>OZ024874.1:24912488-25309439 GCA_964017185.1 Rugalucina vietnamica | reverse complement strand
TGCTGAGGTGGTCGGCGAACATGTCGTGGGGCTCGCTGTGCCAGATGTGGTTGGTGAACTTGTGGCTCCAGCTGTAGTAGTAGCAGCAGTAGTGGACCCTGCTGAGGTGGTCGGCGAACCTGTCGTGGGGCTCGCTGTGCCAGCTGTGGTTGGTGAACTTGTGGCGCCAGCTGTAGTAGTAGCAGCAGTAGTGGACCCTGCTGAGGTGGTCAGCGAACCTGTCGTGGGGCTCGCTGTGCCAGCTGTGGTTGGTGAACTTGTGGCGCCAGCTGTAGTAGTAGCAGCAGTAGTGGTCGTGGGGCTCGCTGTGCCAGTTGTGGTTGGTGAACTTGTGGCGCCAGCTGTAGTAGTAGCAGCAGTAGTGGACCCTGCTGAGGTGGTCGGCGCACCTGTCGTGGGACTCGCTGTGCCAGTTGTGGTTGGTGAACTTGTGGCGCCAGCTGTAGTAGTAGCAGCGGCAGTGGACCCTGCTGAGGTGGTCGGCGAACCTGTCGTGGGGCTCGCTGTGCCAGTTGTGGTTGGTGAACTTGTGGCGCCAGCTGTAGTAGTCGCAGCGGTAGTGGACCCTGCTGAGGTGGTCGGCGAACCTGTCGTGGGGCTCGCTGTGCCAGTTTTGGTTGGTGAACTTGTGGCGCCAGCTGTAGTAGTAGCAGCGGTAGTGGACCCTGCTGAGGTGGTCGGCGAACCTGTCGTGGGGCTCGCTGTGCCAGTTGTGGTTGGTGAACTTGTGGCGCCAGCTGTAGTAGTAGCAGCCGTAGTGGACCCTGCTGAGGTGGTCGGCGAACCTGTCGTGGGGCTCGCTGTGCCAGTTGTGGTTGGTGAACTTGTAGCGCCAGCTGTAGTAGTAGCAGCGGTAGTGGACCCTGCTGAGGTGGTCGGCGAACCTTTCGTGGGGCTCGCTGTGCCAGTTGTGGTTGGTGAACTTGTGGCGCCAGCTGTAGTAGTAGCAGCGGTAGTGGACCCTGCTGAGGTGGTCGGCGAACCTGTCGTGGGGCTCGCTGTGCCAGTTGTGGTTGGTGAACTTGTGGCGCCAGCTGTAGTAGTAGCAGCGGTAGTGGGCCCTGCTGAGGTGGTCGGCGAACCTGTCGTGGGGCTCGCTGTGCCAGTTGTGGTTGGTGAACTTGTGGCGCCAGCTGTAGTAGTAGCAGCGGTAGTGGACCCTGCTGAGGTGGTCGGCGAACCTGTCGTGGGGCTTGCTGTGCCAGATGTGGTTGGTGAACTTGTGGCGCCAGCTGTAGTAGTAGCAGCAGTATTGGACCCTCCTGAAGTGGTCGGCGAACCCGTCGTGGGGCTCGCTGTGCCAGCTGTGGTTGGTGAACTTGTGGCGCCAGCTGTAGTAGTAGCGGCGGTAGTGGACCCTGCTGAGGTGGTCGGCGAACCTGTCGTGGGGCTCGCTGTGCCAGTTGTGGTTGGTGAATTTGTGGCGCCAGCTGTAGTAGTAGCAGCAGTTGTGGACCCTGCTGAGGTGGTCGGCGAACCTGTCGTGGGGCTCGCTGTTCCAGTTGTGGTTGGTGAACTTGTGGCGCCAGCTGTAGTAGTAGCAGCTGTAGTGGACCCTGCTGAGGTGGTCGGCGAACCTGTCGTGGGGCTCGCTGTGCCAGTTGTGGTTGGTGAACTTGTGGCGCCAGCTGTAGTAGTAGCAGCAGTAGTGGACCCTGCTGAGGTGGTCGGCGAACCTGTCGTAGGGCTCGCTGTGCCAGTTGTGGTTGGTGAACTTGTGGCGCCAGCTGTAGTAGTAGCAGCAGTAGTGGACCCTGCTGAGGTGGTCGGCGAACCTGTCGTGGGGCTCGCTGTTTCAGTTGTGGTTGGTGAACTTGTGGCGCCAGCTGTAGTAGTAGCAGCAGTAGTGGACCCTGCTGAGGTGGTCGGCGAACCTGTCGTGGGGCTGGCTGTGCCAGTTGTGGTTGGTGAACTTGTGGCGCCAGCTGTAGTAGTAGCAGCGGTAGTGGACCCTGCTGAGGTGGTCGGCGAACCTGTCGTGGGGCTCGCTGTGCCAGTTGTGGTTGGTGAACTTGTGGCGCCAGCTGTAGTAGTAGCAGCGGTAGTGGACCCTGCTGAGGTGGTCGGCGAACCTATCGCGGGGCTAACTGTGCCAGTTGTGGTTGGTGAACTTGTGGCGCCAGCTGTAGTAGTAGTAGCAGTAGTGGACCCTGCTGAGGTGGTCGGCGAACCTGTCGTGGGGCTCGCTGTGCCAGTTGTGGTTGGTGAACTTGTGGCGCCAGCTGTAGTAGTAGCAGCAGTAGTGGAGCCTGCTGAGGTGGTCGGCGAACCTGTCGTGGGGCTCGCTGTGCCAGTTGTGGTTGGTGAACTTGTGGCGCCAGCTGTAGTAGTAGCAGCAGTAGTGGACCCTGCTGAGGTGGTCGGCGAACCTGTCGTGGGGCTCGCTGTTCCAGCTGTGGTTGATGAACTTGTGGCGCCAGCTGTAGTAGCAGCAGCAGTAGTGGACCCTGCTGAGGTTGTCGGCGAACCTGTCGTGGGGCTCGCTGTGCCAGTTGTGGTTGGTGAACTTGTGGCGCCAGCTGTAGTAGTAGCAGCAGTAGTGGACCCTGCTGAGGTGGTCGGCGAACCTGTCGTGGGGCTCGCTGTGCCAGTTGTGGTTGGTGAACTTGTGGCGCCAGCTGTAGTAGTAGCGGCAGTAGTGGACCCTGATGAGGTGGTCGGCAAACCTGTCGTGTGGCTCGCTGTGCCAGTTGTGGTTGGTAAACTTGTGGCGCCAGCTGTAGTAGTAGCGGCGGTAGTGGACCCTGCTGAGGTGGTCGGCGAACCTGTCGTGGGGCTCGCTGTGCCAGTTGTGGTTGGTGAACTTGTGGCGCCAGCTGTAGTAGTAGCAGCAGTAGTGGATCCTGCTGAGGTGGTCGGCGAACCTGTCGTGGGGCTCGCTGTGCCAGATGTGGTTGGTGAACTTGTGGCGCCAGCTGTAGTAGCAGCAGCAGTTGTGGACCCTGCTGATGTGGTTGGCGAACCTGTCGTGGGGCTCGCTGTGCCAGTTGTGGTTGGTGAACTTGTGGCGCCAGCTGTAGTAGTAGCAGCAGTAGTGGAGCCTGCTGAGGTGGTCGGCGAACCTGTCGTGGGGCTCGCTGTGCCAGTTGTGGTTGGTGAACTTGTGGCGCCAGCTGTAGTAGTAGCGGCAATAGTGGACCCTGCTGAGGTGGTCGGCGAACCTGTCGTGGGGCTCGCTGTGCCAGTTGTGGTTGGTGAACTTGTGGCGCTAGCTGTAGTAGTAGCAGCAGTAGTGGACACTGATGAGGTGGTCGGCGAACCTGTCGTGGGGCTCGCTGTGCCAGTTGTGGTTGGTGAACTTGTGGCGCCAGCTGTAGTAGTAGCAGCAGTAGTGGACCCTGCTGAGGTGGTCGGCGAACCTGTCGTGGGGCTCGCTGTGCCAGGTGTGGTTGGCGAACTTGTGGTGCCAGCTGTAGTAGTAGCAGCAGTAGTGGACCCTGCTGAGGTGGTCGGCGAACCTGTCGTGGAGCTCGCTGTGCCAGTTGTGGTTGGTGCACTTGTGGCGCCAGCTGTAGTAGCAGCAGTAGTGGACCCTGCTGAGGTGGTCGGCGAACCTGTCGTGGGGCTCGCTGTGCCAGTTGTGGTTGGTGCACTTGTGGCGCCAGCTGTAGTGGTAGCGGCAGTAGTGGACCCTGCTGAGGTGGTCGGCGAACCTGTCGTGGGGCTCGCTGTGCCAGTTGTGGTTGGTGAACTTGTGGCGCCATCTGTAGTAGTAGCAGCAGTAGTGGACCCTGCTGAGGTGGTCGGCGAACCTGTCGTGGGGCTCGCTGTGCCAGTTGTGGTTGGTGAACTTGTGGCGCCAGCTGTAGTAGTAGCAGCAGTAGTGGACCCTGCTGAGGTGGTCGGCGAACCTGTCGTGAGGCTCGCTGTGCCAGTTGTGGTTGGTGAACTTGTGGCGCCAGCTGTAGTAGTAGCAGCAGTAGTGGAGCCTGCTGAGGTGGTCGGCGAACCTGTCGTGGGGCTCGCTGTGCCAGATGTGGTTGGTGAACTTGTGGCTCCAGCTGTAGTAGTAGCAGCAGTAGTGGACCCTGCTGAGGTGGTCGGCGAACCTGTCGTGGGGCTCGCTGTGCCAGCTGTGGTTGGTGAACTTGTGGCGCCAGCTGTAGTAGTAGCAGCAGTAGTGGACCCTGCTGAGGTGGTCAGCGAACCTGTCGTGGGGCTCGCTGTGCCAGCTGTGGTTGGTGAACTTGTGGCGCCAGCTGTAGTAGTAGCAGCAGTAGTGGTCGTGGGGCTCGCTGTGCCAGTTGTGGTTGGTGAACTTGTGGCGCCAGCTGTAGTAGTAGCAGCAGTAGTGGATCCTGCTGAGGTGGTCGGCGCACCTGTCGTGGGACTCGCTGTGCCAGTTGTGGTTGGTGAACTTGTGGCGCCAGCTGTAGTAGTAGCAGCGGCAGTGGACCCTGCTGAGGTGGTCGGCGAACCTGTCGTGGGGCTCGCTGTGCCAGTTGTGGTTGGTGAACTTGTGGCGCCAGCTGTAGTAGTCGCAGCGGTAGTGGACCCTGCTGAGGTGGTCGGCGAACCTGTCGTGGGGCTCGCTGTGCCAGTTTTGGTTGGTGAACTTGTGGCGCCAGCTGTAGTAGTAGCAGCGGTAGTGGACCCTGCTGAGGTGGTCGGCGAACCTGTCGTGGGGCTCG
This sequence comes from Rugalucina vietnamica, assembly GCA_964017185.1. Lineage (NCBI taxonomy): Eukaryota > Metazoa > Mollusca > Bivalvia > Lucinida > Lucinidae > Rugalucina > Rugalucina vietnamica. Next base: position 25,304,808 of record OZ024874.1, on the reverse strand, counting down.
CTGTGCCAGTTGTGGTTGGTGAACTTGTGGCGCCAGCTGTAGTAGTAGCAGCCGTAGTGGACCCTGCTGAGGTGGTCGGCGAACCTGTCGTGGGGCTCGCTGTGCCAGTTGTGGTTGGTGAACTTGTAGCGCCAGCTGTAGTAGTAGCAGCGGTAGTGGACCCTGCTGAGGTGGTCGGCGAACCTTTCGTGGGGCTCGCTGTGCCAGTTGTGGTTGGTGAACTTGTGGCGCCAGCTGTAGTAGTAGCAGCGGTAGTGGACCCTGCTGAGGTGGTCGGCGAACCTGTCGTGGGGCTCGCTGTGCCAGTTGTGGTTGGTGAACTTGTGGCGCCAGCTGTAGTAGTAGCAGCGGTAGTGGGCCCTGCTGAGGTGGTCGGCGAACCTGTCGTGGGGCTCGCTGTGCCAGTTGTGGTTGGTGAACTTGTGGCGCCAGCTGTAGTAGTAGCAGCGGTAGTGGACCCTGCTGAGGTGGTCGGCGAACCTGTCGTGGGGCTTGCTGTGCCAGATGTGGTTGGTGAACTTGTGGCGCCAGCTGTAGTAGTAGCAGCAGTATTGGACCCTCCTGAAGTGGTCGGCGAACCTGTCGTGGGGCTCGCTGTGCCAGCTGTGGTTGGTGAACTTGTGGCGCCAGCTGTAGTAGTAGCGGCGGTAGTGGACCCTGCTGAGGTGGTCGGCGAACCTGTCGTGGGGCTCGCTGTGCCAGTTGTGGTTGGTGAATTTGTGGCGCCAGCTGTAGTAGTAGCAGCAGTTGTGGACCCTGCTGAGGTGGTCGGCGAACCTGTCGTGGGGCTCGCTGTTCCAGTTGTGGTTGGTGAACTTGTGGCGCCAGCTGTAGTAGTAGCAGCTGTAGTGGACCCTGCTGAGGTGGTCGGCGAACCTGTCGTGGGGCTCGCTGTGCCAGTTGTGGTTGGTGAACTTGTGGCGCCAGCTGTAGTAGTAGCAGCAGTAGTGGACCCTGCTGAGGTGGTCGGCGAACCTGTCGTAGGGCTCGCTGTGCCAGTTGTGGTTGGTGAACTTGTGGCGCCAGCTGTAGTAGTAGCAGCAGTAGTGGACCCTGCTGAGGTGGTCGGCGAACCTGTCGTGGGGCTCGCTGTTTCAGTTGTGGTTGGTGAACTTGTGGCGCCAGCTGTAGTAGTAGCAGCAGTAGTGGACCCTGCTGAGGTGGTCGGCGAACCTGTCGTGGGGCTGGCTGTGCCAGTTGTGGTTGGTGAACTTGTGGCGCCAGCTGTAGTAGTAGCAGCGGTAGTGGACCCTGCTGAGGTGGTCGGCGAACCTGTCGTGGGGCTCGCTGTGCCAGTTGTGGTTGGTGAACTTGTGGCGCCAGCTGTAGTAGTAGCAGCGGTAGTGGACCCTGCTGAGGTGGTCGGCGAACCTATCGCGGGGCTAACTGTGCCAGTTGTGGTTGGTGAACTTGTGGCGCCAGCTGTAGTAGTAGCAGCAGTAGTGGACCCTGCTGAGGTGGTCGGCGAACCTGTCGTGGGGCTCGCTGTGCCAGTTGTGGTTGGTGAACTTGTGGCGCCAGCTGTAGTAGTAGCAGCAGTAGTGGACCCTGCTGAGGTGGTCGGCGAACCTGTCGTGGGGCTCGCTGTGCCAGTTGTGGTTGGTGAACTTGTGGCGCCAGCTGTAGTAGTAGCAGCAGTAGTGGACCCTGCTGAGGTGGTCGGCGAACCTGTCGTGGGGCTCGCTGTTCCAGCTGTGGTTGATGAACTTGTGGCGCCAGCTGTAGTAGCAGCAGCAGTAGTGGACCCTGCTGAGGTGGTCGGCGAGCCTGTCATGGGGCTCGCTGTGCCAGTTGTGGTTGGTAAACTTGTGGCGCCAGCTGTAGTAGTAGCAGCAGTAGTGGACCCTGCTGAGGTGGTCGGCGAACCTGTCGTGGGGCTGGCTGTGCCAGTTGTGGTTGGTGAACTTATGGCGCCAGCTGTAGTAGCAGCAGCAGTAGTGGACCCTTCTGAGGTGGTCGGCGAACTTGCCGTCTTAGTATTGTATACACCAGTTGTTGTAACAATTTCAGTTGTAGTTGACGTGTTTTTAATTGAAGTAGTAAATGTTGAATGATGAAAATTAGATGACGTAACGCCATTACTTGTGCTACTTGATGCAATGAGGGATGTAAATAGAGAAGCTGATGTAGAAAGTGTCGAAGTGCCAGAAGACAAAGTAGAACTGGTCTGCGATAATGTCGTATCACTATCATATGGTAGACTGGTGCTAATAGTCGTGAGGGTGGACGACGTCACTGTTGAGGTGGAGGTTGAGGTCGATGTTGATTGTTCTCCCAAATGACATTCAAACAAAATGAGACAGATTATGATGTATGATCGATGTTCGTTTATGGTGCCTCCCATGTAAACTGTTGCAGTCATCTATGACTTTTGTCGTTAAGTTTTTATCCAACTTCTGCTGAAATTCCTTTTAAAACGATTTTGACTAATTCACGTTATTCCGCTTGTATATAGACAGCAGTACATTTCTTTCGTAAATTGTTAATCTGTATACGTCTTTATTGTTTTGAATTTTTACCATTTGCCTCCAATGTGTTATTCTGTTGGTAGACGGAGGGCTGTACTCTGAAATCAAAATTGGTCCAGATTTTTAAAACAGCTCTATTCTGAAATCGAAATGGTCCAGACTTCCTAAAAAATAAGGTCCACTTTAGCGAAATATTGAACACAAAACCAGGCACTTAGAGCAATATGATTTACTATAAATGTGGCACCAAGGGTTACGATAATTTCAGAATAATTATTCTTCAAATAGTTATTATTGATTTTAACGATAAAATATCATGACAACATTACATAATTTACTTGAAGGTCGACGTTAACTTATCGTATTTGACGAATGGACTTGCTCATCATCATCATTTGTGTGAGTCTACTTTCATTTTAGGGACATCAAGATTGATTTTAAACTTCTATTTCATTATAATGAAATTTCTTGGAGCAAACAGAATGGCCACAGATTGGTCACCTCGTTCTGTGGCGTCTCATCTCGGGCTAGTCTATTTGCCTATGCCTCATATATCTATCGACGAAACACGAAAGTTTAATACTGCATAAGCGGCATGATAATACATACATGTGCACACTCTATGCCAATTATCGATATTTGACTGACGCCGGAGTGAAATAGCCAACTCTGAGACAACAGCCAACGCCTGGGGAACATTGTGTGAAGGGGATCGTGTATTTGTTATGATAAGATAATGTAGTAAGATGGTCCTGCTTCCAAATAAAGTTTGCATAAAGTTACAATACTTTTCTGGAACATATAAAATACAAGAAAACATACACGAGTTTGTGCTTGTGACCGTCAAGATTGATTTAGAAGTCAACAATTCTTAAAAGTCAAAACTTTTCATACTCTATTTACGCTATAATCTATATTTCATATTCGCTGTACAAGCTGTTTTACTTAAAATTCATTTCCGGCGAAGAGTTAAGATATTATTCGTCACCAAAGACCCCTTGTAGAAAAAAGGCGATCGCCAACGCCGGAGGAAGGTTACATATGGGCATGACCAACGTCTGAGATGATAACGTTTGCACAGAATGCTGATTCAAAACAAAAATCAATTCATTGATCTACTTTGTCGTTGAAATCCTTGTCACGAGCATTGATATTAATTTCTGAGACTGTCGGGGATGTTTTCATAACTGTTAACAATATCAGAGCACCAAAACAGCTATAATTCCTATTTATCGTCGTAGACTTGCAATACAAGCTTACCGTTATAAATATGAATGGTACGCCTATTTCGATTCATTAAATACATTCATTTCTTTCATACATGTAATTTTAACGGTAAACCTGTGACGTGATAGTTTAGGACTTGTACCCATTATTTTCTTTGGCATGTATGGGGATAGTTGCAATGCCCAAGGACAGCTACAGATACATATCGCAATCGGGTCTCGCATTAATTCGAGCTGATTCACGTTATCCGCAAAAAAAGATCTGACCTAAATAAAGACAATAGGGTGGTACCAACAGTAGTTGGCAGCTACATCTGTATAATGATACAGACATAGACTCACGTGCATAGGCTATGGAAATACCGCGATGCAATTTCATTCCGTTTTATGCACATACGTGTATGCACATATGAATACCCATTACCGTGTTTTAATAAAAGTATTACTATTCGTTTTTAAAAAAAACATGGCATTAATTTTTAAGTTATGCATTATAAAAAAAGGTGTTTTGAATCAATATGAATGACTCGACCGTGTGAAACTGTACAACCTAAATTACTATAAAAGAAAAAAAAACTGCGGTCTTTTAGTGTATGCTGCATTTAAAGTGGCGAATGTAGAAAGCCATGATTTTGTTTCAGATAATATATTTATTTATGATTACTACAATATTGAAACAATAAGTGTAACAAGATGTCATCAATTTCACGTGTAACAGAAAAATGCGCGCGCGATCCCAAGCCACACGGTAAGCGTCTTGTACAGGAGATTGTAGACATACAGACCATAATTGGGTGAAAGTAAATATGATTTTTTGATTAAAAAACTTTAAATCTTGAGAACATCATTGGTCTTATCTCTTCTCTATTATTCCCTCCGGTTGTTGTCGTATCTTACTCCGGCGTAGTCGTTACCCTCATTTCCTCACTAAATAAAAATGAAACTGAGATCCTTTAAGAGCGGTGAACGTGTTAATGAGAAAGATAATGGGCCATACCGCGGTTTCGGCTACTTAAACCTCTTCAGTGACCCTATAGATTTGGCAACATGGAGCCAAAGAGCATTACTTTAGTTTTGCAACTTTCAAAAAAGGATAGTCGATAAAAAGACTATTATAATCCGAATGGGGCCAAATATATTAAAGATTGGTTAGAAAATGAATCTAAACTGATAATAATTTTCTGACTTCTCAGAATACCCTCGCTGATCTCAAAGGAACAAACGGAAAATATAATCTGCACTATGGATGATGTATGGGGAGACTTTTTAGGGCCGCCACACGCAACAACACCAGTTGCAGTAATAGCAAATAAAAATGAAACTGAGAGGGTATGTTAATTAAATGTTTGAAAATGTTCAAAATGTACCAAATACAAGCTTGTTTTTGTTCTGTTAATGGCAGATACAATTTGTTTTTTCCACATGCACAATATCAACCACTATCTTCGTACAAAAACAAACGTGTAGCTGTTTCAAGTAGGTTGTTGTATTAAGGTATATTTTTTCATAAATTTATCAATTATATAAATATATTTGCGCCTACAATCTTTTGAACAACAAAATTAATGTCATTGGGGTGATACAGAATTAGCGAAACTGAGTAAGAGCGTGTTTTCTACTTTATATTGACATTTCGAGAAGATAGGCACTTCCTTTGTTCCTCAGGCGTAGGTCCTCGGAGTTGGCTATCTGACTCAGGCGTTGGTCAAATATCGATATTTGGCATGCAGAGTGTGGTGTAGCTTTATCACCACTTTACTTATGATATCATTCGTGTTAGACTTAGTAGTTTAACTCGTCCTGCTAGCGATACTGCCTAAAATAAATGTTGTATCGGAGCTCGATACATGCTGGAGTCCATTTAACATTTTGTTTTATTTGTATTCCGAGCGGTTTATATGTCTTCAGTGCAATGAAAATTCAACATTGTCACAACAGTAAACTTTGCATAGCTGATTCACATGCAATATCATGAAACTATTCATACCGTTTATGTATATTACAGCCTTGTAACTAATAGTTTAAAGGATTACTTGAAACAAAATGAAAGGAAAACGAGATTTGTAGTTTCAGGAGATAGTAAGAAGTGCAGAAATGTATTTTCATGCTTACATGAAAAATTATTAATAGCAAATATATTTAATATTTAATAATCATGCATACGTTTGGGCTGACAAGTTCGAGCTGTTTCTTTGATGAACTGAAAACGTCTCTCATTCTCGCAAGCACAAATAAATAAATAAATAAATAAATAAATAAATAAATAAATAAATAAATAAATAAATAAATTAAAATCACACGGCGACAAAGTTGATGTATATGATGTAGCACTTGCGTGGTTGCATGGTGTGCATCAACGTGTTTATCACATTACGAAAACATGCCCATGCAATATACAGAGATTTTTTTTTCAGCCGTAAAAATTAAAAATTTCATCTGAAAAATGTTGATCCTCTTCTTATTTTTGCTCAAAACATTAGATTGTAAGTACACGTGAGAACCGCCTCGCCGAGGCGGTTCTGACGAGTACCCACGATTTGAGCGAAAATAAGAAAAATATCATAATTTTTCAGCTGAAATTTTTCAATTTTTAAAGCTTAAAAAATCTCTGTATATTGCATGGGCATGTTTTCGTAATGGTGAAAAATGTATAAACTGAGCACCGTTTGTCCATCCTAAATGAATTCCTAACTGTATAACCCTAAATATTTTTAAATATTTTAGTATTTCCTCGAGTTAAGGTCTAGCCTTAAGCAAGAAAGTAGATTGAAGTACAGTAATTCAGGGGTCCTAGATTTTATAATAATAATAATAATAATAATAATAATAATAATAATAATAATAATAATAATAATAAAAACCCTAATTAATCTGTAATTTGTACTTCTTACGTTGACAATTCGATGCCTTACTTTTTTATACACCTAAGCTCTTTCTTGTACGCATTTTCGCCTCTCACTACACTTTTTAAAAATTGTCTGTTACTGATTTTCCAGATCTCTTACTAAACGAAGATTTGCTGAATAACGAATATCCATCTATATGTCTGATTTACATTTGAATTTGTATTAAATGACTACTGTAACAGTTTCTGAGAAAACGCGACACAATAAAACTCATATTATTATTTTCTAGTTTTATTTTGTTCGTCTCAATTTGAAAGTATACAAAGATAAAAAAAAAAAAAAAAGGGCAATAAATAACTTACTCTGTGACAATATTAAATCACGTTTGTTTTGAAAAGAAAAAAAAATGTTAGCGATTACAGCACGTGTGATTGACAGTTATAGAAATGATCTACGAAATTATGAAATTATCTATTATGCCTACCAATATATACATAGAAATTTGAAATGTACAATGATTTTTGTTTGACTTGTACATTTCGATCACTGGCTGATGATTTGATTGAAAGATAAATAATACTCACTAAAACATTTATCTAAATCTCTTGAAAAATTCGATTTTTCTAAGTGGACGGTATCTAAATACAAATAGGAGGTATTGTCTAATTAATTTTATTATTTGAATTAGGTTCCACTTTTCCGTTTGGTCACCCGATATAAAACAACTAAAAACTAGTTCTATGTACAAGCACTTGTCTTTTTTTCTTATAGTACTACTGTCCCTAATTATCAAAATTGTTCTACTAGGTTCCGTTTTTATTTGGGGGAAAGCCTATCCAATAGCATCATGAAAACATGTCCATGCAATATATACCCCCTTAAACCCCACTTTTATATATAAAAACTGGGGTATATAGTGGTAAAATACCTTTTTTTTTCTTATTTTTTTTCTCCAAAACATCCATTGTGGGTACTTGTTAGGCGGTTCTAACGAGCACCCACAATTATCAATCTATGTTTTGAGCTAAAATTTTAAAGATATCAAAATTGTCTGGTGAAAATTTCATTTTTACTGCTGAAAAAATCTCTGTATATTGCATGTGCGTGTTTTCATAACGGCAAAGACATTAAAAAAAGAAAAAAAAAAAAAAAAAAAAATAGTGTCGCCTCGTAATAAATAACCACGTAGTGTTCAACGCGATGCATGTACTTCTATTATGGTTTTCATCGTTTCTGTTTCAGTACTTGTTTCAGTATTTCTACCTTATGTATGTATAGATATTACGTAAGGTTTGGGTAGCTGAGTGGTTACCTCTTTGGGGAAGAGCTGCTCACTCAGATTACCAATGAGTTTCTTTGTTTCTGTGCGATTTTTTTTTTAATTTAATTGCTTCTCGCAATGGTTTTTGAGGGTGGATATTCGGTTCTCCTGGTGCCAGCCCCTCTTATTCGCTAACTTACATGTTTACTTTCAGATTACTGAACATTAAACTCAATGAAGGCCATGGGCCGTTCAGTCGTAAGAATGGACACAGTATTAGCTGCACCCCCCCCCCCCCTTGGCGCACGGATTATTGGGGCAAAAATGTTGACGAAGGTAAAACGAAATAATTGGTGGTCTCTTGTTACGGCATCACTTACATTTGAATTGCGTCATGAGAAAAGCGGATGTTTGCTTAAACAAAATGCGAAAACAAAGGCGCAGATCAGCTGTGAAGGAACTGGTTTTCGCCACAGTCCCTCTAATTTCAAGCTTCTAGCTCTCTTCGTTGGCTGTACAGGCCGGTTTGAGTCGGACCTCGTCGGAAACCTCGATCGTTGCGAGTACACTGCAACGTGCAAAACAAATAAAAATTAAAAAATAATATATGGATTTTCGAGCCACGTCATGAGAAAAATAAACATTTTGCATATCAGCCGATCAGCGCCTTTGTTTTAGCATACGGATAAAATTCCTATTCTTTCTAAATAAAAAATGAAGTTTCTAACTCTATTATGTGACTACACAGCTCGTTTTTGTCGGACCTGTTCGCAAACCAAATTGTTGGTTTCCTCATGACGCGGCTCATTTTATAGCCAGTCCTGTTGCCACATTCTTCGTTCTATTTATTGATCTTCGGGACAGTTCAAAACGTGGGGGACAAATACAAGTTTGACAAACAGAAGCTCGGTGTCATGTTTTATAGTTTACTTATTCTTTTTATTTCATTTTGGGAAGAGTAGTTTGATTAAACAACAGATTATTTAAAGCGGTAAACCAAGAAAGAAGCTCTTGAGGGTTATTTACACTTTTTTGATAATAGAGTTGAGTATTTTTAAGATGTTTGACCCGCCTGGGGAATCAACATCACAATGTTATCGTATCGTCACAGAGCGGGCTTTTAAAGGGCACACCTAAAACAAGAAACATCTTTAAAAAAGATAATTGTCGAAGATTAATATCTGTTCTGCGATAGGGTACAGGATGCAGGAGAGAGAGAGAGAGAGAGAGAGAGAGAGAGAGAGACAGAGACAGAGAGAGAGAGAGAGAGAGAGAGAGAGAGACAGACAGACAGACAGACAGACAGACAGACAGACAGTGCCAACTTCAGACATGACTGAGAGGAAATGCATTTCAAATGTCCTTACGGCGAGAGTCCTTAAGAGTCGCTGGACCGAAACGACTCGTTCTGTTGAGCAGAGCCTTTGATCCGAACACGCCTATATTTAATGGAGAAAATCCGAACGCATCTTATCTACGATGGCCTGCATGGATCATAAAATTTCAAAATCCACAGATTTTAGATTTTAATTTTTCTTTGCAAAAGCTTTCGTCACACAAAAGGCGATTAAAATGAATAACAATAAGGACCAATGATGGCTTGTATAGTAAAAAAACATCATCTTAAAGTACTTTTTAAAGAGATGCAGTTTGTTGCCTTTTTTATCTTCCATATGGGGAAAACCCGGATGCAGGTCAAAAATGATCTGAGATGTCTTCGACAAACAATGTCTTATTTGACGGCTGTATCCGATTTTTACTTTGCGCTATATTGCCAGTAGCCGGGCACAATTCATCTGCCTATAATTTCAATGCTTCTTTAAAGTAAAGGCCCACCAAATTATGATAGATCTGTAAATCTACGATGAAATAATAATCCATTTAAATTATTCTCTTATTCTCCTTTTTTTCTTATTATTTTTTGTAATTTACATCAGGAAAACATGTCCGTGCAATATATACCCCCTTAAACCCCACTTTTATATAGTAAAACAGGGGTTTACAGGGTAAACCTATTTTTCTTATTTTTGCTCCAAAACATAGATTGTGGGTACTCGTTAGAACCGCCTCGCCGAGGCGGTTCTAACGTGTACCCACAATTTATGTTTTGAGCAAAAATATTAAAAATATCAACTTTTTTTCAATTAAATTTTCAATTTTTGATGCTGAAAAAAATCTCTGTATATTGCATGGACAAGTTTTCGTAATAACCTAGCGATAACAGAGAGAACGAGTAAAGAAATTTCTGATACTGTCAGATATACACTTAATTAAGAGTGGGAGCTCAATTTTTTATCCCAATATCTTGAAGTAAACAAGGAAGGCAGTATCAAAATACTCTAGAGCCAGAAAAATAATTCAACTAATATAAAAAACAACTTTATAAAGTCATATTCGTTGATCTTTAATATTTTTGATGCACTTACCATTTTCCCGAACTCTTCTAAAAACGAAAAGGAAAGACACCAGGAAAACATGTCCGTGAAATGTTTACCCCTTTAAACCCAACTTTTATATAGTAAAACTGGGGTATACAGGGGTATTACCATTTTTCTTATTTTTGCTTTAAAACATAGATTGTGGGTACTCGTTAGAACCGCCTCGGCGAGGCGGTTCTAACATGTACCCACAATCAATGTTTTGAGCAAAAATATTAAAAATGTCAAAACTTTTCCAATATTTTTTTTTTTTTTTTTTTTTTTTTTTTTTTTTTTTTTTTGAATTTTTACAGCTGAAAAAAAAATCCTGTTTATTGCATGGGCAAGTGTTCGTAATGGGCGACAGTGTCAAACTTTTATTTTGCGCAATATTGGCAGTGGGCTCTGGTCGCCCTGATGCCATTCGTCAGGGCCTAGAATTTCAAAGCTATTTCAAAGTTAAGGCCCACCAAATTATGGTTAATCTGTAAATCTACGATGAAATAATACCCATTCAAATTATTCTCTTCTTCTTCTACTTCTTCTTCTTCTTCTTCTTCTTCTTCTTCTTCTTCTTATTATTATTATTATTATTATTATTATTATTATTATTATTATTATTATTATTATTCATAATTATTATTATAGAACTATAATTCAGGCTAGCTCAATTTTCATCCTAGTATCTTGGAGTAAACAAGGAAGGCAGTATCAAAATACTTTAGAGCCAGAAAAATAATTCAACTAGTATTACAAACTTAATTTGACTTTATATAGTCATATTTGTTGATTTAAATATTTTTGATGCACTTACCATTTTCCTGTACTCTTCTAAAAACGAAAAGGAAAGAATAAACTTTTTCAACGTTTCTTATCATAATTATTATTAATCATGGAGGACAAATGAGCCTGTACGTGACAAAACCAACAATTTGGGTTTCCGACCAGGTCCAACACAAACCGGCTTGTACAATCTCAGGACCTTGAAATTTCGGATCTAAGAAGAAGAGGTCTTGCACTATCTAAGGTTCGAAAACAAAGGCCCTGATCAGCCGTGCAGTTACTGCACGGCTGATCTGCGGCTTTGTTTTCGCATGTGCATATTGTTGTTTTTCTTTCGCAGCGGCTAAAAATATTGAGAAGTAGGAACAGTTCTTATGTTCTGAATTCTGTAATATTATCGAGTCAAATTAACTTGCATTTTCTATTGTACTTCTTTGACAAGTGACCATTTATTAATAATGACGTGAAATAAGTTTGGAATAATTGCAAGTTTTAAACACAAAACATGCGGTACGTAAGCAGTAAGGTTGGACGTCTTTTCATTTCTTTAGAACACGTGTGACTATGGCCTGATTACATGTAGGTATGTAAAAAAAAATAAAATCAATAGAGGATCTACTTGACATTATGAAAACACGCCCATGCGATATACAGAGAAATTTTAAGTTGAAATAATTGAAAATTTTCAGTAGAAATTTTTACATATTTTTCTTATTTTTGCTCCAAAACATAGATTGTGGGTACACGTTAGAACCGCCTTGCCGATTAATAGCCCTGCATACCCCCATTTTACCATAAAAAGTGGGGTATGAGGGGGGCGTACATCGCACGGACATGTTACTGCACAGGTTACCTTGGGCTATAAAACCAATACCGTCTACATGTAACAGTTCTTTGATGTCGGTATACATGTACATGTACCATAATGGAACAGCAGGGGTCATAAATTCAATAAGCATGTATGGAACGCCATAGCTGTCTTATGATCTACCAACTTCATTATATGATGCACCTTCTTCATTATATGATGCACCTTCATCAGTATATGATGTACCTTCTTCATTATATGATGCACCTTCATCATTATATGATCTACCAACTTCATTATATGATGCACCTTCTTCATTATATGATGCACCTTCATCATTATATGATGCACCTTCATCATTATATGATGCACCTTCATCATTATATGATATACCAACTTCATTATATGATGTACCTTCTTCATTATATGATGCACCGTCATCATTATATGATGTACCTTCTTCATTATATGATTCACCTTCATCATTATATGATGCATCTTCATCATTATATGATGTTCCTCCTTCATTATATGATGTACCTTCATTATATGATGTACCTTCATCATTATATGATCTACCTTCATCATTATATGATCTACCTCCTTCATTATATGATGTACCTTCATCATTATATGATGCACCTTCATCATTATATGATCTACCAACTTCATTATATGATGCACCTTCATCATTATATGATGCACCTTCATCATTATATGATGCACCTTCTTCATTATATGATGCACCTTCATCATTATATGATGCACCTTCATCATTATATGATGCACCTTCATCATTATATGATGCACCTTCTTCATTATATGATGTACCTTCATCATTATATGATGTACCTTTATCATTATATGATGCATCTTCTTCATTATATGATGTACCCTCATCATTATATGATGTACCTTCATCATTATATGAAGTACCTTCATCATTATATGATGCACCTTCTTCATTATATGATGTACTTTCATCATTATATGATGTACCTTTATCATTATATGATGCATCTTCTTCATTATATGATGTACCCTCATCATTATATGATGTACCTTCATCATTATATGAAGTACCTTCATCATTATATGATGCACCTTCTTCATTATATGATGTACCTTCATCATTATATGATCTACCAACTTCATTATATGATGCACCTTCATCATTGTATGATGCACCTTCATCATTATATGATGTACCTTCATCATTATATGATCTACCTTAATCATTATATGATCTACCTCCTTCATTATATGATGCACCTTCATCATTATATGATCTACCTTCATCATTATATGATCTACCTTCATCATTATATGACCTACCTTCATCATTATATGATGTACCTTCATTATTATATGATCTACCTTCATCATTATATGATCTACCTCCTTCATTATATGATCTACCTTCATCATTATATGATGCACCTTCATCATTATATGACCTACCTTCATCATTATATGATGCACCTTCATCATTATATGATGCACCTTCATCATTATATGATGCACCTTCTTCATTATATGATGCACCTTCATCATTATATGATGCACCTTCTTCATTTTATGATGTACAAACTTTATGATGTAGCGTTTTCTTTATGCACCTACTTCATGATGTAGCGTTTTCTTTATGAGCCGGGTAAAATCACAAGTAAAGATTTTTACATGAACACCGGTAGAATTTGCTTGTATAATTCACGGTATTGAAGAAGTCAGGAACAAACTCGAGTCTTTTCGTTCCAAGCCATTCCTTCGTCCACGTTCACAGTAGGGAAGCTGAAGTGAACGAAAATTACGGCACTTGCGTTTTGTACATCGGACGATCGGTCACATGCTAACTGTACCACAGACGATCGGTCACTTGCTCTTTACATCATTAAAGCAAGTGATATTTGGCATCCTTAAACAATTCTGACACTTGTTTGTTCTATTATCTCAGTAAGTATTTCTATTCGATGACAAAAACTTTCAATGACAGGTGTTTTAGCTCACCTTAGCCGACGGCTCACAAGGTGAGCTTATAGGATGGCCATGCTCCGGCGTCCGTCCGTCCGTCCGTCGTCGTCGACCACAATTTCAATCTAGAATATCTCAGAGACAAGAAGGCCGATTGGAATCAAACTTCATCAGAAGCACCACTGTGATAGGGGATTTTCTGCATTAGGTTTTGGACTAGGTAGGATCAGAACTCTGGTTTCCATGGCAACAGGTAGCTTCCATAGAGTTATAATGGGAAAAACGTTGTGAACACTAGCGCCTACATTTTTGATCGGATCTTCTCATTTTTGCAGGTATCAAGGACATCCATACGATGTCGAATGACTTCGAAATTCGGGTAGATTCGATCATGGACCTTGAGCGTTTGAAAAAATCCCCATTGACTTACAATGGGAGAGATGTTGTGAACACTCTAGCTAGCTCATTCTTGCAGATGACAAGGGCAGCCATAAGATCTCGGATAAGTTCGAAATTCAGTGAGATTCGACCATAGACTGCAGAGTTACCTGCCCTTGAGCGTCTGGAAATTGGCTTTTTAGTGTTGTGAACACTCTAGCGCATACATGTTTGATCGGATCTTCAGAGCCCCTCAAGCGACGCAGCGTCATCGATTTGGTTCCAGGAGGAGGTAACTTATGTAAATATTGAAAGATGTGGCGTATGTAAGATTACTGGACTGTTGTATTTGGAAGATAATGTTGCTGAAAAACGATTTTTGTCCGATAATACCCCCATTGACGTTATGACTTAACTAAAAGCCAAATAACCTATGTTTGTCCACTTCTGTGTGTATGTGACAGAACGTTTCGAAGCGTGCAAACGCAAACAAAAAATCAATATAGCAAGTGACCGATTCTCCAATGTACGAAAAGTCAAGAGACGTTCGTTTCCGTTCAACACCCTGTAGACCGTTGGATACAACCAAATTCTTTACAGCAAAGGTGGATACTACGTTACACGGCGCGTGACAAAATGGAGTGCGCTGATTGGAAGACAGATCGATTGATATACACTTTACAGCGGAAAGTCATCGATTTAGATACACTTTACAGCAGAAAGTCCATGACAATGAACTTTCCACTGTAAAGTGTATCGAAATCGATCTGTCTTCCAATCAGCAACAGGTGTCAGAAAAGTTACCACAATGATGAAGGTGCATCATATAATGAAGAAGGTGCATCATATAATGATGAAGGTGCATCATATAATGATGAAGTTGCATCATATAATGATGAAGGTGCATCATATAATGATGAAGGTGCATCATATAATGATGAAGGTGCATCATATAATGATGAAGGTGCATCATATAATGATGAAGGTGCATCATATAATGAAGAAGGTGCATCACATAATGATGAAGGTGCATCATATAATGAAGAAGGTGCATCATATAATGAAGAAGGTGCATCATGTAATGAAGAAGGTGCATCATATAATGAAGAAGGTGCATCATATAATGAAGAAGGTGCATCATGTAATGAAGAAGGTGCATCATATAATGAAGAAGGTGCATCATATAATGATGAAGGTGCATCATATAATGATGAAGGTGCATCATATAATGAAGAAGGTGCATCATATAATGATGAAGGTGCATCATATAATGAAGGAGGTAGATCATATAATGATGAAGGTACATCATATAATGATGAAGGTGCATCATATAATGACGGAGGTAGATCCTATAATGATAAAGGTACATCATTTAATGATGAAGGTGCATCATATAATGAAAATGGTACGTCATATAATGATGAAGGTACATCATATAATGATGAAGGTACATCATATAATGATGAAGGTACATCATATAATGAAGGAGGAAGATCATATAATGATGAAGGTACACCATATAATGATGAAGGTGCATCATATAATGAAGGAGGTAGATCATATAATGATAAAGGTACATCATATAATGATGAAGGTACATCATATAATGATGAATGTAGATCAAAATATGATAAAGGTACATCATATAATGATGAAGGTACATCATATAATGATGAAGGTGCATCATATAATGAAGATGGTACATCATATAATGATGAAGGTAGATCATATAATGATGAAGGTACAACATATAATGATGAAGGTACATCATATAATGAAGGAGGTAGATCATATAATGATGAAGGTACATCATATAATGATGAAGGTGCATCATATAATGAAGGAGGTAGATCATATAATGATAAAGGTACATCATATAATGATGAAGGTACATCATATAATGATGAACGTGCATCATATAATGAAGATGGTACGTCATATAATGATGATGGTACATCATATAATGATGAAGGTACATCATATAATGATGAAGGTACATCATATAATGAAGGAGGAAGATCATATAATGATGAAGGTACATCATATAATGATGAAGGTGCATCACATAATGAAGGAGGTAGATCATATAATGATAAATGTACATCATATAATGATGAAGGTACATCATATAATGATGAATGTAGATCATATAATGATAAAGGTACATCATATAATGATGAAGGTACATCATATAATGATGAAGGTGCATCATATAATGAAGATGGTACATCATATAATGATGAAGGTACATCATATAATGATGAAGGTACATCATATAATGAAGGTACATCATATAATGAAGGAGGTACATCATATAATGATGAAGATGCATCATATAATAATGAAGGTGAATCATATAATGAAGAAAGTACATCATATAATGATGAAGGTGCATCATATAATGAAGAAGGTACATCATATAATGAAGTTGGTAGATCATATAATGATGAAGGTGCATCATATAATGAAGAAGGTACATCATATAATGATGAAAGTGCATCATATAATGAAGAAGGTGCATCATATAATGAAGTTGGTAGATCATAAGACAGCTATGGCGTTCCATAAGCATGGGTCCTACAAATATGCCTCTTTAGAATCTAGTCCTTACTACTACTACTACTACTACTACTAATGATGATGATGATGATGATGATGATGATGATGATGATGATGATGATAATAAAAATACACATATATTGAAGAAAACTACTACTAATGATAATAATGATAATACACAAATATTGAAGAAAACTACTACTAAAGCTTGTAGCGCATTTTCTTTTAGTATTTCGCAGAACTATTACACATATGTGCTGAAAACAGTTTTTTTTTATTCTGAATGCAAAATTGTTTACATAGTTTTCGACAATTGCTCATATTAGATGTTAGATAATGCATATATTTTAAATCAACCCATTCTAGAGCCTATATCTATATTGTGGATCCAAACTATCTGATGCCTTTACAAGCATACATAACTTTGTTCCGCAAACACATACCATTATAGATAGATAGATAGATAGATAGATAATTTATTATCCTCCAAATATGGAGAGCAAAAAATACATACAAATACAAAACACAAACAATATAAATGAAAAACCGTGAGCACAGAATAAAAAAAAAAAAAAAAAAAAAAAAAAAAAAAAAAAAAAAACAAGACAAAAGAATGAACATTGTTGAAACAACAGCGCTATGCCTTCAGTAGCATACAGCAGACACCGATGCAATGCATATATGTCACGAACATGCCGACTTCCCATCAATACCAATGCAGTATTGAGAGGTCCGGCTGACAACATGACTTCAACCCTTTGACAGTGACGCTTGTGTTTACTGGACGGTTCAGCCTTACCGAAACGAAAAATAAGGAACATTCACCGAAGATAAATACAGCACCACATTTGATTGAGCGAAAATGTTAAGAAAACATTCCTTAATAACAGAGCTACAGTATCTTATCTAGTTTATCTGATTACGTCAGCATCTTGGACAATACCTAATAACATTTTCAAGAAAGCATCAATTTATCCATAGACAGGTAACACCCTATTAGTCTTAACGACTGTAGCAGGATTTTAAGTGAGTCCAAACGGACAGTTTCATAACGTTCTTGTTCATAAAATCCTGAGAATAATGCATTCACTTGGTCACATGGTGCTAAAGATATAAATCGTCCATAAAATTCGACACCGAAATGTGAAAAGAGTTTTTGCCACAACACAAATCTAAAAGCATTAGAACTAGGACAATATAATAAAATATGCTCTGCTAATGCATCTGTCCTTTCCCCGCATTTTGTACACAATGAAAACCATTTTCCACTGAACAGCATGCCAATTAACCGAACGGCCATCTGTACTTGTCTCCTATATCATATATCGTGGAAATTCTTTACAGAGAGACCACAATATATGAGGCTCGTGCAGGACAGCGTGTATTCTTGTGATACGACATAGTGATTCAGAGGCAGTAACTCTCGTTATTAATTCACGTCTAGATGTTTCATTTATTTTATCTCGAACCAGTTTTTTCCAAGCATACTTAGATAAGAATGTTCCATTTTCAATATATTCTATCAAATGGCGAGTAAGGGCATACTTAGAAAGTATGCGATAAATATCAGGAAAGAAACCCAGCATTTTTGCCGGTGATTCATTATAGTGAATAAGTCTATGAAGAAAAACTTGCTTAACCCTGTGTTCACTGGTCAAACGACAAAGCTGTCCCAGGAATACGAGTTTCCGGTAGTCTATTTCGGTTTCTAACGAGTTAATTAAGAAATAGATTTTCACTAACAGGGAATTGTTGTCCAATATATCACTGGTTGGAGGTCAGTCGACAAGTGGATATATCACGAGCGCGTAGCGCGAGTGATATATCCACTTTCGACTGACCGACAACCAGTGATATATTGGACAACAATTCCCTGTTAGTGAAAATCTATTTCGATTCTAACACTTTTAAGCAATTTACGATCGGTCTCTTTAATTCAAATTTGCTTGATTGACAACTTGTAAATCGTTGCGCGCTTGGTCATGTGACTGTTTTCGGCCAATAATTAGCGTCCAAAAATTGACAACTTCGCTCTTCCATTCATTTTCGTTACCGATGTAGGTACGTGTGAGCAGCGAATAATTGAGCAAAAACAAATCAATTTATTTTATTTATTCATACATCATATGATGAATACACTGACAAAATATTGATTTTTGTCTCCTTACAAGGAAAAATGCACAAAACAAATATTTAATACAAAACGTTTAAATGAACTTTCGAGTCATAAATCGGAGCGCCATTTTGAACACAATGTCAACAGAAAATTGGAGTTGTTTTATCGTAGATAGCGCCGGAAATATTCTGTCGTGAAGGACAAAGGATATATCTACTGCTTGTATACATTTACGGTAATATTCCCACCAGTTACATTTCCTGAGAAAATGCTAAATGAATTGATTTTTGAGTTGGACTGGGAGTTGAACTGAGAATGATTTTCCGTGTCAGTCCATGCAGGGCTATGGGCATGGGTGGGGAAACCTGGAAAGAACCTAGATTGAGGGACAATTTGGGTGCGCGGTACTTGGGTTAAAGAGAGGTTAGACTGTCTAACACCTGACAAAAGGCCACTCGTGTTGCGTCTTTCACTATCTGAAGGTTTGAGGTAAGGAAGGAGGGACTCTGCACTCCTATGCCCAGATACAGACATGATCCCCACATTGCTGACCCCTGCATTGAACAGAGTTGATACCACCATGGCCCTAATACAATGATTTGTGTATCGCTTGCTTAAACCAGCTTCTGCTGATAGCCTGGGCATGAATTCGTACAGATGATTAACCCCAACTGGTATCTTGCTGTACCAGATTGCCCCATCTTTGTGGTATTTTAACAGTGGCTTCTGAAACAAAGCATTGTTTTCAGGGTTTAATTTTGATAAGTACTTCTCAAATGCTGCGACAGGACAAGAATCGTCGCCAGTAGAATACATCCTGGGGGCCTTCGGCCTTTCCCTTGAATCGACTCCATGGTGGGTTTTGTCAGCTTCGTTATAAGCCATTGCTACATAACGATGTCCCTCGCTATCAGTCGCGAATTTAAAGGAGTCCGGTTTTAGGGCTCTCAAACCCTCCCTTCCCCTTCTGCCAAAATGGGTCATGATGTCAAACAACACTTTGTTTTGTAATGTTTGGGGAGTTTCAGTAGAGAGTAGACCAGATGACCGGAGTTTTTGTAAATCAGATGGGGAAATGGGGTCTTTATTCTCAGATATATCCTTGCCACATCGCTTAAGATCTTTTAAAATGCCGATCAGTACAGTGTTTGATTTTTGAAATTCTCTGTCTTTCATGATGTTAAACAGTCTGTTATGTGGTGGCTGCCGAAAGAAACGATTTATTCCAGCTCTAAGGCCTGTCAGTGCAGATTTTGAGTATTCCTTCCCTTTCCTTGTTTGGAGTGAGGCATAGAACTTGGAGAGTTTTAAATCAAGCTGTTCGGAGTTATGCTGCCCAGATTGTCGATGACTTCGGATGCTGATGCATCAGTTTCTTGGATCCACTCTGGAAAAAAACATGGGATGTTCAAACCATAAGAAATGAGTGTCACTAATAATTCTAACACACCTCGCCTATATAGCCAATAGTAAAAAACGTGTTATATTGTGCAACAATTTCACTGGGCGAATAAGCGTGACATTACTTTGCGGCATTTGTGACGTCAGCTATCCCATAAAGCAGCGTTAGACGGTGAAACGTCGTTTTAGCGCACAACAAACGTAATAAATGTGTGTAAATACCAGCATTACAGTCAAATATTTGGCGGGATATCTGCAATGCAATGGCGGAAAGCTGAACAATATCGACGGTTTAAGCAACATTTACCGCGTTTATTGTGTGTTAGAATCGAAATAGATCAGCTCAAGTGCGTGAATTGTTGAGTAATAATTCACTGTTTGTCGGTCAGTTGTAAGAAGATAAATCACTCGCGCTATGTGCTCGTGATTTGATCTTCTTTACAACTGACCTCCAAACAGTGAATTATTACTCAACAATTCACTGCTAGAGCTGATCTATTTCTTAAGCAAAAACACTGTACATAGAATAAAGTCTGTCAGTTGCTAGCAGTAGATAAATCACTCACACTACGCATTTGTCATATACACACTTTAAGACTGATATATGAGCCGCCTTATGAGAAAACCAATGTTATGGTTTCTGACCAGGTCCGACTCAAACCATGCTGCTCAGAGACAGAAGGTGGCTAGAGACTTGAAATTTTGTAAGAAAAGGGAATGTTTTATCCATTAAACGAAAAACATGGTATTAAGCTTCAGGGTAAGTATAAGTAAACAGGTTTTCTCATAATGGGGCCTTTTTTTTAGGAATTATCATGTAGTCTATCACAAGATAAATTTATAAACATGTATACTTAGATTTTAAAATATGTACACCATACAGTGTATCCACATCTTGATTACAGATTGCTGAAAAAAAAGAGTGTGTTTGGAGAAATGAAGTTTGCTGTTGTCAGATTGGAAGGAAGAAAAGGCAGCCATCTCATTGACACTTGTCAAATCTTGTTCTGTTCAATTCACACAAGATCAGATTTGGCTTGAAATATATGAGTGGCTGCAGATGCAGCAGATATATATAAGTTGAATGAGGAGGAGTGGATCACCTGACACCTGGATGCTCAGAGATGTTGAGTTTTATAAGGGGTAAATGGACCGTAACATGACAAAATTATGTGAACAGTAATCATGTGAACAGTTGGTCAGTTGTACGCAGATAAATCACTCGCGCTGCGTGCTCGTGATTTGCTCTGCTTTACAACTTGCCTCCAAACAGTGATATATTACTCAACAAATCACTGCTAGAGCTGATCTATTTATTTAACTTTTACCATGATGCGGCTCATATAAGATAGCTAAATACATGAATGAGAATCTTGAAAAGGTCATGATTCGAAGTATGCACCTTTAAATAATTTGATAGCCCACTTTGTCATCTGGTTCGTTGTGGCTTCTGTAGTTTTTGAGGCAATACATTCAATGTCCTCGTCTGTGACCGTTTTGAACCTTTTTTTAGGTGGCTGTTCTTGTTCTGCATTGTGTTGTGGGCTTTCTGGTGTGTTTTCAGTGGTAAGCTTGGGGCTGTCTGGGGGGTTTTCAGTTGTAAGCTGGGGACACTCTGCAGGGTTTCCATGGGCTCTGGAAAACATGGAGAATGGCTGAAATAATTCCATGCATGAAAAAATCATGGAATTTGAAATGAATTATCATGGAAAAATCAACAAGTATTGATAAATAAATTTCTGATTTTTGACAGGGCTATTCAAAATAATTTTTCTTCATCGGAAAACAAGATACAATGTAATACCTAGAAGTAAATAAAAATACAAATGAGATCCTTTAAGAGCAGTGAGCATATTAATGAGAAAAGGGATGGGCCATACCATGGTTTCAGCTACTTTTAAAAGCCTCTTCAGTGACCCTTTAGATTTGGCGAAACGGAAAGTGACTTTGCAATATGATTATGTTCTTGCTTTTTATACTGTGTTAAATGTCACAAAAATATATAAATAACAGAAGAACGTAGTCCTGGAAATTTAACGCTGATCATGGAATGATCATGGTAAAGTCATGGAATTTTATTTTTAACTGACCGTGGGAACCCTGTTTCTGGCGGTTTTACAGTGGTAAGCTGGGGACTCTCTGATGGGTTTACAGTGGTAGGCAGGGGGCTTTCTGGCTGGTTTTCAGTGACAGTGGTAAGCTGGGGGCTTTCCTGTGGCTGGAGTAATTCAGCAAGGGCAACATTAAAGTCTAGATCACCATCAGTTTCTGTCATGCTCTCATTCAGGAAATCCTCTTGGATTTCCTGAGATAACTGGTCATTGAAGAACTCATTAATGTCCTTGTAGGTGGAAGTGTCTTTTTCAAACATTTCATGCTTGAAAACTCTTTTAGTGAGCCCAGTCATTGTGTTTTGGACCATATACTGCCGGCAGAAAGCCGGGACTTCGTTGTCCCAGTAGGACACAAGTCTCCAATCGTCCTTTGAGCCTCTCAGCTCCACTAAAGCCCCTACTGGTATCTCTCTTGACATTTTTTTTTTTTTTTGAGACGCGGCCGATCGTAGTATTTGTGTTTACTCGAGCGTATAGACTGGTTATCGAAAGCGACGACGAAGCGCGTGAAAAAATGTAAACAAACGTATCACCAGTCACGACCGTCTATGTTACCGTAGGAGTAAAATGGAACAGCCATTCAAAAATGTAAACAAAAATAAGCCCTGCCCACTAGGTCAGCTGATCTGATTTTACAGTGATTTATCGCTTTATATATCTTCAGATTTTACTACAGGCTGTAATAGGGAGGGAGTGTTAGAATACCAAATAAAGCCAAGGCGACGTCAGTACTAGTAGTTTTTGGCAAGAACTGCATAAACTTGATACAAAAACGGCCAGTGTGCCCGCTCGAGCGATGTTAAATGAGAAGCATGGATATTGGACCACATCTCGCACCCATATAATGCTTTAGGCAAGACAACCGCGTTGTAAATTCTTCGCATCGTCAAAGGATTCAAACCGTCCTCGTAAATACCACAATTCACGAGACTTAAAAATGTGCTTCTGAGTTTAGTACACGCCTCTTTGATGTTTACGTCAATAGACATGTTTTTATCGCATATCACTCCTAAGTGTTTATATTGTGTGCCTTCTTCTATATGTAAATTACCGAATGGCCAATGTCTATTACTTTGCTGATACGCCCTCATGAGTTCATTAAAGACCACTACAAGGCATTTTATAATACCGTGTTCGAATCGCCATTTGCTTCCATATCGTAAGCATAAGGAAAGTAGTTGTATAAGGCACCAGACTGAGTATGCACCGACAAGCATATCATCAGCAACTGTTGGTGATCCACAGCTACATGTAATACCATAGATGCAAAACCCAAGAGCGGACAGTTCAATTTCATAAATAAGATCATTAATATAAATCAAGTACAAGAAAGGGGAGAGAACTCCACCCTGACGCGTGCCCTGCAAGACCGGAAACCAGAATGATTTGTACCCACGACTACGGACACAACTGAACATATCAGTGTACATGTTAACGATCAATCTACAAAATGTCTTGTTGATACCAGAGTTGTACAGTTTATAAAACAACCCATCATGCCAGACGCAATCGAACGCCTTTTTAACGTCTAAGAAACATACATAAAGTTTACTACCATTCTCTTTGGCATAGAATATTGATTCACGTAGTAAAAACGATGTCATAAGACAACCGAAATTCTTCTGGAAGCCGCCTTGAAGGGCATGGATCGGAGGAGTTAAAGTATCAAAAAGTTGAATTCTAGTAAGAATAATCCTTTCTAGTAATTTTAAGAGAAAAGAAGACAGAGTTATGGCCCTGTAATTGTCAGGATCGTCTTTTCTTTTGTTCCGTTCCCACCTTTAAAAAGTGTTATTATAGTTCCCCTCTTCATTTCGATAGGAACATGTGCTAACTTTATCATTGCAGAAAATAAATTTGATAGCATTTTATACAAGACGACACCAGCGAAAAGGATGTGCTCATAAAAGATACCGTCGTCACCACAAGCTTTACCGTTATGTGTGAGTTTTACAGCCGCTTCAACCTCTTCACTACTGATAGATATAACAGAGCTTTCCGGTTCGTATGCTTCATGATTTAACCGCCTAACTGTGTCACAGACTGTCTGTTTGAATGGTTCATCAAATGCACAACTTTCCGAGGGGGTATAAAGTTTTGAAAAATAACGCGCCCATTCATCTGTTATCTCCCTTTCACTATAGACATTGTTACCACCGAAGTTGATATTAGATCCTGGAGTACTAGCTGACTTCTTCCGACGACTATTGATATGATGCCAAAACAAACTGCTATTGACTTCTGCGAGCTTATCAATCTCTTCAAATTGATTTTTCATATAACGTTCGATCGTTTGTCGATGCTTACGCCTAAAATGTCTTTTAGCAGCTTTATATGAACAGTACACAACATGGTTGCTATCCCTCGGTTTGTCCCCAGTCACCCAGTTTGACCGTGCAACGGACATGGATCTATGCAAGGTCGTGAGCTCTTCGCTCCAATAAGGTTTAAGGTAACGCTTGTATCTCTTATGAGCAAAACTTTTGCTCGCGGTGTTTTTTTAACACGCCAGTCAACTCAATATATGCTACATCTAAAGAAGACTGTGACTCAAAGCTGCTTTCACACAAACGTTGAAAGACATCGCAGCGAGCTAAGTTATCTCTATAACGATGAATTGACGGTTCATCAGCCTTTTTCCAGTTAATATTGACGGAATGTTCTACGATTGGTGTATCCGAGACTAAGATCGGAATGTGCAGCTGAGCAATGACTGGTCGGTGACGCGAAACGTTAAGTGCATCATCATCACAAATTTCGCACGATCTTAGAAGCTGCACATGCTCAATTGGACACAAAATATGATCTATCAGCGTCTCGCACGTATTATCATACGAAACAAATGAGGAGCGAGCACCTGTGCACAACTCCAATGTGTTTACGGAAACCATGTTATTACGGGATAAAAAAATCTATTAGAGCCCGAGATCTATTATTTTGCATAGAAACAGATTGACTGTGTAGTAGATTAGCATTTAAGTCCCCCATTATTGCTACCAGGCCCTTATCAGCATACAGTCCCAGCTTAAATCACAATGCCCGGTTTTGCTTGGTATATAATGTTAAGTACTTTGAATACTTACACTTTGAATTAAATATGGTCATCATTTTGACAGTCTTTGCATCATTATGCGTTATTTTACATAATTTCTATTATTACGACGTCTCGCTCAATCCTTGTGTGACTGTTTGGTACTACTGATGCGCTAATTTTCAAACTTTTCGATAAATAGAGTAGTTTCAGCTTTCAAAAAAGTATTCGGTTCAGGAGAATATGAATTTTCATTCAAGTGAAGTGTCCTCACAAGAAAAAAACAAAACTATCAAACAACTTTTCCCTGTAATCCAATATGGACGTCATACACGTAGAACGCTTTCATATATGTCAATATTAGGAAATTGTTTGACCAATTCTAAGTCACATGTTAGTGATTTATATACCAAACATTGTATAGCAAACAAAACTCTAATCATTTTAGATTAATTTGATATAGATTTTGATAATGTATGTGCTGCCGAAACAAAATTATTATTTTAAGTTGAAATGGTATAACCCCGTACAACTTACATATACACTGAACTTGCACATGAAAAGTTTCGATGCTGAAGCAATCAGACAGTATGCTCACACCTTATTCACACGTTACAAATTCACCATTTTATTATGATGAAAGTAAAAGTAGGCAATAATTAGGAAATGGCACAATCAGAAAGAAATTCCCACTCCAAAAACCGAGGTGGGAAAAAACAAAATTAACCACGTCCATGTCTCTTTTTCAAAGAGGAATACCTTGAACATTTTCTTCTGACTGTTTATCTACCGAAAGAAATCTTTTGGATTAGTCTTACAGTTAATTCATAGATGCATGACAATAAGGCTATACCATTTTTCGCACGAACAGGTAAATACCGATAAATAAAAGCAAACAATAGAGGCGAACTCTAAAACTTGAAATAGCGTTGCACATTGAAATAATAATTTATCTAAAAGTTTGCAGTAAATACGTCATACTTGTATACCCTAAAACGCAGGTGAGGCGAATTCTTTGTTTATAACGGTTTCCTAAGATATAACATCGCTAACCAAGTTATTTTGTTGTCTGATATCTGATTAAATTTCTTTTCTCAAAGCTTTGACGTGAGTAACATATATTTTCTTCGAATCTTTCTTCCATCAGAAAAACATGTCGGTGAAATGAATAGCCCCTTAAATTACACTTTTATATAGTAAAACTGGAGTTTACAGGGGTATACCTATTTTTCTTATTTTTGATCCAAAACATATATTATGGGTACTCGTTCTAACGTGTAAAATAAAAATAGCCATGTTTCCACTAACATACCGAAGACGGGGTAGGGTCGGTAGGTCGGAAAATCTTTTAATTTTTCCTTTATTTTTTCTTTGTTGAAAATTGGAAAAACCCGTTAAAATTAATTTTAAGTACCAGGAACAGACATGCAATGAAGTAAAAAAAAAACAAACAATGGCGAAGCTAACGAAAGTGAGTTTGAATATTATTGTTGCAGTTATAGTAGTTTTAAAACCATTGTTTACTTTCCTCTTAAAATTTTGAGGGTCGGTCGGCAATAAAAACTCATGGGTCGGCGTAAAAAATCGAGTCGGTCGGGTTAGTGGAAACAGCGATTTTTATTTACGCCCAATTTGAGTCAAAGTTTGCATATTTTCATACTGAGCACTGAAATATGGGAGCAATTATTGCGAATCCACATTTCACATTTTTCACACTGGACTGCGTTTTGACAATTAAGGACAGCACCACTACAAGACAACAGTCAGCTTAGCAGTCTCTACTATACCAAGGTTTATTCAAGTTCAAACTGTGCGTCCTATTTGAGAAGCATTTTCGGGTGTAGAAAAGCCCGTGCGTAACCAGTGACCAGTGCATAACCATGCAGCTAAATAGCATCAGCGCCACAGCATGCTAACATTAATGTGGATCAGTGCTTCAACATTACAAGTTTCTGACCCTTTTACGTGCCTGTTCAACTCCTTTTATGCCGGACTTTTTATGCTTTTATGCGTATATAAATATCAATTTAAGTTGGACATATAAATCGTTTAAAGATCTAAGGAAACCGTTATAAACAAACAATATCGACTCACTCGCGTTTTGGGGTTTACAGTTATGACGTATTTACTGCAAACTTTTAGATATTGCTTGTTTCAATGTGCAACGCTATCGCAAGCTTTAGGGTTCGCCTCTACAGATTGCATTTATTTACCGTTATTTACCTGTTCATGCGAAAAATGGTATAGCTCTATTACCATGCATCTTTGAATTATTAGTATATACACTCAATTCATGTTTGACATTGTGTGTACATGTACAGTTAGAATGACAACTCAGTGTATGTTGGACATTTTATGTACCTGTACACTCAATGTATGTTGGACATTTTATGTACCTGTACAAATCAATGTATACCTCAATTATCATGTTTATGTTGGACCTTTTATTTACCTGTACAACTCAATTTTTATGTTGGACCTTTACATACGTGTACAACTCAATGCATGTTTACCCTTTATTTACCTATACAGTGTATATACAACTCAATGTATGTTGGATCTTTATTTACCTGTACAACTAATATATGTTGGACCTTTTATTTACCTGTACACCTTAATGTATGTTGCATCTTTATCTACCTGTACAACTCAATGAATGTTGAACTTTTATTCCCTGTACAACTCAATGTATGTTGGACCTTTTATGTACCTGTACAACTCAATTTTTATGTTGGACCTTTTATTTATCTGTACAACTAAATGTGTGTTGGACCTTCATTTACATGTACAACTCAGTGTATGCTGGACCTTTATTTCAATTGCCTGTAAAACTCAATGTATGCTGGACCTTTATTTACCTGTACAACTCAATGTATGTTGGACAAGTTTATTTACCTGTACAACTCAATGGATGTTGGATCTTTTATGTACCTGTACAACTCATGTTGGACCTTTTATTTACCTTTACAACTAATTGTATGTTGGACCTTCATTTACATGTACAGCTCAATGTATGCTGGACAATTCTTTACCTGTACAACTCAATGCATGCTGGACCTTTATGTACGTGTACAACTCAATTTATGTTGGACCATTTATTTACCTGTACACGCAATGTATGTTGGATCTTTAACGTACCTGCACAACTCAATGTTCTTGTGTGTTGGACCTTTTCTTTGACTCCATGTATGTTTAACTCCATGTATGTTGGACCTTTTATATACCTGTACAACTCAATGCATGTTGGACATTTGCTGCACATTTTATTTGCCAGTACAGCTTAATATAAGTTGGACCCTTTATGTGCCTGTGTAATTCATTTCATATTAGACCATACACGGGCGTATGTGCCTGTGCAACTCTATTTATGTTTGACCCTTTATGTACCTTTACAACTCAATTTATAATAGACCTTATGATCGTAAACGTGCCTGTATATCTCCAATTATTATTTTTTTTTATTTTTATGTGACAGAACAAATCTTATGGTTAATCTAGGTTGGACCATTAAGTTGCTGGAAACGCTAAATATATGTAGGACCTTTCATGTGCCTGTATAACTTGGTGCTGTTACATTTGCGCACATTTTTGAAAAATTTCGTTTGCGCACAGTTTTCATTTGCGCACAGAAATGTATATCATTTGCGCACAGTTTTAGTGTTACATTTTCGCTCATGTTTTGCACTGGTATTTTATTATATCAAGGTACGATAAATAAAATATCAACATAGTTACCCTTGTTCGCCGAACTGGAGATGGAACTGGTAAGCTTTGATAACCACGTTTGGCCAACGCGCTACTGGTGCTCCATTTAATACGACAATCTCAAAGTCCAGAATAAATGTGTTACATGTATATCCAAAGTCACATCGAACTTAGCTCAAACTTAAGTCAAGTGAAGAAACATGTGTTCATAGTACTGCTTTGTCTTTGATGGCAACAAGAAAAAAAAAACATGGAACACACTGTCCATTTTTAACGCATGGATTGAATACAACTAGTTGAAATACTTTGGGCAAAACTGGAAAGTTCCATCACATGTGCGCAAATGTGCTGCCACCTATAATCACTTAATCAATTGTTTGCCTGTATACCTCAACTTATGTTAGACCTTTTGTGTGCCTGAATAACTCATTTTATGTTGGAACTATACTTAACGACACTTCCAACGCTACCGATAGAGTTTTTGCTATAATTTCAAAAATATTCAAGATATTGAAATGAAAATTGCAAGGAGGATAGCAAAATTCGTGAGACGTGTACTGAATGCAAAATCGTGCCAGAAAACTTTTATTAAGATACTTCCCGGACGTTTAGACAAACCACACCTCATTTTAAAAAGTCGCAAAAATTCACTAACATTTCAGCAATACGCCTACAAGTTATTGCTATACTGTGTTTTCTTTTTGGACCTTTTATTCATGAAAAAAGAAGAAAAAACAAATCAACAAACAAAATAATTGAAACTAAACTATCACAGCAAAATATTCATCTGATCCAATCAAATTATCTAGTTAGGCCGCCATTTACTCGAATGACAGCTAGCCAACAACTACGCATCGAAGCCACGTACCGCATACAAGTACGCTGCGCTATATACCCTTCCACCCAAACCTTACAAATTGCTCAAACTGTATAACATTTGCAGGGTACCGTCGCCTTACTACACAGCTGATAACGTCTCAGATATGGGACAGATATTGTCGATTCGATTTCGGTCGGTGATTTGGATGGCTAAAGCATTAACTCTGTTTGCTCTAGAGCAGAAGGTTTACAGTCATGCGTGCTGTATGAGACGTCGCACCGTCGTGCATCAGACGCATACCCCTGTGAGCCCGTGCATATAATTTGTTTTTTCTGAGAACGGTTCTTCCCTATACATGTGCTGTGACAAAAAGAGAAAACAAAACGAGAAGGAAATAAGGAGGAACTGTTGTAACGATCTTTGTTCGCTACACAGGGTTTTGTGACTTTTGAAAGTGAGGTGTGGTGTGTCTAAACGCCCGGGGCGTTTCTTCATAAACGTCTGCTGGCATCATTTTGCTGTCAGTACACGTCTCACGAATTTTTCTATCGTCCCTACCATTTTCATTTCAATATCTTGTGTAGTTTTGAAATTAGAGTAAAAACTCTGTCGGTAGCGTTGGAAGTGTCGTTAAGTATATGTTGACTCAACTTATATTGGTTATTTGATGTGCCTGTACAACAATTTATATTGAATAAGAAGTCCCCAAGGTTTAGTGGTAAAGTCATTCTCCTTGTAAAGCAGAATTCGTGGGTTCGATCCCGGGCTTTTCCGGTCATTTGGATGGGACCTTAAACCGAGGTTCCATGATATTTCACTGAGGACAAAATGCTGACATGGACATACTGTGACGAGACTGAGGAATATGCTGTGCCTAATGTGTTAAGTCTAAGGGGGCCTGGATAGCGTAGTTGATAACGCACTCGCTTGTCACCTCCCGAGTCAAGGCATATGGCAGGGTAGTGGTCGCCCGTCCAGGTTCGGTGGTTTTCCTCGGGTTCTCCGGTTTCCTCCACCACGTTTGACCACATAACGCCGACATCCGCGCCTTCAAGAACACGTATATAGGTTCAATGAGCTTTCGGTGTATTTGAAGTAAAATAAATAAAGTTTAAAGGGATCTTGGCCCAGAATTATCATCCTCTCTTATTGTTAAGGAAGACCTTAATGGATGAACTTCAGCATCAAAAAAGATACATCTAAACATACTGCAATCAAACTTATTGTTTTATATAATGTAAATGACATTTTAATTCACACATCTATATATACTCTCGGGGTTCTTCAGTTTTCGCCCCACTCATACGAGCTGAAATAATCTTGAAAGGAACGTAAAACTGAATAAAAATCTGTGCCTGTACAACTGCATAAATGTTCGTCCCTTTATGTGCCTGCACTAATAAATGTTGGACTCTTTATGTGCCTGCACAACTCAAAATGTGCCTATCCAACTCAAATCACGTTGAACCCGGTAAGAAAACCAATGTTTCCATACACTGCTGCATAGTTTTTATCACTGAGAAGGTATCTTCCAAGCGGGCACATGACGTCAAAATAACGTCATATCAACGTCGATGACGTCGCATCGACGTCGATCTGACGTCACTTTGACGTCATGTGCCTGCTGGGTTTATTCCTAACATTTTGGTATACGTTTAGTTCTCTGTATTGTATGTTTGAAGTATTTTCACACTGTCCTGTCAAGGTCAAACCCCCGTTTTAAAAGCACTTGTCCGTAACATCATAATCATAAATTCATCAAGATTTATCTGCCCGTCTCCAGACGTATCAGCTTCGTCCACCATCTCTCGGATCATCCGATTGGACAATTTACAGTCGACGTCATCAGCCGCGTGACGAAGGTCAGCAAAGGTCAAGTAGCCTTTGTTGTTGATATCCAGCATACGAAAACACTGAAACAAAGATGCACACCGTTTGCTTAGGTAAATGTACCCACTAACCGATGCTAAGATTGAATATCAAATTATGGCAAAATCAATTTCCGACTTTGAAGGCTCATTTCTATATAAAAGAAAATTAAAACTGAGATCATTTAAGAACAGTGTTCATATTAATAATTGAGGGTAAAAAGAATAAAAATTTCGGACTTTCAACAGTGAAAATGATCATAGTTAATGATTGACAGATTTCATCTTATTTGCATGACGAGAGTTTATATTACAATCTCCAAAACAATTATTTATTATATAACTTGAATCGGTGTGAAGAGATAAATTAAAAACAAAATGTCTGGAAACGTGTACCTTGACGACTTCGTCGAAGGGGTCCATGCCTTGTTGCTGTTTAATGAGAAAATCGAGGAAGTTTATAAAAGTCACTTTTCCTCTGTGATCCTTTGTCAGGTCATCTGAAATTGATGTGTGATATAATGGCTTGATATATCACAAATTTTCAGTGGAACGAAAACGTTAGATTTAATATACATTTCTAGACCATAAAATTGTAAAGACGGTGCGAAATAGACGTGTTGCTTCATGCTTTTCCCGCTAATCCGTTTACAAGGCCGAAGTACTAAATATATCGTGTTTCATTATAATTTCAGTTAGAAGTCACACTAAATGGATGCGATTCTAGTCGTGATATACGAATTTATAAGGATTAGGGCCCAGAATTACAATGATTCCTTTAAGTTTAGGCCCACCTTAGTTAAGGTGACAAATTTTGACACGATATTGTACCGTTAAAATCAATAACTGAATTCTATACGAAAGTATAAAGGTGTGAAGAATAAAATGTCATTTACATAATAAAAACCGAAAAGTTTGATTTCAGTATGCTTTAAGGATGTTCGCTGCCAATAAAAAAGTATTCAAACTTTTTTTCTAACCACTCTTTTTTGATTCCAAAATACAACACAAGACATTTGAAAACAAAATAAATATAGGGTAGTGTGCATTTTTTCAAGCTACAGGCCTCTGAATGAGACCTCTGAGCGCCATATTTTAAATTTGGTAAAATTAATTTAATTTTTAATTCTTTGAAACATACCCGTCTTGAACAAACATGCACCTAGAATGCTTTCAAAAGTCATAATATTTACGTAACGCAGACTATTTTGGACCAAAAGCATAGACAAATTTGCAACTTGGGGTGGATGACAAAATTTTACGATTCCTTTTTCAACCCTACCCCCATACTTGAAAAGTTGGAAAAAATCAATATTTTGAAATGTGCCAAATTCATATTTATTGATTCAAACTTTTTCTTGTATTTTCACACAACATAGAACTTGGTAATATTGTTCGAATAAAAGAAAGAAATATATAGGGTAGTGAGCATATAAGAGAGAACCAACAACTTGAAATTCTCCATTTTCAGCCTTTCTTCGGCTGTTTTGTTTCTAAAAGCCCATTTCATAAAACCACCTAAAATTTTAAAACCAGCACACTAAAGACACAAAGACTGACTTAGAAGACCATGTACACATCTACTGCTGCTAAAATAAACATCGAATTAGCGCAATTAATTTTAAGATGTGTAATATTCAAGTTTAATCTACCCCACCCCCTAAATTTTACTGACAACTAAAATTTTCTGAAAAGTTGCAGAAAATGGGGTTAAAAAATGAAGTTTCTTAGTTTGACAATTTTCATGGCTCATTCAATGCATATCATCAATATGTATCCAAATATAAAATATTAGGAAAATATTTGCAACCGTTTATGAGATATTCAAGAAAAGAAAAACCGGAAGTTCCGAAATGTCAAATGTTAGCAGCGAACATCCTTAACTGCATCTTTTTGGATGCTGAAATTCGCCACCTTAACTAAGGTCTTCCTTAACGTTAAGAGAGCATTGTAATTCTTGGCTCTGATAGTTTATTTTCAAAGTGACAATAGAGTGTGAATAATCATGGAGACGTTATGGGATGGAGAGTTTACAAAGACAAGTCAAAATATGAAAAAATAGACAGATGAGATGACCAACGCCTTTGTCTTTCATGGCATAGCTTATACAAGCCATATATATTTTAAATCTGAAGTTTCAAGACTCTGTATCTTTCGTAGTGGGATTTCATCAACATGACATATATTCGCAGCTGAGAACAATTTCATATGTCGTACCTATTAAGTTTCTGAATACTTCTTTCTTGTCACGAAATCCTAAAATATTAGAGATCTTCAGGACGTCTGTGGGTCTAATGTAACTACAAATATAGCAAGGAAAATTAAGCATTACAAACAGTCGAATAAATGTTAGGTAAATAACAAAGAATCAATCACTCGGCTTCAATAATGATAACAGATGAATATCACAAACGATGGAGCTGCCTTTCAGCATGTTTGATATACGCGTGTACATCTAAAGCAGTTTCTGTCAAACGTAAAAGAATAGTGTGGACTTAGAGTACAACTGTATATGTCATTACTTCGAGCCAAGTTTCTTTATTTTTTTCATGGTTTTTATACCGATCACTTCAAACACCGCGTCAACGGAATGGCCGATTGCGTCTCTCCAATCAAAGCTTATAACTGAATTATGGTTTACCGCTACATGTAAGAAGGTCTGAGCCTTCAACAATTCAATACATCAATACATTTAAACTTTATTCTTTATTTTGATGGTAAAATTTTACAGTTCACCACCAGTTCAGAATCATTTTTCAACCAACCATGAATCACTTTTTTTTTCTGCGAGATCGCCAAAGCATACATACCCTGTCCCGGCGACATCGAAAAGGTCAAATATTTGCTTCAGATCTTTCATCTCTTGGTGGGTCAACTCCTTAACTATTCTCTCAGGTAGACCATAATCATTAGAGGCTTTAGCGGGTGATATAAAATCTTCAGCCATTTTGACAAGATTATGAGATTTCTTCTTGATGTGTAGTCCATACTTAAGACTTATTTCGTTCTTCAGTCTTGCAGTTTCAGCTGAAACAGGGACACTGCCATTATCCTGATGCTCCCCCTTGACATTCACTGACTAAACGTCAGTATAGACATTTACTGACTAAACGTCAGTATAGGATGTTTTGAAAGTTTAATAGCTTGCTCTCATTGATAAATTTTATTGTTTATCATTCTCCGTCCACAATAGCTTCTAGCAGATTTTAGTTTTGCTGAGAATAAATAAATAACAAATTCCAAACACCAACCTGCCAGTTGCATCCTTTCTTCTTGCATGGCATGTTTAACCTCCTGGTAGATATTGTCAGCAATAATTTGTTTACACTCAGCAACACCTGCTATCATCTGTTTCCCTTTCTCTAATCTTTCTCTACGGTACTGGGCTTTCAGCTTCTCCACCTCCTGTGGATATTTTCAAACCATTTTACGGTAAATGCCTCTCGTCAAAAGCATGATTCAAGTCTTATTGCAGCGGGCCGATTCAAGGTTTCCCTTTCTTTGACTATCAGTTTTGTGCAACTTTAAGGTAACTTATGTACGGAGATTTCTGCTAATTTCGCCCAAATATTATCATAGGACTTGCGGTCAATTATCATTTGGATAGATTTTAGCCATTTTAGTGTTATCTCCAGTCTCTCATGTTTCTTGGCTACTTTGCTGACATTATTTCACAGAAGTCTGGCCTTTAAGATTCGGGACGCAGACAATTTTATTATGGTCGGAGTGCAACTTGTGGGCTTTCATATAGGACTACTGTGTTTGCTTCTGAATTATAATGAACAACTGCATCGAAAATAATATAAAATAAGAACAACGAAAATATCCCTGAAATGAATGGCAATTCCTCCATTTAATAAAGACTGAGAGGTTAACACGTACCATTTTCCGATGTTCTTTTTCACGCCGTTCCAATTCCTCATCTCGTCTCCTCATTTTCTCTAGCTCTGCTTTCATAATGTCAAGTCTTGTCGGTTGTTTTGGCTTCGCCTTTTCTTCATCAACAAAACTAACAGATTTCTTAGTTAGTCGTTTCCCGCCTAAGTCCGAGGATTCTCTGTCTTCCATAACCAGTGTTATTGTGTTTGAGCTGGGCTACTCTCTCGTCTGGTAATGTATCTTGAGTGATTCACTTTAGTAAAACATGTACAAATAGTAATAGGATTTTGCGCACAAAACATCTCAGAACTGCGTTTAGTATTCATTGTAGGTGCGTTTTGAAATATTTTTGTTTAAAATCGTTATTTTTGTGTTTATTTATCTTAATTATTTGTTTGTTTTGCGAAAGACAACTGCAGTTCTTTGCATCTACCACATTATTTAAGCAACATCTCTCAGAGTTATAATCATGCACGTGAACGAAAGAGACACATATCAGCGGCGTGTTAAGACTGTATTTCGAAGTTGTATATTGCAGAATAAGCCGCAAACTCGATAACTTTTTCTGCGTTGCAGTGGCAACAAATACTACACTTAGTTTTAGATAAAACCAAAACATGTATGTTTGATACTTACCAGAATATCTTCTCTCAACCTAATATACGTCACTGTTACTCCATCCGAATAAAGACCTCGCAGCCCATGGGTTTTGATTGTTATTACCTATGATAAAATGCTTAACCAATCTGTTTGTATCTAGATTTATATCATTTGTAAATCCATGTAAGTTTATCCCAGAGCATTTAGTTTTCTGCAACCACTGCCTCTGGTGAAGCCACACCCTATCCTAACACCAGCTAATGTTCCATGTATCAGTGACTGATACTAAGTTTGTACCATGTTTCGAGTCAATCTCATTCTTTCATATATACAGCTGTCATTGTCTTTAAATAACTACACTCTAAGATTATTTGGATATATTTGTTTAATTGTTCCAAATAAAAGGAACTTGTCAAATAATCTGCACAATGGATAGATTTAGTGATAAATATGTATCTATTAAACATTCCATGTTGAATAACCAATTTCAACATGTCAAATAATCGTGTTTTGTCAATTCTGCTATTTTACTTCTTTCACAGGTCTTAAAAACGAACAACCAATTTCAAATTGCTGAAAATAACAATTATTCTCTACTGATATGATATAAAATGTCATTTTATTGACAAACAAATTTGTAAACGTCTGTTATCGTTTAGATACGTATTTGAATCGAAGTATCTTGAGTTTGTAAACATTATCCGTGCTTATGTTGGTAGAGGACATTTCATTACATATTTGAATGGCTAAATTTTGTGCAACCTTAAGCTAGGGGTTTGCGCCAAGTAAAAACGATCATGGAAATCAATGTACGGAAGCTCTCTACGCTTAATCTGTATCATCAAGAAAAATAAGAATATGAGAGTGGCATTAAAATTCTGGCGTCACTGTACCAATAGATGAGATAAAACGTCATGATACAAACCGAGACTTTTTAAATTACATCAGGAAAACATGTCCGTGAAATAAATACCCCCTAATTATAAACCCCACTTTTATACCTTAAACCTTTTTTCTTATTATTGTTCCAAAACATGGATTGTTGGTACTCGTTAGAACCGCCTCGGCGAGGTGGTTCTAACGTGTACCCACGATCTTTGTTTTGAGCAAAAATATTAAAAAAATATCAATTTTTTTCTGATGCAATTTTCATTTTTTACAGATGAAAAAGTCTGTATATTGCATGGGCAAGTTTTCGTAATGGTGGCAAAGGGTAGTGACAAGTCAATGCCTTGTCAAAATAATCACTTTAACAAAGGTTTTCCTCGACACTGATGAGAGAAGCCTGATCCTGTAGGTATGGGACTGAGACAAATAGTATCAGTCAATGCAGAACGTCTTATCTTGGACTAAATATTGGTTGCTTTTAAAACTCGATACATAGATAACTTCGTCGAAAACTGAGATATAATCGAAAGGAAAATAACAACGTCCTTTAAAGTGAAATTTGGTGCACCCATTATTTTCAAAAAGGAAAACCAGCTCGACATACATCAATTTTACCAACTTCATATGTTCGTTTTCACGCAATTCTATTTACTATACACTGATAGAAAGTTATAAGAGGCCACTTTTCAATCTCATTTTTGTTTTCTAAGCATTATTCATAATTGCATGATTTTTTTGCCTAAAGACGTGTCTTTCAAGTAAGTAAAGTTGCAAAAAGTTCAGAAATAATTTCCTTTCACTATACGCGTTTTGGAATAAAAGTGCAAAAAATCAATGTTTTCGTTAAAGCACAACATTTATTGAATTGAGGAATGGTTTCATTAAAGGGGTCATTCCGGCTTGGAAAAACATCAAACATTCGAGTTTTCTCTACCGGTAGATTTTTACGCAATATAAAAAAAGAATTGTTCTTTTCGAGATTTTTTGTTGTTGAAAATTCTACAATGCGCCTCTTAAACATTGTAATCCCCGTTAAATTCAGTTGATGAGGCCTGGTAGCCTGGGTCCAGTCGTCAATATGATTATTTTTCCATTTTTTTTTAACAATGAGTACGTTATAATCGGTAGCCGTTATTGATTTCTGTACACGATACGGATATATATGTACATGCACACAAAATAGTTCCCATATTTACTGGGGTATAAAGTTGACAGATCATGTTAAATTGCTGCTATTTATATCATTCTGGTTAGAATATTGTCCTTGTTTACAGGAAATGTTAAATTAGTGGAGATATCTTGTCATTTCAGGTATTTAAGTGCCAACCGAACCGAACCACTATCTATGCGGTTGCTCCTATACAGGCGGATAGTTCACGAAAACACTGGTAGGTATTGAAATTGGCAGATATCTCCCAAACGAGCAGGTCAACCCATATTTTTTAATCTTGATTAAAAGTACTGCCACACAGTGTAGACTTGGAGAAAAGTTTCAAAACAAAGCCAGCAATGTCAGTACAGAAGATGGGAGGCGAAACAACTGATTAAATGAAAAAAGAGTCAATAATTAGCAATGCTTATTAAATACCCCCCGCAGGGTAACAGTTTACCACAAAAATTATTTTGGCAATAAAATTTCTTCATGCAAATGTCCAATGGGTGTACATCATGTAGGCATGATATCAAATTGTTCCACAGAAAACTGTGGTAGGAGTTGATCGGCCCGTGAAGGCCCTTACCTGTAAGAAAAAAACTAAGAAAAATTGTCTAAGTTCTGATAGCTGTCATTTTATCAAAAATTATTTTTTCACAATAAAAATTCTTCATGCAAATGTCCAATGGGTGTACATCATGTTGGCATGATATCAAATTGTTCCATCAAAAACTGTGGTAGGAGTTGATCGGCCCGTGAAAGCCCATACCTGTAAAAAAACAAAGAAAAATTGTTAAGTTCTCATAGCTGTAATTTTGTCAAAAATTATTTTTTCATGATAAAATTTCTTCATGCAAATGTCCAATGGGTGTACATCATGTAGGCATGATATCAAATTGTTCCATCAAAAACTGTGGTAGGAGTTGATCGGCCCGTGAAAGCCCTTACCTGTAAAAAATAGTAAGAAAATTGCCTAAGTTCTCATAGCTGTAATTTTGTCAAAAATTATTTTTTCACAATAAAATTTCTTCATGCAAATGTCCAATGGGTGTACATCATGTAGGCATGATATCAAATTGTTCCATCAAAAACTGTGGTAGGAGTTGATCGGCCCGTGAAAGCCCTTACCTGTAAAAAATAGTAAGAAAATTGCCTAAGTTCTCATAGCTGTCATTTTGTCAAAAATTATTTTTTCACAATAACATTTCTTCATGCAAATGCCCAATGGGTCT
This sequence comes from Rugalucina vietnamica, assembly GCA_964017185.1. Classification (NCBI taxonomy): domain Eukaryota; kingdom Metazoa; phylum Mollusca; class Bivalvia; order Lucinida; family Lucinidae; genus Rugalucina; species Rugalucina vietnamica. The sequence goes on along the minus strand of OZ024874.1, from coordinate 25,265,284 downwards.
ACATCATTTAGGCATAATATCAAAAAACTGTGGTAGGAGTTGATCGGCCCGTAAATGCACTATCTTCACTGTATACAAAAGGCATCAAGAACTATAAAGGGAAGTAACTCAAAAGGGCCTGATCCCTAGCCCTTAATTTTTGCATGTACATATTTGCCCCATAGATATGCAGATGCCTGCAAAGTTTCATGAAATTCCATCACTGGGTCTTCAAGATATTAAAGAAACAAAACGTTACGGACGCACGCACGGACGCACGGACGGACGGACGGACGGACGGACAACGTGAAAACAGTATACCCCCCTTAAAACTTCGTTTTGGCGGGGGGTATAACTATATAGTAAAATTAATTGTGGTCTGTGTCCAACAGGCTTAGACCCGAGCGGTTTACCAGTAATCAAATAGTTAGTCAGTATGTACTAAAATAGTCTTTGCCTGAGCAGCCCATCCATTTCTCCTGGCGGTCCAATTGGGCGGGGTGACCGTATTCTCACAATTCTTAATATGTTTAACAATACTGTGACTTATGAACCAGTTTGCTTCACTCTGCCGATATAATGTTTGCGTCTACAAGTATCCAGAATAGGTGAAAATGTGTTGGGTGTGGATTGGTGGGTGGGTGATTAATACATAAAGGGTTTTCGCAACTAAATAATGATAATTCAAAAATGATAATCAAAATATATAATTATATATGAATATATAATTTGAACACTGTTATTGCACGTACATGTATAAGACCGGACTCGCGCTCAACACACTCCTTATTTTAAAGTCGTTTCTACATCTGCTCAAAATAATTAAAGAAACGTTGAAATGAGACGCTTAATTACACCACATGCGCTTGAAGTCCTATATATAATTATATTCTTAGTGTATGTCAATATAGAATATTTACATTTTTATTGCAATCGCCCTAAATGAAAGTATCTTTCTTGATGTTCTTCAACATTAAATCACGTTATCTAGAGGCCACGCCTATGGGCGGGGCGACGTCAAAACCCATCCAGTGACGTTGTTTGTTTACTCATGTTGTCGTGACGTTGGTCGCGTATCGCCATGACGTTAAGCCCGAAAATTTGACGTTTCGGCTGTTCTAAAATTACTTGAAGTCGGATTTAATGTCAAATAACATGAAAATGAGCGGTGATATGTGCAATTAAAAATCTGATACTTGATTGATAATATAAAATGTAAATATAAGTATTGAAATTCAGATTTTAGATTTCACTGGATTATGAAAAACATTAGTTGTTTTAATGTCTTCGAGAAGCCCTTCGGGCTTCACAGACATTAAAACAGCCTAATTTTTTTCCATCATCCAGTGAAAGCTAAAATCTGAATTTCAATCCTTAAATATTGACCTTAGACACTACCGTAAATCCGATGATTTTTGGGTCACTAATATAACATCAAGCACCTGTGATTACACAAAACCCTCACAGATTCAGGGTGCCTGTTTCGTTTCCATCATTTGGGTAGATATTTGAGCCGCCTCGTGGGAAAACCAACAATGTGGTTTCCGAACAGGTCCGACACAAACCGACCTGTACAAGCACAGAAAAGAGCTAGAAGCTTGAAATTTCGGATTTAAGTAGAAGAGGAATTGTACTATCCGAGTAGCGAAAACAAAGGCGCTGATCAGCTTCGCGGTTACCGCGAAGCTGATCTGCGTCTTTGTTTTCGCCTATGCAGATTGTTGGTTTTCCCATGGGGCGGCTCAGAATTTTGTTGTAAATTTTCTATGCGAAAATTGATTGGAGAAATGTCATTTACCGTCTTAGGAAGATCGGATTCAAGGTAAACATCCTCTTATCTGTGGACTTTCAGAAAAAGGCAAAAATTCACAATTTTCAAAATAAATGTGAAAAAAGCGTCACATGAACCTTAGCATTTTGTAATCAGAAACTTCGAGCCACTATTCAAATTGAGCGAAACAAGCTGGCAACCGGTATCTTTCGAGCATGCCTTTAAGGGTCGCTCAAAGTTTGGGTACTTTATATTGTAGTAAGCATGTATGCCGAAAATAGTGCAGTGCTCCTTTAAATATTTTGAGCAGTGTATTACGATTTATGTTCTTGTCGCCCCTACTCACTTATCTGTTAGATTTATGGATCATGAAGCCACACAACCACCATACGGTTTTTGCGGTCTTCATTCACTTCGATTCGTTTGCAAAACATTTAATAATACCTTGCACTTTTCCAGCCCGTTTCGAAATTCATTTATCATGTCCAAAAATGACAAATGTTTATTTGTGCCAGTAGTGTCTCTCAAATCTGGTACGAGTTGATATGCGGCCATGTTAGCAGCTCCTAGATAATCATGTAGATTCTCAATGAGAACGATACACTCACGTATTTCTTCTTCAGTAATAGGTATTTGGCTGTAGCGATCATCGGTACAACTTATCAAACATTCCAACAGCAGCTTGAACTGGCTCAGTAAATCCCCTTTGGTATCTACATGTACCATTGAGCCTAAATGCCGGAGCTGAAATACGATATTCCTAAAACGCTTTACTAGAAATTTGAATTTCGAGCATAAGCTTATGTCCCATCTCAAAACTAAGCTATAAAAGTATTGCCTTTTCAGATCTCTGTCGTCATGAAAACGGGTTAAATCCACATGATACAGTAGATCTAGTAATTTAGCCCAAGTAGCACAAGTAGCACAAGTAGCAAAGTTTTTCAATTGCTTAGACGTGTATTCCAATGCGAATATTAACGCCCCTTCTAATTCCGGGTCCTCTAATAACGACCCATAGTGCTCATTTAAAACGCATTCAGTCAGTGTTTTTGCATAGTTATGGTTGATATGCAGTTTATGAAATGCCTGAAAAAAGCAAGAACGTATGTATAAGCTTGCTTGGTCCAAAGGTTTACATCCATTCCGCACTAAGCAATGGTAAATGAAAGAGACTTCTTCATTTTCATCGTAAACTAACATCCTCTGGAATTTGTTTGTACAAAAGTCAAAAGGCGACTCGCCCAAACAATCCTGTGCATTTATATTATGGCCAAATTCTAAAAGTGTTTTTAGTATTTTTTCAAAAATGTCTTCATCTACTCTCTTTAGATGTGCCCTTACAAGTTTGTGTAAAAATCCCTGTTCAAAGTTGTCTACATACTGACGATTGATTGAAGTATACTCTAAAAGAAGATTTGCATGGACCAAATTTGACTTGTCAAGTGCATCCATCAACAACTCAGAACCTAACAGTTTCTTCGAAGTGGCATTTGAATACGAAATGATTGTTTTAACGAGTTCATGAGAACAGTTCCTAGCGCAGGCTACTTCCAGGCATTGTTGGAGAAAATCTGTCAAATTAAGTTTGTCACAGAGAATGTCGTTGTGAAGAATCGTTTTGACAACATTTTCTTTGTTCAAGTGTATAAATTCTAGGAGCAAATTTCTGCTTATATTTTTGTCTGGGCGGAACAATTTATGTATCGCATTTACGTCCATATCATTGACATATTTGACCCAGTCATAAACAAAATTTTGATCACGCCATATGTCACACATGATTACATAGAACGGATTACTTTTGGTTAATTCCATTGTAATTCGTCTTGTAAGTGGCTCCATATGGTCCTCGTGAACAGACACACGCACATGTTTTGCGCTTCTTTCAAGCGAAAGAATACTTTTTCCAGGCTTCAACTTGGTAAACAGGAATCGAAATTCCACCGTTTCGATTGCAAGAACTGGATTCACGGCCAGGAATACTGAAGCTACGTTTTCTGAAAAAGACTCGTGTGTGAAATGAAAACGACCATTGAGGTCTTTATCGAAATATATATTCTCAAGAGACTCAAGTGCACTGCATATATCTGGCAATGCTGTATCCAGAGGTACACCCGCTGCCTTGAAGAGTTTTGTTGTAACCTCGGTGGGTTCATAGCATAGTTTTTCTATGCTGGGTACATCCAATCCAGTATTATACACCAACCCAAGAAGTAGTACTAAGTACTTTACCCGGTCATTCTTTCTGAAACTGTGAATTTCTTCCTGAATGCACTCTGTCGGATTTTTGAAAAAATCAAGCCCTGTTTTACGGAGAAAGATATTAGTGCAGAACATGACAACGCAATGTGGATAACCGTGTGGGGGATCAAGTCGAGCAACATCTTGTGCTGAGTAACCATCAATATTATGCTCTCTAGCATGTTTATCAAATATTTCCTCCTTCTCTTCTATTGTTAATTTCCAAGCGTGACTCGTCAAGTCCAGTAACGTGTGTACTGTGAACGATCTAAATTTAGATAACGATGATTTCGCGTCTTCAAATATGTGTTTGCGACTTGTGCACACGACAAGCAATTTGCCTTGACCCTTTTCAATGATTTTCTCTATAATACAAATATATGAAACCCACTCGTTTAGTTTCAAGCGATCAAGACAAGTAGACCCAAAAATATCATCAATAACCACAAATTGTTTCACCTGGCCACAAGATAATAAGTTTTTACAGTCTTGCACCGATGTGATGAATACTGGCTCGAACCCTTTACGTCTGTATTGTGACACCAAATGAGCGGCCATCATGGATTTCCCGTCTCCCGGCTTACCCAGGATAGTCACCCAATGTCTGTCGTCAAGAATTTCTTTACATTCTCGAAATGCACGCGTTTCCACAAAGAGTCTGTCTGGCTTTTCATACCAGTCGGCGACAGTTTCCATTTGATCTGTAAAATAAGCATCGCTAGCAATGATATTGGCAATGCAAGTGGCGATAAATGTAGCTCTAAATATAAAACAAGAGTTTTGCTGGCGTTAATACCAGTCTGCAACAGTTTTCGTTTGAGAAAACAGCCTCAGAAAATAAAACAGCTGACTGGAATTGGTATAATATCAACTCACCTTGTGAGCCATTGGCGCAGGTAAGCTAATGATTCTTGAAATGACATAGACAATTAATATAAACTGTTGCTAGGCAAATATGTTGACCACTGGAAACATATACATAGCGCAGAAAATGAAAATAATCCATCGAAAGGCTTTGACATTCTGTGTGCCTGCTCACAGCCAGAAATGGAGAAAATATAATACACTGTACAGAAGTATCACTGATGTGTACATAGCCAGATAACAAAGTGGTTAAAGTGGGGTTTATGGAGTTGTCTTAGTATTAAAAGGCACACATTATGAAATGTATCATACACGGTTATGGTTTTAAGGACAAAGGTACATATATAGTACAAGTAACAAACGACAGTAAATAAAGTGGTACCTTTGAGATTCTCATTTGTAGATGTCGAATGATCAATCCCCGGGATAATCTGTGTTACATCTTTGTTCACTGTGGTACAGTCGGAATGTGCGATGTAAGTAATGTTCATTGGAGATTGATTAGAGGTGCTTCCTGGCAGCTGCCCTTTCTCTGCAACTACATTTAACCATTTGAAGTTAACTAGCTTGGTAACAAAACAACAGCATTTCCAAAACCACACACAAACACGCACATACGCGAATAGACAGTTTTCTCTCGTCCTATGTTATATTTAAGAAAATATGCGTGTTTTATATCGTCCAGTACCTGAGCACGATTTCCGATTTCATCGTTAGACCCAATAATGGATGAATTCTAATTAAATGATGATATAGTTGATACCATTTGATGGTGTAGATGGTTGATACATCGGTATTTTAGGATGGGCATTTGGCAACTTAGCGTTTAAATCACCCACATGTTAACACTTGAAATGGCCTAAATGTTAATGTATAAAATGACCTACATGCACTATATAGCTACTCACGTGCATTGACATCTGAATCACTGTCCACCATCTCAATGACAGATGAACTTTCATCTTCAAAGGAACGGGTTGAAAGTTCAGCAGAAGAGAAGTTGTCGTTTTGTCTAAAATGATTTGAAGTTAATTAAGGATGATCTAATTGTGTGTTTATATGAAATTCATTTTGGGTATGCGTTCTATGTCGTATCGATGCTTAATCTTTCAATGAAAGTACAGAATGATTAATTGCACTAGGCTGTTTTTTTGCCATTGTTTAATTTGACTTAGTGTTCGCCTGTGATACCTGTACCTCCGGTGGGATTCGCAATTGGAGTGTTGCACTAATTGGGCCTATCAGGATAATACGATATGAACTTTATTATAACTATTATGCAGCAGCAATGTTATCCGGTTAGTTTAATCCAACCTCTCAAATGCTCTTTACAACTTTCTATTACCGTCTTGCCTTTATATACTTAGTGCCCTACTTACTCAACACAATCTTTCGAATGACAATCGCATCAAAGCTCTTACATGTATCCTTATCCGCACATGCTACTTACATCGGTGAGTAAATATCAGCGCTTCCTCTGTTGACTATGCCAGCCTCTGAGTTTCTTCCGTTTAAGTCGCCATTATCTAATGTTAATTGTCGCAATCGACCGATATCTGGAGTTGATTCAGCTGTTGCCAAGTTGGAAAGCATGTCATCCCCAAACAAACGTTTAGAAGCGATCGGTTGTCTAGTTTCATTTGTACATCTAGCTGACTGGGTATTAAGATATCTATCATAAACGATTATTCCTTCGTCTTGATCGTATTTAGAGTCTTTCTTTAACTTTCTTGCAGCTTTTCTAAATTTCGCTACATGTCCTTCTTTGTGAATGCACTTTCGAATTTGAACATTTGTCATTTCTGATAGTAATGTCAAATCATCCCATCCATTGTCTTCAAAGTTCTGGACATATTCGCCAAAACCATTGTCACATAACCACTCCTGAACCTTCTCCATTGCAAACTGTGTCTTTGAATATCTAGGTTATGGTTTCATTTACTGAAGGCATAATATTTTCACAGACACTGAAAGATAATCATTAACACAGACGGTTAAACATCATAAACCAGCCTTTAGAAAAATAAAGTAACAATTTACAGAAATCTATACCGGTGGTAGGGCAAAGGGCCTAAAGTTCAAAACTTGGTTTAATTAAATGAGACCCTTAAATATAAATCATGCTTCAAATATTTGAAAGGGCAATAATTGGTAAAAGGTTGGTTAATCACTCTGATCCATGTTATCCCGAAAGGATGACAGTCCCGACATAACAAAAATTCCTGGGCTTGTTCAGTTGCGCCCTACGACATGAGAGAGAGAGAGAGAGAGAGAGTTTTAAAAGATGAAATAAATACAAAACTCACCACGGTAGCTATCTTTTTAATGAACTAAAATGGCATCTAGTATATACACCACAATAAATCGAAAGCAGGGCGGCGATCAATACATTTATCATAACACTGTGTAGATTATATGTACGATTTGAAAAATCAATTTATGGAGATTCGCGAGTGTTCAGGGTGATGTTTCGTAAAAGTGACATTTTATCAAGTTAATGAGATAACGTGATGACCTGACACCAAACACACGTGGCCTATTTCATGTTTGTAAATGGGTTCAAATTACACAATACTATACTCAAGGACTTTGAGAACGCCTCACTTGTTTTATTGCTCCTTACTCTCAGAATACATGATATATCGGCAAAAATATTTTTGAACTAAAATGTACATCCAGTCTGCTCAACTTCGATACCAAAACCGAAGCGTCAACGCCAGTTATTAACGTCATACACGGTGAATTCAAGCGTTACCCAGAATTCAACAAAACCAAAGTATGGGGACGGCAAATATTCATAAGATACAACATGATTTCTGGAAAGAAACACCAAAAGCCAAGCAAATGCTGTTGGTTTGCTTCCATTTGCACTAAAACAGCGGCAGTTATGTCACTTTTACGTTTTTAAAGAAAACTTTATTTTTTGCGTGTTAAATGAAACGAATTCAAAAGATTATGTGCACAACGAATAGGCAAAGACTTACGTAAAAATAACAATTACTTTCGACGCTGTAATCGAAAGGCTAGAGTATTTTGAACGCTTACGCTTGACGTCATCAAATAACGTTAGCGCCTCAAACGACATTGAAAGAAATCCTCCATTTCGATTTTGCTTTTTCTTGTGCTTAAGGTCGTTTTCTATCACTAGAGACGGGTTGTTTTTACAAAATCCGTTTATTGTAGCCGTTTTAAGGTTTTCTTGCGTCTCTATGGTGTCTGTGAAAACAGCTGTAGCAAACAAACGCGCGAACAAATTTTAATGGATCTTTATGGATATTGTTTATCGTGTTGGCGTTCACGATACTATGTTTATTTTGCACATCCGCTCAACTTTAAGGAAGTTTTTAAGCAAAATATAACCGATGTACAGTGAGGCGTTTTCAAAGTCCTCTGGTATACTAAATAAATTACGTTGGTTTGCTTTTTAGGTTTGTACAGCGTACACGTATCACCCACCGTTATGTGGAAATCCCCTATATCTTACAAACATTTGTCATTCCAAATAGAAGAGCAATCCGAAACCAAGACTATTGCGCAGCAGTTCTGTATAATCAGAGTCTTGACAGGAAATGTTTTAAAAATATCAATCTAGTACGTATGGCGAAGATTCTGAATATCTAACCAGATATATCGGGTAAATGACCAGTTAAAATCATCCACTTGATGACATTATCGGATGGGCGCACATGTAATTTTGTTTCACAGCGGCTTCGGAAAAACTAATATAAGAGGGTCCTCCTATAAGTTCTGAGTATGACTTCATTAAAATAGTATCTCACTAAAGGGCCGTGACATTATATGCTATTTTCATGGTCTAAATTCACAGAAATATCAAACTCCTGATTAATTGTTATATGAATAAAATACCATATGCGTGCCAACTTTGACTTCCATAGTGAATGGTTTAGCTTGTGCTCGAATTTTAGTGGGATTCTATTTCTTCATGTCGCCATTATGGCAACCGCTTTTTACTATCAAATAGGCTTGCAGTAGGAAGTATAGTATATTTTGTATAGAGCAGGCATTTAGCAGCTCTTGAAAATTACTTTTTATTTGTTTTCAGAAGACCCTAAAATATCTTTATCAATATGGGGTGCCGTTTTACTATTCATTCCTTATTTATGGATATGGATATGGATACTGTGGATTCGGAAATATTCGCGAGAACTTTATTTTCGCTTATTTTCGCGAATTGGTTGCCTCGCGAATTCAAAGTTCTCGGCGCTAATAAAGAGTCACTATAAACTTTAAAGAATACATGGCCACTCATTGGCGAATTCAAGAACTCGCTTATAATTCAGAAATAGAATATTCGCGAAATAAAAGTCGCGCAAAAATTTCTGAATTTACAGTATCCATAATTTATTTATGGATATCCTTAATTGAATAAATGATATCCTAGATAATTATGGATATCCTGAATTATTTAAGGATATCCATAAATGAATTATGGATATCCAAAAAAGAATATAGGATACCCTTAAAATGAGTTTACTATTTCCATAAATACACATTTATGGCTATCCTGAATTCATTTATGGATATCCTATATTCATTTTTGAAATTCACCAGACGAATTCCGGTTTCGGTTGACAAAAGATTTTTTCTATCAGCATGATCAATGTAGCGGAGAAGAATAGTACAGGGCATTTTACCACCTTCTACTATAAGAGCGACCGTCGTTTTAATCGAAAATGGTAGGTGGTTTTGCTGAACGAATCGTATTATAGCAAATTGTAGCGTCAACAATCTTTAAAACAATTATATCCAATTCCTCCACTCCATTTATCCTAGATTTAGAGCATACGGTCATTTGTACAACTTGTTCGGACCTGTTAGAAACCATGTCGATAAGTTTCCACAGGTACTGCCTAGATAGAATCACAGGGCGAGTTAGTCAAGCATATGACATTGTTTATAGGCTTTGATTCGTATCATCTCAGACTTTCTCGGTCAAACCCCCGTTTTAAAAGCACTTGTCCGTAACATCATAGTTATAAATTCATCAAGATTTATCTGCCCATCTCCAGACGTATCAGCTTCGTCCACCATCTCTCGGATCATCCGATTGGACAATTTACAGTCGACGTCATCAGCCGCGTGACGAAGGTCAGCAAAGGTCAAGTAGCCCTTGTTGTTGGTATCCAGCATACGAAAACACTAAAACAAAGATGCACACCGTTTGCTTAGGTAAATGTATCCACGTATCAGTGCTAAGATTGAATATCAAAAGGCAAAATCAATGCCCGACTTTGAAGGGTCATTTCTATTTAAATGAAAATCTAAACTGTCATCATTCAAAAATAGTGTTCAAATTAATAATTGAGGGTAAAAAATACAAATTTCGGACTTTCAACAGTGAAAATGATCATAGTTAATAATTGACAGATTTCATCTTATTTGCATGCCGAGAGTATATATTACAATCTCCAAAACAGTTATTCATTATATAACTTGAAACGATGTGAAGGGATAAATTAAAGACAAACTGTCTGGAAACGTATACCTTGACGACTTCGTCGAAGGGGTCCATGCCTTGTTGCTGTTTGATGAGAAAATCGAGGAAGTTTATAAAAGTCACTTTTCCTCTGTGATCCTTTGTCAGGTCATCTGAAATTGATGTGTGATATAATGGCTTGATATATCACTTTTCAGTGGTACGAAAACGTTACATTTAATATAAATTTCTAGACCATAAAATCGTAAAGACGGTGAGAAATAGACGTATTGCTTCATGCTTTTCCCGCTAATCCGTTTACAAGGCCGAAGTACTGGTTATATTGTGTTTCATCATAAGGACCTCTGACGGTGGTAATGGAGCCATAATGTATAGCTGCCTCAGATTTTGATAAAAATAAATGTTGGTCAAATGCTTCTGTTTTTGTATACATGTTTGCTGGTAGTCCATAGTTTATGATATTGGATTGAGGTTCTTGTTTCAAAAGAAGTACTGCTTTATTTTTGGGTTAAAATGGGCATATTTTGTATTAAACATATAGAAAAATAGAAAAGTATTTATTTAACATTGTTCCCCCCGAGTCCCAAGAAATCCCTTTGCATATGAATGTATTGTCATATTATACATAATATATGTGAATGGCGTTCTGGGACTCGGGGGGGGGGAACAGTACCCTACAGCCCAAAATGTTATCTCAGTTCTAGAGCCCAAATATGTGAAATTGTTTTTAACTTAAAATTAAAAAGAAAACAAAACTGCAGTTAAGTTGTATGCCATATATAAAGTACAAAAAAAAGGATATATACATCTGTTTCCAAAATTAACCCAAATCTGCTTCATTTATAACCACTTTTTATGTTCCATTCCCTAGAAAATGAGGGTACTGTACATTCTGTGGAACAAACTTTTGTAATCATTCTATACTAATATTGTCCACTTGTTTACACGGCCAATAACCTCTTGCACCACAAACAGTAACATTGGTGGACTGTTTTCCTATATATTATTTTTTTTTAAAATGTATTAGCTTCCAAATCAACAACTTTTTAGTCAGGTCGGTATGATGCCACCACTGTCTAGGTACATGTATAAGCCAGTACCATGGGTACAATACAGCGACGTAAAGTTTCAAATCACCAACTTTAAGGGTGTTTACACCGTTTTCCATTCATTCTCATAAAACTATTTGATTATTACATCACGTTAGGCATCAAAACAAGAATCTTTCAGTTCTTTAATGAAAGTGATTCTAAATAGAGGCCCTGGGTTTGATTCAATCGTGGGGAGCCGTGCTGTGCCTGAGACACATTAACCCCACAGAGTACTAGGTACAAGAAGTAATACGTGGCTCAATCCCAAAATGACTGAAAAACTGTTCATATTAAAGTATGCTCTGCCATAATCTAATCGAATCAAAAATAACTTTTATGATTATAATCACTTCGACACAACCAATATACTGAAACGAGACACATGTAAGACAAGCCAAGTTCTGTTTGCGGGTGTGCCTGGAGTTTTTTCTCTGGGTTCTCATGTTTTCGTCCACCTACTGATTGGTCAATCTCATACGAGCTGAAATATTCTTGAAAGGGACATGAAAGTGAATCAGAAAAATAAATACATTAAAGGCCGTGTTGTAACAGGTTTGTACAGGTAAATAAATATTCGTGCAAGGTTGCTCAGTGTGACCAAGATTTGTCACAATGGGCCTTGTCTGGAGAAAATGTTTTTGGTTAAGATCGAACTCTAATCAAGCTGTGCAAGACATAGAAGATGGATTGAAGTTTTGTTAATTAATGACACAATTCTGAGTAGCTGGCTGGTCATCGCTGATCTGGGTATAAGGTTTTGCATATAACAGATAGCAGGTTTTCTTATGAGTTAACATTGTCTTGTATAATGTTTGGTAGTACTTAGACAATAATATTATACAGGTAACTGCTAAAGGTTTGTACCCAAAATGCTGAGGTTGTAATATTTCAATTTTATTTCAATGGCAGAATGCATGTTTATCGCACTTTACACAGTGTTGCATGCACAAAATATGAGACAATAGTGGAATTAAAGGACTACAAGTTAGATCACATTAAATGGAGGCGATTCTAGTCATGATTATACGAATTTATAAGGATCCGATACTTTATTTTCAAAGTGGCAATAGAGTGTGAATAATCATGGCGACGTTATGGGATGGAGCGTTTACAAACACAAGTCAAAATATAGAAAAATAGACAGTTGAGATGACCAACGCCTTTGTCTTTCATGCCATAGCTTATACAAGCCATACTTATTTTAAATCCGAAGTTTCAAGACTCTGTAGCTTTCGAAGTGGGATTTCATCAACATTACATATATTCGCAGCTGAGAACAATTTCATATGTCGTACCTATTAAGTTTCTGAATACTTCTTTCTTGTCACGAAATCCTAAAATATTATAGATCTTCAGGACGTCTGTGGGTCTAATGTAACTACAAAAGTAGCAGGGAAATGAAGCATTGCAAACAGTGGAATAAAAGTTAGGTAAATAACAAAGAATCAATAACTCGGCTTCAATAATGATAACAGATGAATATCACAAACGATGGAGCTGCCTTTCAGCATGTTTGATATACGCGTGTGCATCTAAATCAGTTTCTGTCAAACGTAAAAGAAAAGTGTGGACTTGGACTACAACTGTACGTATATGTCATTACTTCGAGCCAAGTTTGTTTAATTTTATACCGATCACTTCAGTCTCTCCAGTCAAAGCTTACAACTGAATTTTGGTTTACCGCTAAGAAGTTATGAGCCTGTAATGAAAAAAGAGGTTTAGTCAATACATCAATACATTTAAACTTTGTTCTTTACTTTGATGGTAATATTCTAAAGTGCATTTCGCATGTCATGGCATGCAAATAACACTTATTTATTAGAAATATTGTCAAATAATACTTCAAAATGTGACATTTCTATATATATGCTGATGAGACATATTCTAATATGTACATAATATTGTAGTACCTTTTGGAGAAAGCGAAATTAGACTCTGCCTGTGTCCAATCCATGTCACATGTATGTATTTTATGTTGATTCAAATTTCTAATAAATAGATAAATGACATGCAAATAATGGGTAGACGTCCCCATAAAACGAAGGCAACATGGCCATAGCTGTTGACGTAAAGCATCAAGCCAAACCGCCAATGTCATGTGTGCTCAATCGGATATGAGCCGCCTCGTGGGAAAATCAACAATGCGGTTTCCGAACAGGTCTGACACAAACTGGTCTGTACAGCTACAGAAGCAGGCTAGAAGCTTGACATTAAGGAGTTAAGTAGAGGAGGTATTGTACTTTTCGAGTAGCGAAAACAAATGCGCTGATCAGCTTCGCGGCTACCGCGAAGCTGATCTGCGCCTTTGTTTTCGCTTATGCAGATTGTTGGTTCTCCCATGGGGCGGCTCATATGTTACCACCAGTTCAGAATCATTCTTCAATCATGAATCACTTTTTACTGCAAGGTCGCCAAAGCATACATACCCTGTCCCGGCGACATCGAAAAGGTCAAATATTTGCTTCAGATCTTTCATCTCTTGGTGAGTCAACTCCTTCACTATTCTCTCAGGTAGACCATAATCATTAGAGGCTTTAGCGGGTGATATAAAATCTTCAGCCATTTTGACAAGATTATGAGATTTCTTCTTGATGTGTAGTCCATACTTAAGACTTATTTCGTTCTTCAGTCTTGCAGTTTCAGCTGAAACAGGGACACTGCCATTATCCTGATGCTCCCCTTTGACATTCACTGACTAAACGTCAGTATAGACATTTACTGACTTAACGTCAGTATAGGATGTTTTGAAAGTTTAATAGCTTGCTCTCATTGATAAATTTTATTGTTTATCATTCTCCGTCCACAATAGATGATTTTAGTTTTGCTGAGAATAAATAAATAAAAATTTCAAACACCAACCTGCCAGTTGCATCCTTTCTTCTTGCATGGCATGTTTAACCTCCTGGTAGATATTGTCAGCAATAATTTGTTTACACTCAGCAACACCTGCTATCATCTGTTTCCCTTTCTCTAATCTTTCTCTACGGTACTGGGCTTTCAGCTTCTCCACCTCCTGTGGATATTTTCAAACCATTTTACGGTAAATGCCTCTCGTCAAAAGCATGATTCAAGTCTTATTGCAGCGGGCCGATTCAAGGTTTCCCTTTCTTTGACTATCAGTTTTGTGCAACTTTAAGGTAACTTATGTACGGAGATTTCTGCTAATTTCGCCCGAATATTATCATAGGACTTGCGGTCAATTATCATTTGGATAGATTTTAGCCATTTTAGTGTTATCTCCAGTCTCTCATGTTTCTTGGCTACTTTGCTGACATTATTTCACAGAAGTCTGGCCTTTAAGATTCGGGACGCAGACAATTTTATTATGGTCGGAGTGCAACGTGTGGGCTCTCATATAGGACTACTGTGTTTGCTTCTGAATTATAATGAACAACTGCATCGAAAATAATATAAAATAAGAACAACGAAAATATCCCTGAAATGAATGGCAATTCCTCCATATAATAAAGACTGAGAGGTTAACACGTACCATTTTCCGATGTTCTTTTTCACGCCGTTCCAATTCCTCATCTCGTCTCCTCATTTTCTCTAGCTCTGCTTTCATAATGTCAAGTCTTGTCGGTTGTTTTGGCTTCGCCTTTTCTTCATCAACAAAACTAACAGATTTCTTAGTTAGTCGTTTCCCGCCTAAGTCCGAGGATTCTCTGTCTTCCATAACCAGTGTTATTGTGTTTGAGCTGGGCTTCTCTCTCGTCTTGAGTGATTCACTTTAGTAAAACATGTACAAATAGTAATAGGATTTTGCGCACAAAACATCTCAGAACTGCGTTTAGTATTCATTGTAGGTGCGTTTTGAAATATTTTTGTTTAAAATCGTTATTTTTGTGTTTATTTATCTTAATTATTTGTTTGTTTTGCGAAAGACAACTGCAGTTCTTTGCATCTACCACATTATTTAAGCAACATCTCTCAGAGTTATAATCATGAACGTGAACGAAAGAGACGCATATCAGCGGCGTGTTAAGACTGTATTTCGAAGTTGTATATTGCAGAATAAGCCGCAAACTCGATAACTTTTTCTGCGTTGCAGTGGCAACAAATACTACACTTAGTTTTAGATAAAACCAAAACATGTATGTTTGATACTTACCAGAATATCTTCTCTCAACCTAATATACGTCACTGTTACTCCATCCGAATAAAGGCCTCGCAGCCCATGGGTTTTGATTGCCAGTTATTACCTATGATAAAATGCTTAACCAATCTGTTTGTATCCAGATTTATATCATTTGTGAATCCATGTAAGTTTATCCCAGAGCATTTAGTTTTCTGCAACCACTGTCTTTGGTGAAGCCACACCCTGTCCTAACACCAGCTAATATTCCATGTATCAGTGACTGATACTGTTTGTACTATGTTTCGAGTCATTCTCATTCTTTCATAATGAGACACCTCGTGGGAAAACCAACAATGTGGTTTCCGAACAGGTCTGACACAAACCGGCCTGTACAAGCACAGAAAAGAGCTAGAAGCTTGAAATCTCGGATTTAAGTAGAAGAGGAATTGTACCATCCGAGTAGCGAAAACAAAGGCGCTGATCAGCTTCGCGGTTACCGCGAAGCTGATCTGCGTCTTTGTTTTCACCTATGCAGATTGTTGGTTTTCCCATGAGGCGGCTCATATATACAGCTGACATTGTCTTTAAATAACTACACTCTAAGATTATTTGGATATATTTGTTTAATTGTTCCAAATAAAAGGAACTTGTCAAATAATCTGCACAATGGATAGATTTAGAGATAAATATGTATCTATTAAACATTCCATATTGAATAATCAATTTCAACATGTCAAATAATCGTGTTTTATCAATTCTGCTATTTTACTTCTATCACAGGTCTTAATGAACAACCAATTTCAAATTGCTGAAAATAACAATTATTCTCTACTGATATGATATAAATGTCATTTTATAGACAAACAAATTTGTAAACGTCTTTATCGTTTAGATACGTATTTGAATCGAAGTATCTTGAGTTTGTAGACATTCTCCTAGCTTATGTTGGTAAAGGACATTTCATTAGATATTTGAATGACTGGATTTTAAATGTTTGCGCAACCTTAAGCTAGGGGGTTTGCGCCAAGTAAAGACCATCATGGAAATCAATGTACGGATTTCTCTGCGCTTAATCTATATCATCAAGAAAAAAAGAATATGAGAGCGACCTTAAAATTCTGGCGTCACTGTACCAATACATGAGATAATTTTATATCATGATATAGACCGAGTCTTTCTTTAAATTGCACCAGGAAAACATGTCCGTGAAAAAAATACCCCCTTAAAACCCACATTTAAATCTATATTTTTCTTATTTTTGGTCCAAAACATAGGTTGTGGGTACACCTTAGAATCGCCTGGGCAATGCGGTTCTAAGGTGTATCCAAGATCTATGTTTTGAGAAAAAATATATAAAACATCAGATTTTTTTCTGATGTTTTTTTTTACAGATAAAAAAGTCTTTGTTTATTGCATGGACAAGTTTTCGTAATTGTGGCACGGTCAACGCCTTGTCAAAATAATCACTCTAACAAAGGTTTTCCTCGACACTGATGAGAGAAGCCTGACTCTGTAGGTATGGGAGTGAGACAAATAGTATCGGTCAGGGCAGAACGTCTTACCAAATTCCGATTGCTTTTAAAAATCGATATACATAGATAACTGTTTTAAAAATTGAGATATAATCGAAAGGAAAATAACAACGTCTTTTACAGTGAAATTTGGCGTAAATCTACCCAGTATTTTCAAAAGGGAAAACCAGCTTTTACCAACTTCATATGTTCGTTTTCACGCAATTCTGTTTACTATACACGTGTAATCATAGATAATTCGAAATTGTGCTATAACCTTAGAATCTTCAATTTTTTAACTAACATGATATCAGTTTGCCGCTAAACAAGATCGCCTTATTGTTGAAAACAGGATGAACAGGGTTAATATATATAAGGCCAGAGAAAATTAACTATTAGATTATCATCCCATTTTTTTAAATTCTGGGATGGGTAGATTTTATTTTTTATCTTTATTTTAGGGCAGCCACTTACCGACACTCTTAACTCGTCCAAATCTCGGTTGTAATTGCGTATATATGAGCAATAATTGATGTTGTTGTTCAAACAAGAGTTCATGTCTCCATAATCTTGGAATTGGTTGTGGCACTCACCAGAGCGCATATAAATATAACATGAGAAAAACATGAGAAAAACGAACGTTTCGCTATATCTTCAATGTGTGTTGCATACGAAATTCAAATTCGACTTGCTTTCGTAGGACTTCCAGCACTTATGCACCTGTCATTTGTAACCTCTGCCCCACACCTACGGGGAAGGGGGGGGGGGGGGTGATTATGACTTTTCAGCTTTCAGTACCCTACTATAAGCCCCACCACCCAGGGGACAAATTGGTGGTCAAAACTTTGCTTTTTGCCCTGCCCTTCGCAATAGAAAATCTTCCTGGGGTAAGGATCCTGATCTAAAAACCCCGTCGTTTTCCTTGCACTGTGGGGACACTCAAAAAGTAATTGCCCTGCACTTTAGCCCGGCCCATCCCCACCCTTCTCCGTAGGTGGGGCCGTGGTCACAAATGACTGGCGCATTAAAAGATTAAGGGGCGATGACGGAGATAAATCCCCTTGTTTGTTTGTTTGATTTGTGGCTTAGCGTCCCAGTCAACAGCTATGGTAATGTCGAGACGTTGCCTACGTTTTATGGGCTTTCTACCCAACAGTAAGATGTCATGACTTTAAAAGTAATTACCTATTGCAAGTAAACCAAAAAGGCTTAAACACGTATGTATGGATAGTTTGACTTCAACCACTTTTCCTGAACAGGCTTAGACCCGAGCGGTTTACAAGTAATCAAATAGTCAGTATGTATTAATCTCTGCCTGAGGGTACATGTACAAGCAGCCAGTCCATTTCTCCTGGCGGTCCAAATGGGCGGGATGACTATATTCCCACAATGCTAAACATGTTTAACAATACTGTAACTTATGAACCAGCTGGGATGTGGTTTCACTCTGTCCTTATAATGTTTGCGTGACAAGAATCCAGAATAGATGAAAATGTGTTTGGTGTGGATTGGTGGGATGGTGGGTTTCTACAACTAAATACTTCAAAAACGGTAATCAAAATATATAATTATATATGAATATACAATGTAAACACCATTATTGCAAGTACATGTACAAGACCGGACTCAACACTCTGCTTTTCTACATCTGCTAAAAATAATTAAAGGAACCTCATTAACACAAAACCCACACAAACTCAGGGTGCCTGTTTAGTATGGGTAGTTATTCGTTGAATACTTTCTATGGAAAATTTGATTAGAGAAATATAATTTTCCGTCTAAGGAACTTGTTTTTGTATGTTTTATTATTATTTTCAAAATAAACTCAAGCATGATCTCCGCGACCTTTTCATCATTTGAGCCGCCACATGGGAAAGCCAAACAATCTGCCTAGGCGAAAACAAAGGCACAGCTCAGCTTTGCAGTAAACGAAGCTACTCGGATAGTACAGTTCCTCTTCTTCTTAAATCCGAAATTTCAAGTCTCTAGCCATCTTCTGTGACTGTACAGCCTGATTTGTGTCGGACCTGTTCGGAAACCACATTGTTGGTTTTACCACGGGGCGGCTCATTTATGCAGTTATTCGACACAACTTTCTCTAGGAAATTTGATAATGCTTTTCAAACTAAATTTGCCGGGAAGATCGAATTCAAAGTTAACATCCTCGTATCTATGGACTGTCAGAAAAAAGCAAAAATTCACAATTTTCAAGAATGTTCGAAATACGAGTCAATGGACTTAACTGGACAGTAATGCATTAAATTCTATGTAATCAGAAACTTTTCGGCACAATTCAAATTGTTCGAAACAAGCTGACAACCTGTTTCTTTCGGACATGCCTTTGTTTGGGAACTTTATATTGTCAGTACATGAAAAACAGTGCAGTGTTCCTTTAAATATTTTGTACAGTGTATTACCATTTGTATACTTGTCGTCCCTATGTTAGATTTATGGTCACGAAGCCGCTCAACCACCGTACGGCTTTGGGGGTCTGACGACATTGAAAAATACCGCGCACTTTTCCAGCCCCTTTCGAAAGCCCTTTATCATGTTCAACAATGACAAATGTTTATTTGTGCCAGTGGTGTCTCTCAAATCTGGTACAACCAGGGATGCTAGGTTTCCTACATTTTCCTTTTTCGATTTGTGTAATTTTCTATAAAATTGATTTTGTTTGACGAGTTGATCTGCGGCCTTGTCAGCTACATAATAGTGAAGGTGCCAGATGGGGAAAAAGCCACCAAAAAAGCACTTTAGGTGGCCACCTGTTTAGCATAAATTTCCTTTGTATAGTTGTTTAGTACTGTCTTTGGGAAGTATGAAAACCAATGTTTTAATTTTTTTCGGTCTTGCAAAAGTACTTTTATTGTGGGTGAAAATGAATTACCCTAGCTTATTTGATCCGTGACTAGATTCAGCCAGCAGATTCCCAAACCATAAGTATGCTGCCTATTTTCATGTTCATGCAATATGTTTTCATTGCAGCTGCTAGTAATTACATATAGTTGCTAGTGACACTTGATTTTGCTTTTTTAAACAAACATAAGGTTACATAAGTTACATGTACGCTTTAAGGGCTTTACTACGCCTTTTTTCAGATGTGTAAAAAATATTTTGAAGTGTAAAATTATAGTCTTTTTGTTAATATGGTTCACTTTGCCTACTTGTTTGGTTCTGTATTAAACTTAAGCAAGTAATAGACTATTTTAAGAAAATGGAAAACTATAGATCCTTACAGTGTAAATAATTGTCCATAGTGTAACATTATAAACAGAACATCCCTGTATTTGCGTCATTCTATAGTGACCCGTCAACTTGAATCAAGTTGAGGGGTAATCATAATCAGTAATTTAATCATCAGTAATCGATTACAATTTTTTGAATAATCATTGATAATCATTAATCACAAAATTTCAGAGTCATTTTAATCATAATTCAATCATAATCATGTTTTATTAGGCCAGTAATCATGATTATTTATGATTACTTTCATGATTACAGCAAAAATAAAATTATCACAGTCTGTAAGGAAACCTCAGTCCCAAGATTGTATTGAACTATTGATGCTGCTTTACACTGGAAGTTATGAACCTCGGTGTCATGCATTTTATATAGGAAGCACTGCTTCAAGGCTGGTCTGATATAACCATGTTCCTAGGAAGGCTGTATAGGAAGGCTGTAGCCTTTTACACATACATTGTAAGTGGTTTGCTCAGTCATATAGCAGCTTATTTTTCAGGCATCTAAAAGCCCAGCAATTTCTCAATCTTTGATAGACAGAGATGAAAAAATGAGACAAGGCAAACATTATGAACAAATGTTGTCTTGCTTAATCGTTAAAGTGTGAACAATCAATTATAAACTGCACAAACAGTCAATTATCTCTCATTACTCAAACTCTACTCAAAAGTTCCCAACTCTTGAGTAAAGAGTGTCTTAATTCACTGACAATGGCTTTGTGTATTTAAAGGTGATGTGTGCGAAAAACAGCAGTGATTTTATGAGAAGTCTTTTTAAATGTAGACATTGGGCTAAGTTTTTTTCATGCTGGTGAGAATTTTTGATCTTAATCACAATGCAGGAGGTTTGAGCAGGTTATATGTATGTATTTTTTTTTCTGGAATGTACATCTTTTTATGTTGAATCAGTTTTAATGAAGATAAAGGATAATATCGACATGCATTTTGCATTTTTTGAGTCAGAAAATTGAAAAAAAAAAAAAAAGAAAAAAGAAAAAAAAAGATGAAGTAGAGAATTTATAAGGTACACAGATCCAGGTACAACTGTCCCTCGAATTAACTACTTAACATCCCAGCATGATCATAGCTGTTGACTTGGACGTTAAGCATCAATTTAAAAAAAACGAACAAACAAAACGTTGATTTTGAATTCAGTGGCAGATCTGGGTAATTGCCAGGGCAGCATCATGTGTTTGGTTTCTGTTGTACCAGAGAAAGTGCCTAGATCTGGGTAAACAACAGAAAAAATACCCATTTCCGGATAAAAAACAATAACAACAAAATCTAATCAATAATCATAAAAGTAATCTGATTACTCTGTCAAAATAATCACAATTTAATCAATTACTCTTGAAAAAAATGAGTAATCATAATCATAATTTAATCATAAAGACTCCTGAATAATTGTAATTTAATCATTACTGATACCCCAGGAATCGCCCCATGTCTGAACTTGATATTTCATTAAAAAAACAACAACATAAAGCCAATATCTACAACAAAAAAGCTAGTAAAATATTTGTTTTTAAAAATCTATTTGTTTGAATATTTTTTAGCATTTTGTGACATGTAACGTATGTAACAGAAGTTAATTTGTCAATAGGTAAGGCTCCAAACAAAGAAATAGCTTCCACAATATCGTTTCGGTTAATCTATTTTTGCTGGGACAGGTATTGAGTACAGTCTTTGGACAATATCAAAGCTTTTATCTTAAAGAAAAATCAAGCTTGGTGGAATAAGAGATGTTTGCACTCTTAGCAACGGGGCGTTATCATGTAACAGGCTGTTACATACATTACTGGTAAAAATGAAAATATGATGTGACTGTTTGAGCTGCAGAAAAACGACAGCACTTTATCATTTTACTCAAGTTACTCATAAATAAAAAGTAAAACCGAGTTCCTTTGAGAGAAGGGAAAACATTAATGAGAAAGGGGATGGGCCATACCGCGGTTTCTGCTACTCAAGCCTCATCAGTGACCCTATTAATCTGGCAACATAGAAATAGAGACAAATACTGCAATTTTACAAATTTTAACTGGGATGTCAATACATAGACCGGCAAATCGAAAAGGAGCCAAATGATTAAAATAGTTTAAACTGCGCATAAATTTCTGATTTCTCAGAATATCATCACTGATCTCAAAGTACCAAAAGAATATATAATCTGTACTATGGCTGATGTTAGGCACAACTAGTCTACATTCTGCATGCCTATGCTACGTATTAAAGTTGTTTGAACAAACTTCTGACCTCCACCGACTGTAATGTGTACAGGTTATGTAAATTAAAATATCCTTTGAAAAACACAATTTTAAGTGACGTCATTCACTTTTATGGGTGTCCTATGCATTTTGTCAAAAACATATTTATTTCCATTACCATGTTCAAATGACACACAAGGTTTACAATTTGCCTTTCTTATATGTATTGTCTTAAATGAACTATTCAGCAGTCTAACCCCTAGTCGCATATGCCAAATGATGCATTTAGTTGGGGAACCGAGATCGCGTATCTTGCAAAATGACCACCCTACGGCTGAATTTTTGCATACCGGTAGCCTGAACAGTGCTTGATATAAAATCACTGTATAGAAAAGCGATGCGAATTGCTTTTCGATGAAACAATGTATTTTGTATGGAACGCCGTTGATGTGTCCATGATCTTTCAGGCGCACTGGCTATGTGAGATGTCATACGGTGTTAATTATGAACCTAATACAGTGCTGTTGTAATCTGAGAATTATATGAGAACTAAAATGCATTTAGAAATATGGGCAGCCGTTAGTGCGCTAAAATTTATGATTAGCTGTTATAATAAGAGATTTTCATGTTTTAAGCGATACTTTTAGCTAGCTCACAAGGTGAGCTAATAGGATAGGCAGGTACCCAGTGTTCGTTCAATGGCCAGTCCGTCGTTGTCCACCATTTTAAAAGATCTTCTCGTCTGAAATAGCTTGGTCAATCAAAACCAAACTTCATGTGGAGCATGCTTAGAAAGATGGATCGAACATTGCATGAATGGTCCAGGTCACATAACCAAGATATCTCCATGTCCTTATAAACCTTTGAAATCCTCTTCAATCTCCAGAACCGGTGAACCGATTTCAGCAAAACTTGGTATGTCGCATCAAAAAGTACACTTAGGCAATGGAAATTCTGACTGACCCATCATCAGTTGTATAAATCATGTTCTTGGGATCACCGTGGTGAAAATTGGTAACATTATCTTTTCAATGTACAGAATACGAACACTGGATATTTAGAAAGTCTTGTAGCCGGTGACCTGAAAGCTGGTAGATGCAAACACCTTATAAAGTTGATGAGGTTTATTATAAGTGATCATAAGTGAGTACTCAAGGACAATGTTATTTCTTGAATTCGATCAAATATCATTCACATGTTTAAATTAAAACTTATTTTCACAATGTCCTTTGGCCAATCGAAGCCAAATGTTAAGTAGATTCTTCTTATCCACATGTGAGACAAGCCAAGTTCTGCTTGCGGGTGTGTCAGATTCTTCTTAGGACTTGGGGAGTGGGGGGGGAGTTACAAAAAAATGACCCAGGTCACCTGACAAAAATGGCCCCATGCTTTATATTATGCTAAAAACCATTCATATCTTATTTTATGGAAAGGTACAAGTAGGTAATGATCAGCAAAAGGCGCAATCAGAAAGAAATTCCCACTCCAAAAACCGAAGTGGAAAAATGTGGGAACCAGTGGACCGATTTCCATTTTGATATGTAACATCGGGACATCAGCCCATCATGGTTCGAATAATTCATTACCTCGGGTTGACATTTACCTGTTTACATGCAAAGTGAATTTTAAACACATAGGCTTTTCAATCGATATAATACCGAGTCAATGAAATTATGTGAGTATTCTGGCCGAGGTCATTTCGGTCGAAGGTAATTTGAAAGACCAAATTTGAGGTGAGCGTCCTCAGGACCAATGGTCGTTTGGCTGTATGATTTGTTTTTCTTAGTAGTAAAAATCTAACGGTCCTTTGAAGTAAGAACACCTGCCTTGTGGTCCTAAATCATTAACATATTTCGCTCTGAGAAATAAGTTATATTTATTCAAACATTTTGATTTTTTTCTCCAAGCCAGAGGTATTAAAGTCATTTTTTGTCAACATGTGTCATAAAATGAACGGAACAAAAGGTTTTGATCTGTGGCTTTGCAAGACTAGTACACTGTAATTTATGTAGGATTTTGATTTTTCGGCCTCTTTGGGAATAGAAGTCTTTGAATGCAAACTTGGAAATTGCAGCGATCATGAATGTCTGGCTTTCGCTGCCAGTTTTGTAAAGGGTCACTGATGAAGGTTTAGTACCCGAAATTGTACAATATGTCCCACTTTTTCTCTTTGAATGTTTTTACTGCTTCCAAAGGATCTAACAATTATAATTTATTAGTATTTTTTGCCTTAAAAATAACATGATTCATTAACTACTTTCTCTTCTACAAATTTCCACATATGATATAATTGATGACATGTAGATAACTCAAATCTTAGTAGACGTGTCTACCAAGCATTGTTTTAATATAAACTATATAATACACCGACTAGTTACATTGACTAGTAAGAGATTCACCACGAGGACCGAAGAACTAACTAAATATTATGAACCACTACGGAAGCTGAGGGTGAGGTTATGGCCATGTTAAATCGATTTAAGCCCGCCAGTAACCGTTCCAAGGCGATACTTCTGTGGTTTTTTTGTTTTATGTCTTGGTGTTTAAAATCTTTGTGTTGTTGGCGCCTTTTGTATGTTTTCATATTTTTAGTTAAGTTAAGGTAACTGAGTGGCCACCTATTGGGAAAATAGCTGCTCATTCGGCTTACGAAATGTTTTCATGGTATAAGTACCTGATTGTTAGTTTGGTTTTTTCCCACATTGTTTTTTTGGAGTGGGAATATTTTTCTGATTGCGTATTTTCTTGATCTTTGCCTACTTGTACATGTATCTTTATATAATACACCGAAACAAAACTGTGATACGGCGACAATGGCGCTGCAAGGTAGAAATTGAAAATAAAAATATGTTATCTTTGGACTCTGAGAAAAGTAAATGGTTTCCCTCCTGGTGTAAAAACACATTATATTTCAATGCGCTAATTTATGGGAGCGCAGGTGTTTAAAATCAGTTCGCAGTGTTATATATTATAAATTGCTATAGACCGCAATCCAGTCACTTGAGGATGATAGAAATTATATATAAAAAGAACATAGGGGGATATTTTAGGGATTGATACAACTTATTATATTGTTTGTAACTGCTTTCAAACTCGATAAGATGTGAAAAACGCAAAACAACACACGAACGACAATTTCCATAATTTGACTCTCCATTCTTGCCTCAAATATGTCTGAAAAATGGGCGCCATTAATTTATGTTTAATGACAAACGTCGTTCTAGCGATATACGGTATTATAACACATAAAATTCGAAACACACAAAAATATGTTAAAAATTCTCGTTTTGACCATTTTTGCGAAAAAACATCAAAAACGTATCCACCTAACTAATTGTAGCAATAATTAATTTAAACATATTAAGAATTAAACATAAAATACACTTTTTAGCAATAAATGCATTTTAGATGGACTCTGATGCAAATAAATGTAAAGATAAAATTGCAAAATCGGGGTTCGCTCAATCCAATGCCTATAAAACGACAACCACTGCATGCAAGGAACAATCCTTGATAGGCATGTTGATGTATATACCAGCCATTATATCAAATGAATTTTAGCGGCGGATTTACTCAATTTTGATAGAAGTTTTACTCAATTTTGATAGAAGTTATTCGATATTTTATTAATCTTATTTTTCACAAGTACTTCATGGGCCACCATAGAAAAACGCCCGCTGCGTCGTTATGCAATCCGATCATGTCTTCTATACAGTGGTTTCAGATGCACCATATAATTACCTTTTCAACCATATATAATAAAACCGTAGGGCTGTCGGGTGCAAGGGTTAGCCAATTTGACACCTTGATTCTCCAACTAATTACTATTTACCTATAACATGTTTATTCTTGGGAATGGTGGTTATATCTTATGATTTTGATGTTTCCTTGATAGTTGAGTACCAAAGCTCTAAACAACTGTTACGACTGTTACCTAGGCTCAGAGATTTTACTGAATAATGTAAAGCATGTAATATTTCAAAACAGGGTGAAGACTTTATGCTTCCTGTGAGTAAGTTTAGGCCTTTTATGTAAAATAAAACAACAGATATTACTTATTCATTTCTAAAAATCATGCCTATGAATCTATGTATAGAATAAAGGCTATTCATATACTGCCTTTCCAATGCTGAAATATGTAGAGCAGAGAAGATAGCTTCATCTTGAACAAAACAAATACATAATTCTATCAATTGCAGTAATCCCGTCAAGGATATCCATGGACGCAGCACTTTTACCTTAATGCCTAATAAGCTAATTAGCATACTCATGAATACGAATAAAACCAAATGATTAATGCAATGTAATGTTGCCCTCGAGTCCTCTAGCCATAGGGAGCTGAAATAGGGCCCAATTACGATTAAATCATATGAATCTTTGTTTCATGAATTTTAATGAGGACTGCAGAAATGAGAGGAAAAAATGTGGGAATGCAAAGGGGTAAACCAACAAAATCGCTTCTCTGCTGGCAATGGCCTTTAAGAGATGAAAGTAGCAACAGCTAATTGCTATTAGAATCTTCTATTGTCAAGTATTCAGATATACCAAAGCAAATGAGTAAGCAACCAAAATACAAGTTTTTTTTTTATGGACACCCTTTACTAGCCTGTCATTTTCTATTTGTATCGATGTTTTACTTAATATCAATGAGAACAAATCTCAAAAGATTTGTATAACAGACCACATGGCAATAACACATTGTCCTAGCTACCCTTTGATGTCAATTTCAGCATTTAGAGGCAATGGACATCCGAGATTCGAGTGATTTAGTTGGTGTATCCCTTCATTTTTCAAACTTTTTCTCTTACTTCTGAAGTTTTCATTAATATTCATCAGACATTAGATCTGAAAATCAGATAACACAGTAAGGGTACATTGTCAAAACAACTATTTGCTACCAATTTCTGCACTCTTATGCTATCAGTAGCAAAGATACAAATCATTTTGAAGGTGTACCTTCTTAACTTTTCTGTGATTTCATCAGGAAAACATGTCCGTGAAAATTTTACCCCCTTGAACCCCACTTTTATATAGCAAAACTGGGGTTTACAGGGGTATACCTATTTTTCTTATTTTTGCTCCAAAACATAGATTGTGGGTACTCGTTAGAACCGCCTCGGCGAGGCGGTTCTAACGTGTACCCACAATCTATGTTTTGAGCAAAAATAAGAAAAATATCAAAATTTTTTCTTCTGAAAATTTTCATTTTTTACAATTTTAAAAATCTCAATAATTGCATGGGCATGTTTTCATAATGTTTATCCAATATTCTTACCTTAACATTAATATTCTTGAAAGTGAAAAGCAAATGATTCATATATATGACTTTAATGCAATAGTTCATAGTCTAAGCATTCAGTAAATACCACTTTCGGCATCCTACGCCAATTTAAATGTCAAATACAGGTGATTTAGTAAGTTTACTCAAGTTTTAGCCATTTTTTTTAGTTTTCTTAGGATTTTATAAATAATGATCATGAATATGCAAATGAGATGATTCTAATATCAAGCCTTTAATATCTGTAAAGTTGCCAAATGGCATCACTGATGAATAACAGTGTGTCAGGGTGATAGCTTGGGCCTGAAATGAGTTTAATTATGGGTATTAATGACTTTCGTGATTTAATTGATATGTACCATTAAATATATTCATCATAGATATACAAGGTACTAGGAAATATTTGCATTATTGACAACAAGAAAGACAACTCTATATCCATGCTTTACTGTGGTTTCAATTTTAGTCATCTTTAAAACAGCTGACTGCTCAGATGTGAGCATTTTTGTAGGTAGGCACCCATTCTTTTTATATTGTTGGTTACCAAGGACACATATTTTTTCAATAATATTCATGAAAATACAATTGTGATGATTTTTATACATACGAGGGGGTTTCAAAAAGTTCGCGGAAAAGTGTCATCATATTCTTATTTTGTAAATCAGGTGAATTAAACTAATACATTTATATAGACCAACATGATTTGTACTTATACAGCAAATTTTGTTGCTCTGGCATGAACACAATGCTAACAGTGGTTGCTATGGAAACCGTACATCACGATTACCGGCCCACTTTTGTTCATTTTTGCAAAAAGTCGATGTCTAATGATGAGGTTGCATTTGATAATTAACCATGCTTTTTTCACCAAACTTTGTATGAGCAAAGTTCAATATGTTTGCGATGAGCACATTACGTCATATAAGTCTGTGACGTCATTTTGGCGTTAAGCGCCCATTTTGTTTAGTGGGTATGCCTAAAATGCGAAGGGAACAACGTTAT
Source organism: Rugalucina vietnamica (assembly GCA_964017185.1). Taxonomy (NCBI): domain Eukaryota; kingdom Metazoa; phylum Mollusca; class Bivalvia; order Lucinida; family Lucinidae; genus Rugalucina; species Rugalucina vietnamica. The sequence goes on along the minus strand of OZ024874.1, from coordinate 25,236,568 downwards.
TCGATAAATTGTGTGTTTGGAAAGGACTATAAATGAAAGAAACACTGCTAAGAGCAGAAAGCGCATATGGCAACAAGAAAATTAAGAAAACGGCAATCAACAAGTAGTATGCATGATTTCTACACGACCAGAAATGCGTCCATGTCGACTCGCACAGTGTAACGTCAAATAACGTCATACTGTCTAAAATGATCGTCGTGATAGAAAAGACTAGAATTCGTGAAATACACAACATCTCGAATTGTAGTTTCGGCACATTTACCGCATTACACACACAGAACTGACAATCAGACGCCCATATGCCAGGTTGATTCCGAAAATGCTTAAGAGCTAGCCAACAGCGGCATGAATGCGTGTAGCATGACGTTGTTGTGACGTTGGGCCGGTTTTACTGTTGTTACCTTAGAAACGCACGTGATTTAATGCCTAATTTTCATCCGATTTTATTCAAATTCTGTGCATATGTTAACTATATGTTAATTTACAAAATGCACAGAGAACGTAAATTTCCGATGACAATTATAAATTTGCCAGCACTTTTCCTCGAACTTTTTGAACCCCCCTCGTTTGTAGCCCTAATGCATTAAAGAAATTGCATTAACATCAGTAAAATTATGGTCCAGAATAATGGAATGGTTCTGAAAATAGATTATAATGGAGTTGAAATTATTGATATTCCTTATATTTAATATTTCATGAATATGCATGAATGATGCAAGTGAGTTTATTGTCAATTTGTACTACTGAATGAAAGGACAGTATCTAAGCTATAAAAGGACAACATATTCATTGGTCTATGATAAGTATTAGTTGCAATATGAGCTGTTTCGTATGTACGTCCCCATCCTCGAATACCATGTTTTAGAATGTCATGTGTTGCGTTATACATCCGTTAATTTCAACACTTTTGCAAGACTTAAAATTGAGCAAACATTGGTTTTCAAGCTTCCAGTGGGGTCCTCAGTCAGAGGGTATGAATGAAATTTTTGCTACTCTCTGACCACCTAACACCATTTTTCTGATGGCTGGCACCCTTACTATAATGTTACAGTTCAACAAGTGGAGAAAATTTCATATGATTCAAATTCTTCCACTAGATTCACAAACATCAAACGATTTGAAACTGAACTTAAATGGATAAAATTATTGCAAACACCCTTTCCATTGGGATTTAACAACATTTACCATGAAGGTAAAGTGATTGTCAAATGAACATGACGGTTATGTTTTGAAGGAAAAAAATGTGAAATTTCATAAGACTTACGGAACAAAAGATATAATATTTTATATGTAAGTAAACGGCAATATACCAGCTTTATACATATATATAATTATCACTTTCTGATTCATGATAAAGAAGATTTTGAAATCAATTATTGATTGACAATTGAATGACACATGATTGACAGGCGGGAATCATTTAACATAAGTGAGCAAAGTGCGGTAATGATTCGAGCAGTGATATATTCTAACTATGTCCTATTCTGATCATAATCGAAGCAGAAGTAGGAAAAGATACAAATCTTCGCCACTGGTCGAAAATCCCCCTAAGAAAAAGAAACGAGCCTGAGGGATCTTTAAGCACCGATTCAGAATCAGAATGTAACTACTATCGACGAATCCCAGGGGTCACCAAACTAGGATTCTAAGACTATTTTAGATTCCCATGATATCACAAGCACGCCAATCACCTAGAGGTGAAATGGAGTCCCCGGACCTGTCTCAGTCTCAGTCACTGCTTGGCTGTCTGGTCCATCATGAACCACATCCGGGTAAACTATACAGACATAGCAATCATAATGACACATTTGGACCAAGTCAACCTCCATTCTTGAATCCTATGATGGTCCAGTCTCCGATGAACCCAGGACTATTAGCATACCAAGGACTCCCCCGCGGGTGTTATGGCTCCAGCTCCGGGCCTGACGGAACAAGACATAATCAAAATCACCACAGTAATCAACTAGTTAGTAATTGACGACATAAAAGAAATGGTGACAACAAAAGTTAAACTAGCAACGCAATCCCTAAAAACGGAATTAGATAGCGTAAAAACGATGCTCATCACTTGAAAAAGAGATCAGTGCATTAAAAGTTAAAACCGATGATATATAGAAATATTCACGAAGGATCTGCTTAGCATAGATGGTATCAAAGAAAAGCGAAACGAGAACGAAACGCAGTAAGTTCTAAATTTTGCTGATAACCTTAATGTGTCGCTCAGCCCTGATGACATAGATCACAGAGTTGGTAAGAGAGTCGATTCTGTTGGAGCGATCAGTAATGACGATAATAACGACGATGAGCAGAATACAAGTGATATTTCCGGTCGGAGTCGCGAAATAATCATAAAATTTATAAACAGCTCTGCGAGGCTTAAATAAGTTCACGGTCGGGATAAACTACGCGACAATAACATCAAAGACATCTTTATAAACGAAAACCTAACACCGGCGCGCAAAGAATTAACTTATGAGTGTAGACAGCTTCAGCGATCGCAGAAATTAAAAGTGAAGAGAACCTGGGTATACGCTGGGTATCCAAATATTTTGGATAAGAATGGCAATAAAGTGAAGATCACGTGCATGTCTGATTTGGACGATTACACCGCGTCCAACCGAAACGCCGGAATCCGGTGGTATAGAACATACAAGTGTGTCGTAGAGTTATCTATATATCTAAATGACAAATATTGTTTGCAGTAGCTGTTGCCTATATGTTGCTTACATACTTGTATAATCTTCTACCTTCAGTGATTTGAATTCGGCAATCACGAAGACAAATATACAAGATAGGCATATCAGTATTATGACCAATCACTTTATAACTATAGCTAACACCATATTCAGAACTACCATAAAATTGTATAATCAGTACATTTTTTATTTAAACATGACTCACATTCTCGACAAGAGAGTTGCATGTTGGCCAATTCTTTGACTCACTCTTATGCACTCATCTCCCATTCTAACGGCTAAATTGAAATAATCAGAGAAGTTAAATAAACATGTATCAGATACTCGTATTTAATAAGAATTGCATATATATTCGACAATATCTTGGACTCACACTCTAGCATCCACAACGTACATAACGGTCTTTAGTGCATGTCTGTGCAACCACCGACGGAAGGAAACATGACATAAACAACCACTCCAAAACCGCAGAAGTAGCCGAAACAGCGGTATGACCGACCATTTTCTCATTTATATGCACACTGCTCTCAAAGGACCCCAGTTTTAATTGTCCCCCGCCTTTTCGAAGGTACAGTGGGTACCTTGTGTGGGCCACTACTACAGTTTTATGCTGATTCCTTTGAAACGTTACCGATGTTATGTACGAATATGTTATGGATATTCATGCGGTTTGGATAAACATTATTTTCAGATTATATTTGTGTAACTAAACAATCAAGGTGGGTGACATAATTTCTAGGAATTTGCTTAATGTTTATCTCATATCTTTATCAGAAAGGTTGCACACAAAACAGATTTCTGAACTCACTAATCGGCATTCATTTACCTCAGCCCTAAGGCATCTTAGAACTTCTTTACGTGCATGTCTTGGAAAATATCTATTTATACCTGCCACAAGGCACCATCGAAATGCGCGCCTGTGTTCTATACATAAACATGAAGAACATGAACATGATGAAAGTTCATATTTTTCTGTCTCAATGTCCTTTTGAAATCTATACAAATCAAGAAGCAACTCTCTGAAGAAACGACACTTGTCTTGGTCAGAACAGTTGCACACTGTACAGTTGATTGAACTCCCAAAATGCCACTCATGTTTCTCAGAAAAATGGAGCCATAGATCATCATATAAAAACCGTCGGAATCTAGACTGGTGTATAAGGTATCTCCCAACAGGGCAAAAATCTTCCTCAATGTCCGTCTGTATAAAATCCTGAAGGCATGCGAGAACTTCTTCAAGGTCAAGTCTGTGTTCTATACATAATGCAACCTCTTGATACAGTTTATGATCAATTTGATACTTGGACATGTCGGAGTCTGGAGCGCTCCTCATTTGGGCTTGCATGCGTTTTGGTCCAGGTGCAATCTTTCGTTTAGGTAAAATCCCAAGCCGCACTAAACACGAACGAATTAAAAAAGCAGATGATTCTTCGTCGCCAATTAAGATTTCCTCGCTGTCTTTTGAACAGATATCCATAGGAGATTCACCCAGTATGTCTTTTGCATTTCTGTCAACACCCGAATCTAATAATGCTTTAAGTATTGTCACAAATAAGTCAATGTCCTCATGTTGTATCCGTGTCTTAAAAAGTTTGTGCAAATAACCTCTGCCATAACAATCTACATATGTTTGATCTATTTCTGTATAATCCATCAGAACTTTTGCATGTTCTAAATTTGACTTGTCAAGTGCATCTAGCAACAACTTTGAGCCTTTCAGTTTCTTTGGAGAAGCAACGGGGTGTGTAAGGATTGTTTTAATGAGTATAGGGGAACAGTCTTTAGCACAAGCGATTTCAAGACCTTGTTGGAGAAAATCTGCAAAATAAATTTTGTCCAAAAGTGGTTCGTTGTCTAGAATCGTTTTAGCGACATATGCTTTGCCTAATTGTATAAATGCCTCAAATAGATTACCGCATATATTTATATCTGGGCGGAACAGTTTATTTACTGTATTTTCATCCATGTTACTGACATATTTGACCCAGCCATTGACAAAATTCTGATCACGCCATACGTCACACATTATTGCATTGTACACATTGCCTTTGAGTAATTCCATTGTTAATCGTTTTATAATGGACTCTAAAAGTTTCTCATGAGCAGGTACAGTTTGATTTGTGGTGAGTTGTTTTAATGACAGAACTCCTTTGCTGATATTTATCTTCGTTAACAAAATTCTGAAGTCAATCGTTTCAATTGCAAGGACTGGACTGGCAGACACGAATACTGCAGCGACATTCTCCAAAAGGCATTCGTGTGTAAAGTGATAACGGTTGTAGATATCTTTTCGTAAATACGAACTGGTAAGAGAATCCAGTGCACTGCATATATCTGGCAATGCTGAATCCAGCGCTACACCTGCCGCCTTGAAGAGTTTTGTTATTGATTCGTCAGGTTCATAGCATAACATTTCAATTGTGTTGATATCTAATCCATTTTTAAATAGCAATCCTAAAATTAGAACTAAATACTTAATCCTGTCATTTTCTCTGAAACTACGAATTTCTTTCTGAATGCACTCCGTCGGATTTTTGAAAAAGTCAAGCCCTGATTTACGAAGAAAGATATTAGAGCAGAACATGACAACGCAATGTGGGTAACCGTGTGGAGGTTCAAATCGAGCGACATCATGTGCAGAGTGGTCTACAATATTATGCTCTTTTGCATATTTATCAAATATTTCCTCCTTCTCATCTATTGTTAATTTCCAAGCGTGACTCGTCATGTCCAGTAACCTGTGTGTTGTGAACGATCTAAATTTAGACAACGCTGGATTCGCGTCCTCAAATATGTGTTTGCGACTTGTGCACACAACAAGCAACTTTCCTTTACCTTTTTCAACGATTTTCTCCATAATAGCCATATACGACACCCACTCGTTTAGTTTTAAGCGATCGAGACAAGTAGACCCAAACATATCATCAATAACCACAAATTGTTTCACCTGGCCACAAGATAACAAGTTTTTACAGTCTTGCACCGATGTGATGAATACTGGTTCGAACCCTTTACGTCTGTATTGTGACATCAAATGAGCGGCCATCATGGATTTCCCGTCTCCCGGCTTGCCTAGGATGGTCACCCAATGTCTGTCGTCAAGAATTTCTTTACATTCTCGAAATGCATGTGTCTCCACAAAGAGTCTGTCTGTCTTTTCATACCAGTCGGCGACAGTTTCCATTTGATCTGTAAAATTAAACAACGCTAGCAATGATATTAGCAATACAAGTGGCGATAAATATAGCTTTAAATATAAAACAAGAGTTTTGCTGGCGTTAATACAAGTCTGCAGCAGTTTCTGTTTGAGAAAACAGCCTCAGAAAATAAAATGGTGGACGGAAATTGGTATAATATCAACTCACCTTGTGAGCCATTGGCGCAGGTAAGCTAATGATTCTTGAAATGACATAGACAATTAATATAAACCGTTGCTAGGCAAATATATTGACCACTGGAAACATATACATAGCGCAGAAAATGAAAATAATCCATCGAAAGTCTTTGACATTCTGTGTGCCTGTTAACAGCCAGAAATGGAGAAAAAATGATACACTGTACAGAAGTATCACTGATGTGTACATAGCCAGATAACAAAGTGGTTAAAGTAGGGTTTTTGGAGTTGTCTTAGTCTTAAAAGGCACACAGAACGTCAAAACATTATGAAATGTATCATACACGGAAAACCGTTATAGTTTTAAGGACAAAGGTACATAGCACACGTAACAAACGACAGTAAATAAAGTGGTACCTTTGAGATTCTCATTTGTAGATGTCGAATGATTAATCGCTGGGATAATCTGTGTTACATCTTTGTTCACTGTGGTACAGTCGGAATGTGCGATGTAAGTAAAGTGCATTGGAGCTTGATCAGAGGTGCTCGCTGGCAGCTGCCCTGTCCCTGCAACTACATTTAACCATTTCAAGTTAACTAGCTTGGCAACAAAACAACAGCATTTCCAAAACCACACACAAACACGCACATGCGCGCATAGACAGACAGTGTTCTCTCGTCCTAGTATGCTATATTTAAGAAAATATGCGTGTTTTATTTCGTCCAGTACTGAGCACGATTTCCGATTTCATCGTTAGACCCAATAATGGATGAATTCTAATTAAAATGATGATATAGTTGATATCATTTGATGGTGTAGATGGTTGATTCATCGTTATTTTAAGATGGGCAATTGCACCCTATAGATTCACTGTACACCGTAGAAACAGTGAAAGACACTGTACCAGTTATTGAACGCATTTTTTTGGCAAAAGATGCGAGATAGTGGTAAGTATTTTGCATGATTTCGTGTTATCAGTTTTGTTTCTGTGTCATAGTTTTCAGTTGATCACTTTGGTACATGTTCTTGTGTCATCTAATGGTCACCAAACCGCAAAAGGTGGTCGTGGGAGCATACGGGAGGCATTTGTTTTGGATGAGAGTTGTAAAAAAGATTTAATTCGCTGCATTTTATCCTCTAGTTTTGAAATCCATCATTTATGAGAAAATAAAATATGCACAGGAGAAAGAAATACCTCGACACTTTCAATATAACTAAGCGCAAGCTGATCCGATTCGTCGATTTCAAAATTTCTAACCATAAAGGACTGTACGTTCGAATGTCAGTAATAGACACTACTGTCCCAATCAATGAGAGGTATTGTACGAAGTAAAAGCCACACAATGTCGGAGTTACTGTACCCAGTGATAGGTACAACAGTCGTTCAAACTTTCGTTAATAAGGAAGTGAGAAATGCGTACGAGGCACTTGAAAAATGTGCTAATGTGTATTTTATCCATACCCTACGGTGATAAACGATGTATTTGAAAATGGTTTTGTATAATAATCAATTTTCTTTTCTTTTCTTATTTTGATTCCCTCTATATACCTATTAGATAAACATCATATTCCATGTATAACTGTCTTCACGCCAGTTATCAGGAGACAACATACGTGAATAAGAACAACCAATGAAGATGAAATCAATGAGCAATAAATATGATTATGCGCCTATCTTTGATTTGTTAGCATACAGTAAACAGTTATTCTACTGTGGGATCACCATTCATGATAAACTCACGTTTTTGGCTCTCAGCTGGAAATGAATTGATATTTCTTGTAGAAATTTTGGATATGAATATAAATAACAAAAGCGCAACTAGTATAATTATTTCCTTACATCATTTACTTTACTAACAGCTGCAGTATCTTGAAAAAATAAATAACTTAGTTTTTTCACTTCATAATTACCCTTACTGTGCCCCAAATATATCCATGGTGTAAATACCTTTATTGGCTGACTGCACACACTTCTATACTGAAAATCAAATGAAACCCTTGCAAGACTTGCACTACAGTAGAGTACTTACATATGCACTTAGTAAGCTTCTCGGTTACCTTCTTTGGCAAATAGCATTTGGCACATGAGATGACTCAAATTATTTTATGTTTGCAACACAACCATAACATCGCTTGTAACAACTTAGGATTAGTCGATAAAAATGCTAACTTAATAATTTAGTTCAGTATAGTAACTACAGGTGCAAATTGCAGGTAAATAGTCAATACCAACTTGTAAGTCCATGCATTTATAGAAAGACTTTATACAATCTGTAAGAAGGCCCATCCCCTCTCATTAATATTAATATGCCCGCTGCTCTTAAAGGATATCAGTTTTATTTTTATTTATTACTTAACATGTCTAGAAATGTGGTTTAGTAAAACCATATTTGCACACAAACCTCTGTACTTTGCTAGGATACGTGTATTCAAGCCTTGCGAAATAGATGAGTTGCTTGTGTCTCCAGGCAATGCTTATAAACTACTGGCTACTGACCAAACAATTACTGGCTAACCACCGCGAAGGTCTGACCCTGCCCAGAAAGAGTCATTCAAGTCAAACCACCCATACATTTACTTTCTACAAAGGTGGTTATATTTTCAAGCGCATTTTTGGGTGTCATGCTATCCAAATGTGGGGTAGAAGTCCCTTAAAATGGAGGCAACATCCCAATATGGCCATTGCTGTTGACTGGGTCCGGCCGTCTAAGCCACACATCAAACACAAAATCAAAGAAATAATATATTTACAGCACATTGAGAATATCGCGACACCCCTAAGTCGGGTAGAAATCACATAAAATGGTGGAAAATTCCAGACATGACCATAACTGTTGACTGGGAAACAAAAAGCAAGTTGCTAAGCTATCATTTAATTAATTTTAACTCGCTCCCATGGTTAATACAGAATGCTCCCCAGTTTAAGGGGAGCCGGTGGCGTGGTGGAGAAACATCAGACTCCGAATCGAAAGGTCCTGTGTTCGATTCCTGCTCCAGGCACCATTTTGTGTCCTTGAGCAAAACACAATAACTCCCAAAATGCTGGTCAATACCTAGGAAACAGTGGGTTCATCCTGATTTGCCTGAAAAGTTTTTGACTAGGACATTAGAACCTCGATACAAGCAAACATATACCCAGTTCAAGTGGATCTTTAAGATTTTCAATCAGTGAAATTTCGTACAAAATCGATCAATCTTCTTGTCCGGCACATTTGTTCCATGAAATTTGTAACATGAAAATATTTATTCCGGAGTTTATCATCTCATGCTGATTCTTTGTTATTTTTGTCAGTGAGTTTGTTTGTTTGTTTGTTTGTTTGTTTGTTTGAATTAATGCTTTGCATCCCAGTCAACAGCAATGGTCATGTCGCGAAGTTGCCTCCATTTAATGGGAATTTTACCCAACATTAGGATGTCATGACACACAAAATGTGCTTCATAAATATAACCCCCAAAGCAAACCAGTAAGGCTAATATGTATGGATGGTTTGACAAAACCACTTTTCCTGGGCAGGCTCAGACTTGAGCGGTAAACCAGTAATCAGATGGTCGGTCAGTAGTTAAGAAGCTTTGCCTGGAGACACAGGCAGCCCATCTATTTCTCCTAGGCCCCAATGTGCGGGGACCCTTGTCAGTAATGAAACAAGTCTGCACTAAGAACTGGTAATTTTCCTCCTGGAGACTAACCAAAGTTTGTTCACTTCTTTTTCATTTAGTATATGGTGGAAAAATCTACATGTATTATAAAGTTTGCGGGCTTTTCGCTTTGACATACACTGCATAGGTTACATAATTTCAGCAAAATTTGACCAGGTAAAACAGTTCGATATGTGTTTATGATGCTAGTATATACATTTTGAGTTTCAGTTCAGTGAATCTTACAATTGTCACCAATTGTCACCAAGCCACACCCCATTCAGGTACAATAAGGGAATATCATTATACTGAAAATGAAAATCTGTGCAAAAACCCATCATATAACAGCATAACTGGCTTCACATAAAAAATTGAAAAAAAAAAAAATATTTTCAGATACGCTTTTCAAATCTATATCATATTTGCAAACTGAAACTGCATTACTTAAATATGCAACTAAAATATCGACAAAAGCGTGAGTTTATCATGAATGGCGATCCCACAGTAGTATGAATATCATTAGGACAATGTCTTTTTTCACGAGAGGTCATAATAGCTACTCTGGTACGAGCGTTATGCGGACAATGTATCTTTACATATATCTCTATTTAGAATTTTTTAACTAGAAGATCGCATATTTTGTGCATTGAAAACTATGTTGTATAAGTACCATTTGTGCTTGCATGCGTTTATGATTAAGTTTACATGCTTGTCCAATATTTATACTCACGGACTTTAATAATGCAACACTTGTATTATGGATTCTTTTTGGTGCCTTTTAAATCTATTTAAGCCCCCACCCCTTCAGTAATTTTATATTACTGATCGTTCCAAGGCGATACTTTTGTTGTGGTTTCATTTGTATTATGTTTTGGAGTCGACTTTTTGTGCTGTTTGAACCGAATGTACGTTTTCTTATTTTGTTTAAGTTCGGGTAACTGAGTGGCCGCCTATTGGAAAATAGCTGCTCACTCGGTTTACAATATGTTTCCTAAGTATAAGTAACCAATTGTCAATTTAGTTTTTCCCACCTAAGTTTTTGGAGTGGGAATTTTTTTCTGACTGCACATTTGCCTGATCATTGCTTGTACCTTTTAGGAGCAGATAACAAAATGCTTGGCTCCTTACGAAATACCTTTATCAGTAAAATAGTTAAATTGTCATTTACGAGTACTTTTTTGCTTGCAGTAAATAGGGTTGACAAAATGCACAGATAAATGGAGAATATGTTATATATACTTATCCGCATAAGAAACGCGAAAAAAAAATGAAACCCATAGAAAAGGACAATTTTGATGGAGTTTAAAGTGATATGGCTAATGAGTTATTACTGTAAGAAACGATCGATAAACGATTTTGGGTTGTGTAGCATGTTTCATTACGACATTGCAATGACGTTTGTGTACGAGCTTGTGTATTACAAAACTATGTAGTGACCAGAATCTAAAAAAAAAGAAATTGTGAAAAAGATTTTAAAAATACCGCTTGTCAACGCTCCCAGTGGTCGTGTTTATCTGTTGACGTCAGCCTATTGTTTTCAAATCGCCATTATTGTTCACTACAAACACACAATGGTCTTTCATATCGCGGTTCTCTAGATGTCAATAAAGTGAGTCAATAGCTATCTTATGGCACTAAAATATATCGGGTACGTCAATTCACTTGATAGAAAACGACAATTTACGTCAAATTTACGTAAAAGAAATAAGCGTCGAAGGAGGCATATTTTTCTCTGATTTGATTTTGTCTCCCCCATCACTTTCAAAAACCGGTGTCAGTTAGGAAACTTTTAGGTACCATAACCCTTTAGTTAAGGAAAAGGGGGTTATAAAAATTCTTCGCGGTAACGCGGTAACGCGACAAGCGTAAGTCTTAACGTCATGATTTTCAAATGGCGTGATAGAGGATCAACGGGTCTATCGAAAGGCCTTTATATTACTAAAATAAATTTTGATGTTATAGAAAGAAACAAAAAAGTGATTTTTTTTGTGGAAAACTATAGTACAGAAACAAAACTGATAACACGAAAACAGGCAAAATACTTAACACTATCTCACATTTTTGTCCCAAAAATGAGTTCATAACTGGTACAGTGTCTTTCACTGATTCTACGGTGTACAGTGAATCTGTAGGGTGAATTGGCAACTTAGCGTTTAAATCACCTACATGTTAATGTTTGAAATGGCCTAAATGTTTATGTATAAAATGACCTACATGCACATTATAGCTACTCACGTGCATTGACGTCTGAATCACTGTCCACCATCTCAATGACATATGAACTTTCATCTTCAAAGGAACGGGTTGAAAGTTCAGCAGAAGAGAAGTTGCCGTTTTGTCTAAAATGATGTGAAGTTAATTAAGGATGGTTTAATTGTACGTTTATATTTTGTGTATGCGTTCTATGTCGTATCGGTGCTTAATCTTTCAGTGAAAGTACAGAATGATTATTTTTCTGCCATTGTTTAATTATCAAACCCAGGATTTTACTTAGTGTTCGCCTGTGATACCTGTACCCCCGGTGGGCTTCGCAATTTGAGTGTTGCACTAATTGGGCCTGTCAGGATAATACGATATGAACTTTATTATAACTTTCATGCAGCAGCAATGTTATCCGGTTAGTTTAATCCAACCTCTCAAATGCTCTTTAAAACTTTCTACTACCGTCTTGCCTTTATATACTTAGTGCCCTACTTACTCAACCCATTCTTTCGAATGACAATTGCATCAAAGCTTTTACATGTATCCTTATCCGCACATGCTACTTACGTCGATGAATAAATATCAGCGCTTCCTCTGTTGACTATCCCGGCCTCTGAGTTTCTTCCGTTTAGGTCCCCATTATCTAATGTTAATTGTCGCAATCGACCGATATCTGGAGTTGATTCAGCTGTTGTCAAGTTGGAAAGCATCTCATCCCCAAACAAACGTTTAGAAGTGATGGGTTGCCTAGTTTCATTTGTACATCCAGCTGACTGTGTATTAAGATATCTATCATAAACGATTATTTCTTTGTCTTGATCGTCTTTGGAGTCTTTCTTTAACCTTCTTGCAGCTTTTCTAAATTTCGCTACATGTCCTTCTTTGTGGATGCACTTTCGAATTTGAACATTTGTCATTTCGGATAGTAATGTCAAATCATCCCATCCATTGTCTTCAAAGTTCTGGGCATATTCTCCAAAACCATTGTCACATAACCACTCCTGAACCTTCTCCATCGCCAACTGGGTCTTTGAATATCTAGATTATGGTTTCATCCACTGAAGGCATGTCATTTTCACAGACACTGAAAAATATTCATTAACACAGACGATTAAACATCATAAACCAGCCCACAGAAAAATAAGAAATCTATACCGGTGGTAGGGCAAAGGGCCTAACGTAATTGAATGAGACCGTTAGATATTCATCATGCTTCAAATATTTGAAAGAAGCAATAATTGGTAAAAGGTTGTATACAGAGAGCTGGTTAATTACTCAGATTCATGTTATCACAAAAGGATGACAGTCCCGACAAAACAACAAATCCTCAGCTTGTTCGATTGCGCCCGTCGACTTTTTATGAATGAGAGAGAGAGAGAGAGAGAGAGAGAGAGAGAGAGGCTTTAAAAAGATGAAATAATTACAAAACTCACTATGTGTAGCTATCTTTTTAATAATCTAAAATGGCATCCGGAAGTAAGACTCTAGTATATAGTATTACACCACAATAAATCGAAAGCAGGGCGGCGATAAATACATTTATCATAACACTGTGTAGAATATGTACGATTTTATAAAATTATTTTGAAAAATCAATTTATGGAGATTCGCGAGTTTTCAGGGTAATGTTTCGTAAAAGTCACATTTTATCAGGTTAACGAGATAGCGTAATGACCTGACACCAGACACACGTAGCCTATTTCATGTTTATAAATGGTTGGTTGGTTGATTGGGGTTTAACGTCCCACCAACACCAACAGCTAAGGTCATATGGAGAGAGGACCTCGGTTTATAGTCTCATCCGACGGACTGGAGAAGCCCGGGATCCTACAACCCCTAGTTTACAAGGCAAAAATGACATAGCCACTGCACCACGGAGGCTTCTGTTGTTTATAAATGGGTTCATATATTACATAATACTATAAAATAAATCAAGTTGGATTGCTCTTCTTAAGGTTTGTACAGCGTACACGTATCACCCGGCGTTATATGGAAATCCCCTTTATCTTCCACCATTTGTCATTTATCATTCAAAATAGAACAGCAATCCGAAACCAAGACTATTGCGCAGCAGTTCTGTATAATCAGAGTCTTGACAGAAAAGGTTTTAAAAATATGAATCTAGTACGTATGGTGAAGATTCTGAATATCTAACCAGATATATCGGGTAAATGACTAGTTAAAATCATTATCGGATGGGCGCACATGTAATTTTGTTTCACAGCGGCTTCGGAAAAACTAATATAAGAGGGTCCTCCTATAAGTTCTGAGTATGACTTCATTAAAATAGTATCGTGACATTATATGCTATTTTCATGGTCTAAATTCACAGAATTATCAAACTCCTGATTAATTGTTATATAAATAAAAGACCACATGTGTGCCAACTTTGTATTCAAGAGTGAATGGTTTAGCTTGTGCTCGAATTTTAGTGGGATTCTATTTCTTCATGTCGCCATTTTGGCAACCGCTTTTTACTATCAAATAGGCTTGTACTAGGAAGTATAGTATATTTTGTATAGAGCAGGCATTTAGCAGCTCTTGAAAATTACTTTTTATTTGTTTTCAGAAGACCCTAAATATAGCTTTATCAATATGGGGTGCCGTTTTACGTTTTCCTTATTTATGGATATGTATATCCATAATTCATTTATGGATACTGTGGATTCGGAAATATTCGCGAGAACATTATTTTCGCTAATATTCGCGAATTGGTTGCCTCGCGAATTCAAAGTTCTCGGCGCTAATAAAGAGTCAATATAAACTTTGCCTACTTGTACCTTTTTAAAGAAAACATGGCCACTCATTGGCGAATTCAAGAACTCGCTTATAATTCAGAAATAGAATATTCGCGAAATAAAAGTCACGCGAAAATATCCGAATTTACAGTATCCATAATTCAATTATCCTTAATTGAATTAATGATATCCTAGATAATTATGGATATCCTGAATTATTTCAGGATGTCCATAAATGAATTATGGATATCCAAAAAAGAATATAGGATACCCTTCACGCGAAAATATCCGAATTTACAGTATCCATAATTCAATTATCCTTAATTAAATTAATGATATCCTAGATAATTATGGATATCCTGAATTATTTCAGGATGTCCATAAATGAATTATGGATATCCAAAAAAGAATATAGGATACCCTTCGATGAATTTACTATTTCCATAAATACACATTTATGGTTATCCTAAATTTATGGTTATCCTAAATTCATTTATGGATATCCTATATTCATTTTGAAATTCACCAGACGAATTCCGGTTTCGGTTGACAAAAGATTTTTTCTATCAGCATGATCAATGTAGCGGAGAAGAATAGTACAGGGCATTTTACCACCTTCTACTATAAGAGCGACCGTCGTTTTAATCGAAAATGGTTGGTGGTTTTGCTGAACGTCAACAATCTTTAAAACAATTATATCCAATTCCTCCACTCCATTTATCATAGATTTAAAGCATACGGTCATTTGTACAACTTGTTCGGGCCTGTTAGAAACCATGTCGATAAGTTTCCACAGGTACTGCCTAGACAGAATCACAGGGCGAGTTAGTCAAGCATATGACATTGTTTATAGCTTTGATTCGTATCTACTCAGTCTTTCTCGGTCAAACCCCTGTTTTAAAAGCACTCGTCCGTAACATCATAATCACAAATTCATCAAGATTTATCTGCCCATCTCCAGACGTATCAGCTTCGTCCACCATCTCTCGGATCATCCGATTGGACAATTTACAGTCGACGTCATCAGCCGCGTGACGAAGGTCAGCAAAGGTCAAGTAGCCTTTTTTGTTGGTATCCAGCATACGAAAACACTGAAACAAAACCGTTTGCTTAAGTGAATGTATCCACGTATTAATGCTTAGATTGAATATCAAATTATGGCAAAATCAATGCCCGACTTTGAAGGCTCATTTCTATATAAATGAAAATTTAAACTGAGATCATTAAAAACAGTGTTCACATTAATTAATAATTGAGGGTAAAAATACAAATTTCAGACTTTCAACAGTGGAAATGATCATAGTTAATAATTGACAGATTTCATCTTATTTGCATGACGAGAGTTAACATTATATTAAATCTCCAAAACAGTTATTTATTATATATCTTGAATCGGTGTGAAGAGATAAATTAAAGACAAAATGTCTGGAAACGTGTACCTTGACGACTACGTCGAAGGGGTCCATGCCTTGTTGCTGTTTAATGAGAAAATCGAGGAAGTTAATAAAAGTCACTTTTCCTCTGTGATCCTTTGTCAGGTCATCTGAAATTGATGTGTGATATAATGGCTTGATATATCACAAATTTTCGGTGGTACGAAACGTTAGCTTTAATATTTCTAGACCATAAAATCGCGAAGACGGTGCGAAACAGACGTGTTGCTTCATGCTTTTCCCGCTAATCCGTTTACAAGGCCGAAGTACTAGTTATATCGTGTTTCATTATAATTATAGTTAGAAGTCACACTAAATGGAGTTGATTCTAGTCATGATATACGAATTTATAAGGAACAGGGCCCAGAATTACAATGATTCCTTTAAGTTAAGGCCCACCTTAGTTAAGGTGACAAATTTTGACACGATATTGTACCGTTAAAATCAATAACTGAATTTACGAAAGTATAAAGGTGTGTAGAATAAAATGTCATTTACATAATAAAACCGAAAAGTTTGATTTCATTATGTTTTAAATGCATCTTTTTGGATGCTGAAATTCGCCACCTTAACTAAGGTCTTTCTTAACGTTAAGGGGGCATTGTAATTCTGGGCTCTGATAGTTTATTTTCAAAGTGGCAATAGAGTGTGAATAATCATGGAGACGTTATGGGATGGAGAGTTTACAAAGACAAGTCAAAATATAAAAAAAAATAGACAGATGAGATGACCAACGCCTTTGTCTTTCATGTCATAGCTTATACAAGCCCTATATATTTTAAATCTGAAGTTTCAAGACTCTGTATCTTTCGTAGTGGGATTTCATCAACATGACATATAATCGCAGCTGAGAACAATTTCATATGTCGTACCTATTAAGTTTCTGAATACTTCTTTCTTGTCACGAAATCCTAAAATATTAGAGATCTTCAGGACGTCTGTGGGTCTAATGTAACTACAAATATAGCAAGGAAAATTAAGCATTACAAACAGTCGAATAAATGTTAGGTAAATATAGAGGATCTTACACGATTGGTCATTGCATATGAAATTTATTAAACGAGCTTTGGCGAGTTTAATAAATTTCATATGAAATGACCACGAGTGTAAGATTCGTTTTATCATATGACTTTTAAAATAGGATTTTATCGCCTTCGAAGTGGACATATTTTCAATGAAAATTTACATTGTTGTTACAGACGTCGTCAATGATGTTACGCATTCCTGCAAAAGTGTTATTACACGTGTGGTCATACGATTTTTATGACATGACGTTATCCACTGGAAAACAGCGACGTCATATGATAAAACAAAGAATCAATCACTCGGCTTCAATAATGATAACAGATGAATATCACAAACGATGGAGCTGCCTTTCAGCATGTTTGATATACGCGTGTGCATCTAAAGCAGTTTCTGTCAAACGTAAAAGAATAGTGTGGACTTAGACTACAACTGTATATGTCATTACTTCGAGCCAACTTTGTTAAATTTTTATTCATGGTTTTTATACCGATCACTTCAAACACCGCGTCAACGGAATGGCCGATTGCGTCTCTCCAATCAAAGCTTATAACTGAATTATGGTTTACCGCTACATGTAAGAAGGTCTGAGCCTTCAATACATCAATACATTTAAACTTTATTCTTTATTTTAATGGTAAAATTTTACAGTTCACCGCCAGTTCAGAATCATTATTCAACCATGAATCACTTTTTTTCTGCGAGATCGCCAAAGCATACATACCCTGTCCCGGCGACATCAAAAAGGTCAAATATTTGCTTCAGATCTTTCATCTCCTGGTGAGTCAACTCCTTAACTATTCTCTCAGGTAGACCATAATCATTAGAGGCTTTAGCGGGTGATATAAAATCTTCAGCCATTTTCACAAGATTATGGGATTTCTTCTTGATGTGTAGTCCATACTTAAGACTTATTTCGTTCTTCAGTCTTGCAGTTTCAGCTGAAACATGAAAACTGCCATTATCCTGATGCTTCCCCTTGACATTCACTGACTAAACGTCAGTATAGGATGTTTTGAAAGTTCAATAGCTTGCTCTCATTGATCAATTTTATTGTTTATCATTCTCCGTCCACAATAGCTTCTAGCGCATTTTAGTTTTGCTGAGAATAAATAAATAAAAATTTCAAACACCAACCTGCCAGTTGCATCCTTTCTTCTTGCATGGCATGTTTAACCTCCTGGTAGATATTGTCAGCAATAATTTGTTTACACTCAGCAACACCTGCTATCATCTGTTTCCCTTTCTCTAATCTTTCTCTACGGTACTGGGCTTTCAGCTTCTCCACCTCCTGTGGATATTTTCAAACCATTTTACAGTAAATGCCTCTCGTCAAAAGCATGATTCAAGTCTTATTGCAGCGGGCCGATTCCCGGTCTCCCTTTTTTGACTATCAGTTTTGTGCAAATTTAAGGTAACTTATGTACGGAGATTTCTGCTAATTTCGCCCGAATATTATCATTATAGGACTTGCGGTCAATTATCATTTGGTTAGATTTTAGACGTATTAGTGTTATCTCTCGTGGCTACTTTGTTGACATTATTTCACAGAAGTCTGGTCTTTAAGATTCGGGACGCAAACAATTTTATTATGGTCTGAGTGCAACTTGTGGGATCTCATATGGGACTACTGTGTTTGCTTCCGAATAATGAATAACTGCATCGAAAATAATATTAAATACGAACAACGAAAGCATCCCTGAAATGACTGGCAATTCCTCCATTTAATAAAGACTGAGAGGTTAACACGTACCATTTTCCGATGTTCTTTTTCACGCCGTTCCAAATCCTCATCTCGTCTCCTCATTTTCTCTAGCTCTGCTTTCATAATGTCAAGTCTTGTCGGTTGTTTTGGCTTCGCCTTTTCTTCATCAACAAAACTAACAGATTTCTTAGTGAGTCTTCTCCCGCCTAAGTCCGAGGCTTCTCTGTCTTCCATGACCAGTGTTATTGTGGTTGACCTGGCCTACTCTCTCGTCTGGTACTGTATCTTGAGTGATTCACTTTAGTAAAACGTGTACAAATAGTTATAGGATTTTGCGCACAAAACATCTCAGAACTGCATTTAGTATTCATGTGTAGGTGCGTTTTGAAATATTCTTGTTTAAGATCGTTACTTTTGTGTTTATTTATCTTAACTATTGGTTTGTTTTGCGAAGGACAGTTGCAAATCTTTGCTTCTACCACATTATTTTAGCAACGTCTTTAACAGTTATAATCACAACCGTGAACAAGAGAGACGCATATCAGCGGCGTGTTTAAGACTGTATTTCGAAGATTATACATTGCAGAATAAGCCGCAAACTCCATAACTTTTTTTGCGACGCAATGGTAACAAATACTACACTTAGCTTCAGATAAGTAAAACCAAAATATGCATGCTTAATACTTACCAGAATATCTTCGCTCACCCTAAAAGACGTCACTGTTACTCCATCCGAATAAAGCCATCGCAGCCCATGGGTTTTGATTGTTATTACCTATGATAAAATGCTTAACCAATCTCTTTGTATCTAGATTTATATCATTTGTGAAGTTAAGGTAACTGAGTGGCCACCTATTGGGAAAATAGCTGCTCATTCGGCTTACGATATGTTTCATGGTATAAGTACCTGATTGTTAGTTTGGTTTTTTCCCACCTCGGTTTTTGGAGTGGGAATCTTTTTCTGATTGCGCCTTTTCCTGATCTTTGCCTACTTGTACCTTTTTATATCATTTGTGAATCCATGTAAGTTTATCCCAGAGCATTTAGTTTTCTGCAACCACTGTCTATGGTGAAGCCACACCCTGTCCTAACACCAGCTAATATTCCATGTATCAGTGACTGATACTAAGTTTGTACCATGTTTCGAGTCATTCTCATTCTTTTATATATATACATGTACAATGTAGCTCACATTGTCTTTAGAATTACTACACCCGAAGATTATTTGGATATATTTGTTTAATTGTTCCAAATAAAAGGAACTTGTCAAATAATCTGCACAATGGATAGATTTAGTGATAAATATGTATCTATTAAACAATCCATGTTGAATAATCAATTTCAACATGTCAAATAATCGTGTTTTATCAATTCTGCTATTTTACTTCTTTCGCAGGTCTTTAAAATGAACAACCAATTTCAAATTGCTGAAAATAACAATTATTCTCTACTGATATGATATAAAGTGTCATTTTATTGACAAACAAATTTGTAAACGTCTGTTATCGTTTAGATACGTATTTGAATCGAAGTATCTTGAGTTTGTAAACATTCTCCGTGCTTATGTTGGTAGAGGACATTTCATTACATATTTGAATGGCTAAATTTTGTGCAACCTTAAGCTAGGGGTTTGCGCCAAGTAAAAGACATCATGGAAATCAATGTACGGAATCTCTCTGCGCTTAATCTGTATCATCAAGAAAAATAAGAATATGAGAGCGACCTGAAAATTCTGGCGTCACTGTACCAATACATGAGATAATTTTATATCATGATACAGACCGAGTCTTTTTAAATTGCATCAGGAAAACATGTCCGTGAAATAAATACCCCCTTAAATTTTAAACCCCACTTTTTATACCTTAGCTCTGGTCCAAAACATAGAGTGTGGGTACTCCTTTGAATCGCCTGGCCGAGGCTGTTCTAACGTGTACCCACGATCTATGTTTTGAGCAAAAATATTTAAAATATCAAAATTTTTTTTCTGATGATTTTTTACGGATAAAAAGTCTTTCTATATTGCATGGGAAAGTTTTCGTAATGGTGGCAAGGGTAGTGACAGGTCAATTCCTTGTCAAAATAATCACTTTAACAAAGGTTTTCCTCGACACTGATGAGAGAAGCCTGATCATATAGGTATGGGACTGAGGCAAATAGTATCAGTCAGTGCAGAACGTCTTATCTTGGACTAAATATTGTTGCTTTTAAAACTCGATACATAGATAACTTCGTCGAAAACTGAGATATAATCAAAAGGAAAATAACAATGTCCTTTAAAGTGAAAATTGGCGTACCCAGTAAGGGCCAGTATTTTAAAAAAGGAAAACCAGCTCAACATACATCAATTTTACCAACTTCATATGTTCGTTTTCACGCAATTCTATTTACTATACACTGATAGAAAGTTATAAGAGGCCACTTTTCAAACTCATTTTTGTTTTCTAAGCATTATTCATAATTGCATGATTTTTTCCTAAAGACGTGTCTTTCATGTAAGTAAAGTTGCAAAAAGTTCAGAAATAATTTCCTTTCACTATTCGCGTTATGGAGTTAAAGTGCAAAAATCATGTTTTCTAATAAAAATTGGTTAAAGCACAACATTTATTGAATTGAGGAATGGTTTCATTAAAGGGGTCCTTCCGGCTTGGAAAAAAAATCAAACATTCGAGTTTTCTCTACCGGTAGATTTTTACGCAATATTAAAAAAAATCGTTCTTTTCGAGATTTTTTTTTTTTTTTTTTTTTTGAAAATTCAACAATGCGTCTCTTAAACATGGTAATCCCCATTAAATTCAGTTGATGAGGCCTGGTAGCCTGGGTCCAGTCGTCAATATGATTATTTTTCCATTTTTTTAAAAATAATGAGTATGTTATAATCGGTAGCCGTTATTGATTTCTGTACACGATACGGATATACTTGCACACAAAATAGTTCCCATATTTACTGGGGTATAAAGTTGACAGATCATGTTAAATTGCTGTTATTTATATCATTCTGGTTAGAATATTGTCCTTGCTTACAGGAAATGTTAAAATAGTGGAGATATCTTGTCATTTCAGGTATTTAAGTGCCAACCGAACCACTGTGCGGTTGCTCCTATACAGGTGGATAGTTCACGAAAACACCGGTAGGTATTGAAATTGGCAGATATCTCTCAAACGAGCAGGTCAGCCCATATTTTAATCTTGATTAAAAGTACTGCCACACAGTGTAGACTTGGAGAAAAGTTTCAAAACAAAGCCAGCAATGTCAGTACAGAAGATGGGAGGCGAAACAAATGATTAAACTATATAGTAAAATTAATTGTGGTCTGTGTCCAACAGGCTTAGACCCGAGCGGTTTACCAGTAATTAAATAGTTAGTCAGTATGTACTAAAATAATTGTTGCCTGAGCAGCCCATCCATTTCTCCTGGCGGTCCAAATGGGCGGGGTGACCGTACAATCGGGACCAATTTAGAGGCAAAGTCGGGACCAAAATAGATGCCAGGACCATTATAGAGGCAGGACCATTTTAGATGATGTACAACCGTATTCCCACTATTCTTAACATGGTTGACAATACTGTGACTTATGAACCAGTTTGCTTCACTCTGCCGTTAAAATGTTTGGGTCTACAAGTATCCAGAATAGGTGAAAATGTGTTGGGTGTGGATTGGTGGGTGGGTGATTAATACATAAAGGGTTTCCACAATTGAATAATGATAATTCAAAAATGATAATCAAAATATATAATTATATATGAGTATATAATTTGAACACTGTTATTGCACGTACATGTATAAGACCGGACTCGCGCTCAACACACTCCTTATTTTAAAGTCGTTTCTACATCTGCTCAAAATAATTAAAGAAACATTGAAATGAGACGCTTAATTACACCACATGCGCTTGAATTCCTATATATAATTATAATCATAGCGAATGTCAATATAGAATATTTACATTTTTATTGCAATCGCCCTAGATGAAAGTATCTTTCTTGATGTTCTTCATTTCCCAATGAAAATCATTAAATCACGTTATCTAGAGGCCACGCCTATGGGCGGGGCGACGTCAAACCCCATCCAGTGACGCTGTTTGTTTACTCATGTCGGCAAAGTCGGGACCAAAATAGATGCCAGGACCATTATAGAGGCAGGACCATTTTAGATGATGTACAACCGTATTCCCACTATTCTTAACATGGTTGACAATACTGTGACTTATGAACCAGTTTGCTTCACTCTGCCGTTAAAATGTTTGGGTCTACAAGTATCCAGAATAGGTGAAAATGTGTTGGGTGTGGATTGGTGGGTGGGTGATTAATACATAAAGGGTTTCCACAATTGAATAATGATAATTCAAAAATGATAATCAAAATATATAATTATATATGAGTATATAATTTGAACACTGTTATTGCACGTACATGTATAAGACCGGACTCGCGCTCAACACACTCCTTATTTTAAAGTCGTTTCTACATCTGCTCAAAATAATTAAAGAAACATTGAAATGAGACGCTTAATTACACCACATGCGCTTGAATTTCTATATATAATTATAATCATAGCGTATGTCAATATAGAATATTTACATTTTTATTGCAATCGCCCTAGATGAAAGTATCTTTCTTGATGTTCTTCATTTCCCAATGAAAATCATTAAATCACGTTATCTAGAGGCCACGCCTATGGGCGGGGCGACGTCAAACCCCATCCAGTGACGCTGTTTGTTTACTCATGTTATCTTGACGTTGGTCGCGTATCGCCATGAGACGTTGACGTTTCGGCTGTTCTAAAATTACGTTAAGTCGGATTTAATGTCAAATAACATGAAAATGAGCGGTGATATGTGCAATTAAAAATCTGATACTTGATTGATAATATAAAATGTAAATATAAGTATTGAAATTCAGATTTTAGCTTTCACTGGATTATGAAAAACATTAGTTGTTTTAATGTCTTCGAGAAGCCATTCGGGCTTCACAGACATTAAAACAGTCTAATTTTTTTCCATCATCCAGTGAAAGCTAAAATCTGAATTTCAATCCTTAAATATTGACCTTAGACACTACCGTAAATCTGATGATTTTTGGGTCATTAATATAACTTCAAGCGCCTGTGATTACACAAAACCCACACAGATTCAGGGTGCCTGTTTCGTTTCCATCATTTGGGTAGTTATTTGTTGTAAACTTTCTATGCGAAAATTGATTGGAGAAATGTCATTTACCGTCTTAGGAAGATCGGATTCAATGTAAACATCCTCTTATGTGTGGACTTTCAGAAAAAGGCAAAAATTCACAATTTTCAAAATAAATGTGAAAAAAGCGTCAATGAACCTTAGCTTGACAGTAAGTGCATTTTGTAATCAGAAACTTCGAGCCACTATTCAAATTGAGCGTTTAAGGGTCGGTCAAAGTTTGGGTACTTTATATTGTAGTATGCATGTATGCCGAAAATATTGCAGTGCTCCTTTAAATATTTTGAGCAGTGTATTACGATTTATGTTCTTGTCGCCCCTACTCATTTATCTGTTAGATTTATGGAACATGAAACCACACAACCACCTTAAGGTTTTTGCGGTCTTTATTCACTTCGATTCGCATGCAAAACATTTAATAATACCTCGCATTTTTCCAGCCCGTTTCTAAAATCATTTATCATGTCCAACAATGACAAATGTTTATTTGTGCCAGTAGTGTCTCTCAAATCTGGTACAACCAATTCTCTATAAAATTGATTTCGTTGGACGAGTTGATCTGCGGCCATGTCAGCTTTTCTTAGACCATAATGTAGATTCTCAATGATATCGATACATTTACACATTTCTTTTTTAGTAATAGGTATTTGGCTGTAGCGATCATCGGTACAACTTATCAAACATTCCAACAGCAGCCTGAACTGGCTCAGTAAATCCCCTTTGGTATCTACATGTACCATTGAGCCTAAATACTGGAGCTGATAAACGATATTCCAAAAATGCTTTTTTAGAAATTTGAATTTCGTGCATAAGCTTATGTTCCATTTCAAAACTAAGCTATAAAAGTATTGCCTTTTCAGATCTCTGTCGTCATGAAAACGGGTTAAATCCACATGATACAAATGATCTAGTAGAACGCATTCACCGCCAACAGAGTCAAACAGATCCTCTGGGTTATATGTAGTTGTTTGAACCAGCACAGTTGCATGTTCAGTATTTAATGCTCTGATTGTATTAAGAAAAGCTGTTGATCCATCCAGTTTGTGATCATAGTCTCCAGGTAGTGATGTTGTTAATGTTTTTACCAATTTAGCGTGATTTGTTTTTCCTTTGCAGATATCATCTAGCATCCTTTGCAGGAAGGTAGCCCAAGTAGCACAAGAAACAAAGTTTTTCATGTGCTTAGACGTGTATTCCAAAGCGGATATTAACGCCCACTCTAATTCCGGGTCCTTTCGTATTACAGGCAATAACGACGAATACTGCTCATTTAAAACGCACTCAGTCAGTGTTGTTGCATAATTATGGTTAATTTGCAGTTTATGAAATGCCTGAAAAAAGCAAGAACGCGTGTATAAGCTTTCTGGATCCAAAGATTTACATCCATTCCGCACTAAGCAATGGTAAATGAAAGAGGCTTGTTCATTTTCATCGTAAATTGACATCGTATAGAATTTGTTCATACAAAAGTCAAAAGGCGACTCGCCCAAACAATCCTGAGCATTTATATTATGGCCAAAATCTAAAAGTGTTTTTAGTACTTTTTCAAAAACGTCTTCATCTTCTCTCTTTACTTGTGTCCTTACAAGTTTGTGCAAAAATCCCCGTTCAAAATTGTCCACATATTGGTAATCGATATCAGTATACTCTAAAAGATGATTTGCACGAACTAGATTAGAATTGTCTAGTGCATCCATCAATAGCTCAGAACCTAACAGTTTCTTTGACGAAGCATTTGCATATGAAATGATTGTTTTAATGAGTTCAGTAGAACAGTTCCTAGCGCAGGCTACTTCCAGGCATTGTTGGAGAAAATCGGTCAAATTAAGTTTGTCACAGAGAATGTCGTTGTGAAGAATCGTTTTGACAACAATTTCTTTATTCAGGTTTACAAATTCTAGGAACAAATTTCCGCTAATAATTCTTTCTGGGTGGAACAACGCATTTATCGCATTTACGTCCATATCATTGACATGATTGACCCACTCATTAACAAATTTTTGATCACCCCATATGTCACACATGATTACATAGAACGGATTACTTTTGATTAATTCCATTGTAATTCGTCTTATAAGTGGCTCCATATAGTCCTCGTGAACAGACACACAGACGTGTTTTATGCCTCTTTCAAGTGAAAGAATACTCTTTCCAGACTTCAACTTGGTAAACAGGAATCGGAATTCCACCGTTTCGATTGCAAGAACTGGATTCACGGCCATGAATACTGAAGCTACGTTTTCTGAAAAAGACTCGTGTGTGAAATGAAAACGACCATTAAGGTCTTTATCGAAATATATATTCTCAAGAGACTCAAGTGCACTGCATATATCTGGCAATGCTGTATCCAGAGGTACACCCGCTGCCTTGAAGAGTTTTGTTGTAACCTCGGTGGGTTCATAGAATAGTTTTTCTATGCTGGGTACATCCAATCCAGTATTATACATCAAACCAAGAAGTAGTACTAAGTACTTTACCCGGTCATTCTTTCTGAAACTGTGAATTTCTTCCTGAATGCACTCTGTCGGATTTTTGAAAAAATCAAGCCCTGTTTCACGGAGAAAGATATTAGTGCAGAACATGACAACGCAATGTGGATAACCGTGTGGGGGATCAAGTCGAGCAACATCTTGTGCTGAGTAACCATCAATATTATGCTCTATAGCATGTTTATCAAATATTTCCTCCTTCTCTTCTATTGTTAATTTCCAAGCGTGACTCGTCAAGTCCAGTAACGTGTGTACTGCGAACGATCTAAATTTAGATAACGATGATTTCGCGTCTTCAAATATGTGTTTGCGACTTGTGCACACGACAAGCAATTTGCCTTTGCCCTTTTCAATGCTTTTCTCCATAATACCAATATATGAAACCCACTCGTTTAGTTTCAAGCGATCAAGACAAGTAGACCCAAATATATCATCAATAACCACAAATTGTTTCACCTGGCCACAAGATAACAAGTTTTTACAGTCTTGCACCGATGTGATGAATACTGGCTCGAACCCTTCACGTCTGTATTGTGACATCAAATGAGCGGCCATCATGGATTTCCCGTCTCCCGGCTTACCCAGGATAGTTACCCAATGTCTGTCGTCAAGAATTTTTTTACATTCTCGAAATACACGCGTTTCCACAAAGAGTCTGTCTGGCTTTTCATACCAGTCGGCGACAGTTTCCATTTGATCTGTAAAATAAGCAACGCTAGAAATGATATTGGCAATGCAAGTGGCGATAAATGTAGCTTTAAATATAAAACAAGAGTTTTGCTGGTGTTAATACCAGTCTGCAACAGTTTCTGTTTGAGAAAACAGCCTCAGAAAATAAAATTGTGGACGGGAATTGGTATAATATCAACTCACCTTGTGAGCCATTGGCGCAGGTAAGCTAATGATTCTTGAAATGACATAGACAATTAATATAAACTGCTGCTAGGCAAATATGTTGACCACTGGAAACATATACATAGCGCAGAAAATGAAAATAATCCATCGAAAGGCTTTGACATTCTGTCTGCCTGTGGAGAAAAAATAATACACTGTACAGAAGTATCACTGATGTGTACATAGACAGATAACAAAGTGGTTATCTTGGGGTTTATGGAGTTGTCTTAGTCTTAAAAGGCACACAGAACGTCAAAACATTATGAAATGTATCACACACGGTTATGGTTTTAAGGACAAAGGTACATAGCACACGTAACAAACGACAGTAAATAAAGTGGTACCTTTGAGATTCTCATTTGCAGATGTCGAATGATCAATCGCCGGGATAATCTGTGTTACATCTTTGTTCACTGTGGTACAGTCGGAATGTGCGATGTAAGTAAAGTGCATTGGAGCTTGATCAGAGGTGCTCGCTGGCAGCGGCCCTTTCTTTGCAACTAGAAGATCGAAACATTTGAAGTTAACTAGCTTGGCAACAAAACAACAGCATTTCCAAAACCACACACAAACACGCACATACGCGCATAGACAGTGTTCTTTCGTCCTATGTTATATTTGAGAAAATATGCGTGTTTTATATCGCCCAGTACCTGAGCACGATTTCCGATTTCATCGTTAGACCCAATAATGGATGAATTCTAATTAAATGATGAAATAGTTGATACCATTTGATGGTGTAGATGGTTGATACATCGGTATTTTAGGATGGGCATTTGGCAACTTAGCGTTTAAATCACCCACATGTTAACACTTGAAATGGCCTAAATGTTAATGTATAAAATGACCTACATGCACTATATAGCTACTCACGTGCATTGACATCTGAATCACTGTCCACCATCTCAATGACAGATGAACTTTCATCTTCAAAGGAACGGGTTGAAAGTTCAGCAGAAGAGAAGTTGTCGTTTTGTCTAAAATGATTTGAAGTTAATTAAGGATGATCTAATTGTGCGTTTATATGAAATTCATTTTGGGTATGTGTTCTATGTCGTAGCGATGCTTAATCTTTCAATGAAAGTACAGAATGATTAATTGCACTAGGCTGTTTTTTTCTGCCATTGTTTAATTATCAAAGCCAGGATTTGACTTAGTGTTCGCCTGCGATACCTGTACCTCCGATGGGCTTCGCAATTTGAGTGTTGCACTAATTGGGCCTGTCAGGATAATACGATATGAACTTTATTATAACTATTATGCAGCAGCAGTGTTATTCGGTTACTAGTAGTTTGTTCCAACCTCTCAAATGCTCTTTAAAAATTTCTACTACCGTCTTTATATACTTAGTGCCCTACTTACTCAACCCATTCTTTCGAATGACAATCGCATCAAAGCTTTTACATGTATCCTTATCCGCACATGCTACTTACGTCGATGAATAAATATCAGCGCTTCCTCTGTTGACTATGCCAGCCTCTGAGTTTCTTCCGTTTAAGTCGCCATTATCTAATGTTAATTGTCGCAATCGACCGATATCTGGAGTTGATTCAGCAGTTGTCAAGTTGGAAAGCATGCCATCCCCAAACAAACGTTTAGAAGCGATCGGTTGTCTAGTTTCATTTGTACATCTAGCTGACTGGGTATTAAGATATCTATCATAAACGATTATTCCTTCGTCTTGATCGTATTTAGAGTCTTTCTTTAACTTTCTTACAGCTTTTCTAAATTTCGCTACATGTCCTTCTTTGTGGATGCACTTTCGAATTTGAACATTTGTCATTTCTGATAGTAATGTCAAATCATCCCATCCATTGTCTTCAAAGTTCTGGACATATTCGCCAAAACCATTGTCACATAACCACTCCTGAACCTTCTCCATTGCAAACTGGGTCTTTGAATATCTAGGTTATGGTTTCATCCACTGAAGGCATATCATTTTCACAGACACTGAAAGATAATCATTAAAACAGACGGTTAAACATCATAAACCAGCCTTTAGAAAAATAAAGTAACAATTTACAGAAATCTATACCGGTGGTAGGGCAAAGGGCCTAAAGTTCAAAACTTGCTTTAATTAAATGAGACCCTTAAATATAAATCATGCTTCAAATATTTGAAAGGGCAGTAATTGGTAAAAGAGGTAATAATTGGTAAAATAATTGTACACATAGGGTTGGTTAATCACTCTGATTCATGTTATCCCAAAAGGATGACAGTCCCGACATAACAAAAGTTCCTGGGCTTTTTCAATTGCACCCTATGACATGAGAGAGAGAGAGAGAGAGAGAGAGAGACAGACAGACAGACAGACAGACAGACAGACAGAGAGAGAGAGAGAGAGAGAGAGAGAGAGAGAGAGAGAGAGAGGGAAAGAGAGAGAGAGAAGGGGAAAACTGAGAGGATGAGAATGAGAGAGCTGGAGACGGGACTGTAACTGAACGAAATAAATGTATAAAATCGCTCTTTGTATACCTATCATTAAAATGACACAAAACAGCAAAATATAGAGCGCCTCGCTAAATCGAAAGCGCTACTTTCATTATAAATAACAAGAATTAATATTACAAACTTATGTTAAAGATTTTCATTGAATTTTGTTTATTCAATTATTCTTTTTTATCATCAATTCTCTCAATTCCACTACTCAAAGCCAGTATTTGTTTTCAGACTGACTTTTAAACAAAAGCTATAGGCTCATAATTAAACTCTAAAGTCGAATTAGCATACTTATTGTCAGTAATTCTGAGATCAAACATCTATCTTCTCTTCCTAAAATATTAGGAAAATGTTAAATTTAATATCTTGATATTGTCATTTAATTTTTGTCATTAAAATCGCAGCTTATCATATGCACGAGCGTAACGACTGAATTAGCCTGGCATTCAGGTCCTGTTTATAAATATTACTCCTCAAGAGGGACTTCCCGCAATGATATATCCTGAAAGCCCCTTAGTAGAAATTCTAAATCTGACAGTGATTAGTAAAGAGAAGCTCATCTAAATCAACTCAGATTATGAAGTTAACTACATAGATGATATTTGCTTTTTTAGGTGAATACCAAATATATTTCATCGAGTGAGTTGAAATACATATATGTATATTTGGTATTCACCGAAAAAAGCAAATTTTCTTTTTATTTTATACTAAAAGTAGTTCCTCTTCTACAGTGAAGATATATGCTGATATCAGTGTCACGGACTGACTCTACTTAATATAAAGTCAGAGGATACAATGGCTTGTTGTGCCCAACAAATCATGTATCGAATGACCAAGGGTATACGCTTCCTGCTATGAATGACCAGCAAATCTATGGGAGGGTTCAATTTCCTGTTTCTTAAGTTGTAATTCATACTCCTTAATTTCTCGCTGCTTTTCTTGTTCATCAGCTTTAGCTTTTAACTCGCGCTCATGGCGTTCGCGTTCAGCTCTTACTTCCATCTCGCGGATTTCGCGTTCTGCTTCTCGACGCTCACGTTCTGCATCACGCGCTGCTTGACGTTCATCACGTAATATTACTTGTTGCTCTGAAACAAACGTATTAAGTGCTTCACCTTCAAGACCTAAATCTTTCCCCACTTTGGTTAACTCTTTAACTACATCCATGATTATTTCCCTTTTGAAAAATTATTACTGTTTGTAAGGATGGTCACAATAAAACGAAATCTGAGTTATCAATTGATTCTCAACAACGTAAACTTCACAGTATTCACATCAATAAATAAGCAAAACCCAATGCTTACCAAGCTTCAACTTTTGTTTACCAATTGCCTCAACGCAACCTATTCTTAATAACCCATTAAGAATCACCCAGACATTCTACCACAATCAACTAATGCCTTTAACTGTTGCGTAACAATTTACAAAAGTAAGCCCATACTCATGAATACTTTCAACAAACCGTTCAATTGACAAACCTCAAATTTCAGGATCACCTGGTGCTTCACTGGTACACCCCGTCTCTGGTGCTCGCCAACCCTGACAGTCGGTCGACGGGAATATGAATTATCGGAGGACTCCCATCAGTCTAACCATCGGCCCTCATAACTGAAATATACTTTGATATCTTGTTCTTAAGTGACAGTGTGACTGTAACATATACCAGAACAATGAAATTTTAGAGATTACATTTGCATTATTTTAAACAATTACTTTTACTTTGCTTAAGCATTGCTTACTTTGGTACACTAGAGAATTTCACTGTGATTCACATTTGGTTCTCTAAATCCTAGCATATATAAACACCTCCAAGAGTTACTGATATCCAATGCAGAAATGTTGGGCGTATCCCACTTCTGACACCAAATGTCACGGACTGACTCTACTTAATATAAAGTCAGAGGATACAATGGCTTGTTGTGCCCAACAAATCATGTATCGAATGACCAAGGGTATACGCTTCCTGCTATGAATGACCAGCAAATCTATGGGAGGGTTCAATTAAACAGAATTTTCAAATTATGATGATTTATTTATAATGATGTTTAAAGTGAGAAGCAAAGAAGGAGAAAAAAGATAGAAAGAGATTACAAAAAGAAATTACTGAGAAAAGAAAAAAAAAAAAAATACGTCCTTTGTTCATCAATTTCCCATTGGCATCTCCGGGTATACTGTCACACGTTCGTCTCACTAGTACACTCCGCACCACTGTTTGCAAAAACAGTCTAGTGTTCCCAATACGAACTGTAGACCACGCCCGTCCATTGTAAACCAAACACCAATGATTTTATATCGTCCCGTTTATACCGTCACTGCCACCCCATATAGTTTAGCCCAGTTTAGTTTCAGGAATTCAGATTACGTCCATAGATTACAATTTCAGCTTCAAGGCCTGAAATAAAGTAACTGTGTCTTAACAACAAAATAACTGATAGTGTCGCAATTTATCATAACGAAATCTCCTGCAGCTATGCACGTCACAACATCCAATTGCAAATAACCTCCCACAATTCCGTACCCCGGAACTGTATTAGTTTATTCGCTAGATTGCTTGTACTATACATATAAACCATAATACTCCAGTATCTACATGTGAATAAATGTTTCAATGTAGATACTGGAGTATTATGGTTTATATGTATAGTACAAGCAATCTAGCGAATAAACTAATACAGTTCCGGGGTACGGAATTGTGGGAGGTTATTTGCAATTGGATGTTGTGACGTGCATAGCTGCAGGAGATTTCGTTATGATAAATTGCGACACTATCAGTTATTTTGTTGTTAAGACACAGTTACTTTATTTCAGGCCTTGAAGCTGAAATTGTAATCTATGGACGTAATCTGAATTCCTGAAACTAAACTGGGCTAAACTATATGGGGTGGCAGTGACGGTATAAACGGGACGATATAAAATCATTGGTGTTTGGTTTACAATGGACGGGCGTGGTCTACAGTTCGTATTGGGAACACTAGACTGTTTTTGCAAACAGTGGTGCGGAGTGTACTAGTGAGACGAACGTGTGACAGTATACCCGGAGATGCCAATGGGAAATTGATGAACAAAGGACGTATTTTTTTTTTTTTCTTTTCTCAGTAATTTCTTTTTGTAATCTCTTTCTATCTTTTTTCTCCTTCTTTGCTTCTCACTTTAAACATCATTATAAATAAATCATCATAATTTGAAAATTCTGTTTAATTGAACCCTCCCATAGATTTGCTGGTCATTCATAGCAGGAAGCGTATACCCTTGGTCATTCGATACATGATTTGTTGGGCACAACAAGCCATTGTATCCTCTGACTTTATATTAAGTAGAGTCAGTCCGTGACAATCAGTCACTAGTGACTTTTGATATCAGTGAGATTTGATATCAGTGAAATTTCATATCAATGAAAATATCAATTTTATCATGTTTTGGTATACATTGGTTTTCACTGGCAAAGTATAAAATAAATTGGTTTTCTCTTCTTACTGTTTGCACCTCGGATCATCCACCGTTGTAGAAACATAATATCCCCATTTCTCATTCAATTTAGCACTGTAAAACGAAACAAAACAATTACGTGTCTGTTTGTAATCGGTGCCATATCGGCTGAATAATCTCGATTGTTTCTGAATATCTAACCTGATCATCTAGCGCATGACGTTGAATATGAGCCGCCTTGTGGGAAAACCAACAACGTGGTTTCCGAACAGGTCCGACACAAACCGGCATGTACAGTCGCAGAAGATGGATAGAGGCTGGAAATTTTGAATTTAGAAAGTAGAGGAATTGTACTATCCGAGTGGCGAAAACAAAGGCGCTGATCAGCTTCGCCGTTACTGCGAAGCTGATCTGTGCCTTTGTTTTCGCATATGCAGATTGTTGGTTTTCCCATGGAGCGGCTCAAATGTATTAAGTAGCGGTATGGTTTGCACTTCTTTGTTAAAAATTTGGAAAACAAAATTAAACACCAATATAATGTTTGAAGCAATTTCCCAAAAATATACAGTAAGAGCAAAAATTACAATAAGCAGTTTAGAGGAGCAAATATGAATAAAAAAGGCAAAAAGTGTTATTGTCCATACTATACATCTCCCTTTGAATGTTTTATTGCTCCCAAAGAATCAAACCTTTATATTTTATCTGCTATTACTGCAGCTGGTGTTGTGCCGTGTGGCGGCCCTAAAAGGTCTCCCCGTACATCATCTATAGTGCAGATTATATTTTTATTAAGATCCTTTGAGATCAGTAAAGATATTCAGAGTGTTCAAAACACTCACGTTTAGAAACATACTTCCAAGCAATTTTTAAATTATTTGACTCCTTTTAGGAATGTGTTTTTGATTTAGACTTCTCGTGTAAATTTTCGAAATTGCAGTATAAATTAATAGTCTGGCTTTCGATGCCGGTTTAAAAGGACTACTGACGAGGGTTCATTACCCGAAATTGCGCAATATAGTCCATACTATATATCTCCCTTTGAATATTTTTATTGCTTCCAAAGGATCAAACCTTTATTACAATGTTTTCATGGTTTAAGTACCTAATTGTTAATTTAGTTTTTTTCCCACCTCGGTTTTTGGAGTGGGAATCTTTTTTCTGATTGCGCCTTTTCCTGATCTTTGCCTACTTGTACCTTTTTATACTTTATTTATAATATAAGTATTTAAGTTATGTATTAAGTACCACCACAGTAAATCATCTCATTAAAAGTAATTATATTTCAACATTTTGAGACACAAGAAATATCCATGATCTCACTGATATATTCACACAGAGGTTTTAAGTAGTTTGAACAGTTTAGACAATAAACAACTTTCAGTGTACACAATGAAAACAAAGACAATTGTATAAAGTTTGGTCCGGTCGGTTGGTTTTACATAAAAAAAGATTTGTATTATTTGGCAAATAGGTTACTGTATAGGCGGCAACTTTAATAGTCAGATCTGGGCGTTCCATCAGGCGAATTCTGTCAGTATAGACTACTGTCAGATAGTTTCCGTTAGAAATCATCTACCTGTATGTTGTCCAATCAAGTGAATTAGATAAATTCGTACTTCATTCTTATTTTCTAACAGAAAACCCGTGAGTTGAATGTACCTATAGGTCTAATAAAGTATTCGTGAGGTGCCTTAAACACTAACCTATTTGCCGAATAATAACATTATCAGAGGAATGTGCTTCGGTTTGAACTTCGACAAACAAAAGACTGAGAAAGTCTACATTTTAGCACGTGATTGTATCTTTTATAGCCAGTTAAAAAATTCAAAGTTTATTCACGTGTGACGGCTCACCTTAATTACCACATATATACACACAAGTGAAGAATGGCAGACATGTATACAAGACATAAACATGAAAATGAAAGTGGATCAAAGAACAAATGGCAAATATACAATCCATTGTACACATACATGTACAATGTTCTAAGTATTAACGTTTACTAAAATGGTAAAAGAAGGCAATGATCAGGAAATGGCACAATCAGAGAGAAATTCCCACTCCACAAACCGAGGGGTGGGAAAAATCAAAATGACATTTAGAATGTATGTGTTTAAATGCTTCAATAACATATTAAGCAAACTACTTCATGAGTAATAAATTGCATTCGTGAAATAATTGCACTAGTTTGAGCATACTTGGTCGTGTATATATGCCGCTTTCTTAAATTTAGGTATTGTGGGCATATCAGAATGAACTGATGATACTCGTCCTCTAATTCGTTAAGATCACAAAAAGTGCATTTTCTACTATTTCTTTCTGACCGAAAATTTTCTGGAATTGCTGAGCAAAATCTTAGAGTACCCCCATTTTTGAAAAAAGGCCACAAATAGTAGGGGGTCTAGGTAAATATTTTATAAACATTTGAAGCTGTGTGGTTATTGTCATTTCCTTTTCTAATAATATTTATAATCCTATTATTAACCAAACCTCATTTTTGATGACGTTCCTTCGGTATTTTTGAATGAAACTTAATGAACAATATGTTATACATAAGCCTGTCCCACACAGTCGTCAACATAAACTTTTGTTATAAAACTTCATTATTCTGAATATAACATACATCTACAACAGTTTAAGCAGATTTGTGTGGTAGCATTTGACACAGGGGTGTATTATAAGTGTGATTTACGGTGCCAATACCAGTAAAATGTTTAATTGTGAACGGAATGATCAATTTTGCCTCATTTTCCCTATTTTGGTACATTTTGGGGTCTAACTTAATGTAAAATACATTTTAACCACACAATTTAGAATTTTAGAATTAATACAAAGAACATAGCCTTGCATATATACAAATTCTTTTCGCATCCTTTATTGGCATATTTATTTCCATGACTTAAACCCTGTTGGAGAGGTTTGGAATATCATGAAGAGATGATTTCAACATCATCATGTGAGTCATTGCCTAACAATAAATTTACCCTACTATGGTATTCTTTGCGGAGGCCTACAGCATCACGTTTTATATACAGTTTTATATACAGAGTAAATATTTACACTCATGCTTAACAAAACATATAAACGAAATCCTCCAGTTGTCCATTTCTTGCCAGTGACGATTGTTCAAAAACAAGAAGAGTCGTCAATTTATTTCTGAATATCGCAGGATTATATTAAAAACTGAACGCAGCCGTAGAGGCTTACCAATAAAAAATATAAGCTTACCAAAATAACACCACTTTCACTTGTTTTCCTTAATATCTGTACTGCAAAGTACTATTTTTTATAGCTACTGTTATTGGTTATAGGAAATCCCCCATTTCTTATAATGATTTGTCGTTCAGTTTAGACTTTCAAAGCGAAACCAAAGCGCGAATGATTGGAGTTTTAGTAGTTGGGTAAAAATCTAGAACGTTTGACGAAGAATGTATCTAATCGGACATATCGGGTAAATGATATCGGATGGACGCATAAGTTGTTTCACAGCGGCTTGGTTTGTATTACATTGTTTGTTTTGAATTTGGAAAAATATGAAGTATAATACCATATAATTATTTTCCAAGTTTTAGAAATTGGCAATTCGAATATGTCTGTTTTTACAATGAATACAAAAATGATTGAATAATAGTGAATAGAACACAGCAATTAGCCAAACTTCCTTGTCCTTTGAAGAAAACTTGTTTTGTATACACACTAGCGCAAAGAGAACACTGTTTTTGTCGCTGCCTGGTATAGCAAGGCGCTGTCTGGTATAGCAAGGCAATTTGGTTGTTGGATAGGCAGATACGAAGACGTTCTTCACACATCCGCGTTGCCTTGTTGTAATCTATCTACTCACAGAGGAATATCATGAGCAGTAAAACTGCTAATCTCACAGATTTACCGTTAGAACTATGAAAAAACTATCTGTATACTTACAAAAAAACAACAACAACAAAAAACTATAAATATATTTCTTGCTCAAACATGAAATTGCACACAGAAGTATATCCCACTGATAAAATAGAAGCAATTTAAACCAAAAACAATTTGAATTACATGGCAGTTTTGTCAGTCTGAGACCACACGCATAAAATTCCACGAACGTTTGTTTCGTGTCAAACCGTGTATTGCCTACATTTATATTTTCAAAAAATGCCACATACCTACTACATGAATACAATGCATGACAGGTTTTACAGAAACACAATGCCATGATTATGATCGAAATCATATTGTATAAACCATACAGTTTGTATAAACGTTGGAATCGTAGATTTTTTTGTATAATAAGTAGGCCTATCAAAATAGCTCACACTTATCAATGCTAAAATGTTGGCATTTTGATTTTCATGGTCAGTATACCAGCATTAACTCACAGTGAATAGTACAAAGCTGTATTAAAACATTATTCCATGGTAAGAAGACGACAATTTTATATCGTTAGTATAATGTGTAGATATCGTCAGAGTGCGGCCTGCTCCTGGATATAACACAGCAGGCCATCATATCACCGGAATTGCCTGTCACTTTACTGCTGTCTCCTTTCCCTTGCCCAAGGTCATCCCTCGCTGTCTTCAGCTAGCAAACAGAATAACAAATAAATAAAATGGCTACAAAACAAATAAGATTGCATTTCTTTCTTATTAGAAGACTGACATTTTCGTGTAAAATAGGCATAAGATAATTTAAGATACAGAATCAAAATAGTACGGCGAATAAAATCATCGCTAGTTTTATACGACTGACGATACTTTAATAGTCGAAACCGCGGTATGGCCCATACCCTTTCTCATTAATGTGTTCACTGCTCTTAAAGGATCTAAGTTTTAATTTTTATTTGCTATTACTGCAGCTGGTGTTGTGCCGTGTGGCGGCCCTTAAAAGTCTCCCCGTACATCATCCATAGTACAGGTTATATTTTCTTTTCGGTCCTTTGAGATCAGCGAGGATATTCTGAGAAATCAGAAATTTATTATCGGTTAAGATTCATTTTCTAACCAATATCTAACATATTTGGCCTCATTTAGATAATACTAGTCTTTGTATCGACTTGCAAAATTTCAGTAATTCTCTTTGGCTCCATGTTGCCAAATCTAAAGGGTCTCTGGCGGGGCATTAATAGTCGAAACCGCGGTATGGCCCATCCCCTTTCTCATTAATATGTTCACTACTCTTAAAGGATCTCAGTTTTAATTTTTATTCTTAATATCCATTTTGAAGCCCACTTTCCCAAGGGCTGGGTTAACGCTGTCGCTAAACAAATATATAATTGGTGTTTTTGAGTTATCGATTATGATTAAAATGGAAATACATGTAGATCTACATGTAAAATATTAACACATCTGGAAAATTGAGAAAATTCTGCGAAAAAAAAAGCTAAACAGTACGTTGAATGAATGAAATGTAAGCTTTTCACTGTTTCACTGACAAGGGTTACAAAATGATCGAAAGGGATACATACTGCAATGCCGCGGCCAATGATGGACTGTGGACCCTCCAGTTGAGCCACATAGTCAACTATCCTTGTATATATCTTCCCGTCTTTTCTCCGCTGTCTAACATTACCAAGATCTCCTACATGCCTCAGTCTGTTGATAGATGCGATAGAAAATTTTGCTACATTTGTGAGCCGCCTCGTGGGAAAACCAACAATGTGGTTTCCGAACAGGTCTGACAAACTTGAAAAACCGGCCTGTACAAGCACAGAAAAGAGCTAGAAGCTTGAAATTTCGGATTTAAGTTTATTTATTTATTTATTAGAATTTAAGTAGAAGAGGAATTGTACTATCCGAGTAGCGAAAACAAAGGCGCTGATCAGCTTCGCGGTGTAACCGCGAAGCTGATCTGCGCCTTTGTTTTCGCATATGCAAATTGTTGGTTTTCCCATGAGGCGGCTTAAAAATCTTTTCTGGAGCAGCTACACAGTCATGTTTGCTGTGTTAAAAACAAAGAATGTTATTCGTCTTATAAAAACGAGCGATCAAATAGAGCAGACCTGGACCTGGGTATAGACAAAAGGCCATTATTAGATGATCTCAGTGACAGTGCATGTGATTCTGACATCGGCTTTAGTAAATTTGATATATACGAAGGAGTCAAATTATTTAAAGGCTTTAAAAGTCAATACAGCTTTATTGTACATCAATCACTTGGGAATGGTTTGCCATCCTAATTCCACAAACATATATGTAGAAGAGGTCATGTAATCTGCTTGCAGAATGATGCGAGCAGCTCTTTTTCGTAGCTTGGAAATGCGCTCAATATTTGCAGTCGTTGTAGCTCCCCACGTATTACATCCGTAATCGATTAATGGTAAGATATAAGTTTGATAAAATAGTTTTTGTACATTTTGTGGCACATATACCGGCACATATACCGATGATTGCTTAAGAAGCGAAATTTTAGATGATAGTAGAGAGCATAGGTAATCAATATGCGGCGTCCATGTAAGATTATCATCAATAAAAATCCCGAGAAGTTTTTGTTTCGATACTTTTTCGATTTTATTATTATCTATAATCAAATGTAATTCAAAATCGTCTGGAATACGTTTTTTTTTTTTTTTTTTTTTTTTTTTTGGCTCCAAGAAGCATGTATGAACTTTTATTAAAATTGATAGGAAGTTTATTTTGATTACTCCAATGCACTTTGTTAAGAAGTCAGTGAGTATCTCACCTTCTATTTCATCTACGTCTGGGCTATTTTTGTGAAATGTTGCATCATCAGAAAAGAGGTCAGCGTAACAATATTTTAACAGAAGAGGCATATCGTTAATAAAAAGCAGAAATAGTGTTGGTCCCAAAATGGACCCCTGTGGCACGCCAGACATGATATTTACATAGGAAGATATCCCTTGATCATTTTGTATAGTTTGCTGGCGTGACTCAAGGTAAGACTTAAACCAGCTCAGTGATGTGTTACATATCTTATATTTTGATAGTTTTTGTAAAAGAATTTCCTGATTGACCAGGTCGAAAGCTTTTCTAAAATCTATAAACAGGGAGCCAATAACATCTCCCTGGTCGATACAGGACATCCATTTATCTATTAACTTTACTAGTGCAGTTTGGCAGCTGTGTTTTGGACGAAACCCGGATTGGGTTTCGTGAATTAAAGAATACTTATTCAGGTAAGCCATATATAGAAATTGGCCGATAATTGTTCGGATCGGATTTGCTACCGCTTTTATATAAACACGGGGAAGACTTTCGCGAGTTTGAGCCGGTCAGGAAAGCAACCAGTTTCTATGCTTTTATTGATAAGATCAGCAAGACTGTGAGATATTACACATCCTACCGACTTTAGGATCCGCGGCCCAAGACCATCTAGTCCCATTGCTTTGGATGAATCTAGAGCATTTATAATCTCTGTTACCTGATCAGGTGTAATACGTGGAATTCTAAACTGCACATCAATCGGCACCTTATCGTTAATAAAGTTTTCTAAATAATTAAAATCAGTTTCTAATTCGTCTTTATCGTTGCTGCCAAATATTTTGGAAATAGTTGCAAAATACTTGTTTAATTCAGATGCAATGTCTTCCGAAGACGTAAACCGGTTGTTATCAATTATATTTCATCGGGTAATTTTTTGCTAGAACAGTTATGTTTATTGTTAACTTTCTTAAAGTGCTGCCATATGGTTTTGGTATCTTTTGAATTCATAACCGAATCAGTAAATAGTTTTCGTTTAGCCTACCTTATTAGTTGCTTTGCTTTGTTACGATATTTTCTGTATTCTGGCCATAATTGTCTACGCTTACAATTATCCCTCATTTTTCTATCACTAGCAATTTCATCATTATACAGCTCTGGTAAATGTGTTGCTCTTACACGTTTACTTTTGTAGGGAGCATGATAATCTAAATGCTTTAAAATAATGCTATACCAAATGGAAATGCCTTCATTTATGTCCGGTTTAGTAGCTGAGAAATTATCTAGGTCATTCGCGAGACCTGAAATAAATGCCTCTTCGTTAAATTTTTAAAACATCGATACGAAGTCGTTATATGATCAAGTTTAGATATTTTCTTATTTATCTTTCGTGTTATACAGACCGGAAAATGGTCACTCAATGAATAATTAGAAACGAAACTCTCTACAATGTTTTCCGCGAAAGGTATAACTATACTATGAGACTTAAGTTTAGCAATTTTCAAAAACTCTTGAACCCATCAATATTTAAACCTAAAGGAACCACAATGTACACTTTTAGCCGGAAAGCCATCGTTTCCTGATGCAATTACGTTGTGTCAAAGTATACAGGGGTGTCACCTCAAATTTCACATTGTTTCTCGGCATCTGAAAAGTTAAAGGTTTATTCCCAAAACAGTCATTAAACACCTTCTTGTGCTCAAAAAGAGTAATGTACCATGATCGTAGAGATTTGATTACATTCTGAAATCGGGTAACGGCCACGGTGTATGACGTAACTGACGTCGTATTGTTCCGTTGCCTTTCTCCTGAAATGATCCCATAAGTGTTTATTTGCTGAAATGACGTGCAACTTCGCTTTTTGTACGAGAAAACGTTCGCTTAGTACGCCTAGACGGTTTGATGTGTTCATGTGTAGGCTTACACGTTTACGTTTAACGTTTACAGGACCGGAAACCTATTGGCGATATTCACGGTGTTCGCACCACACAGGTTGTTTCCAGTCAGCTGTTTCGATACAAATCCCTCTTCCCATGTCGTTAAATATCAAGCCTGAAATTCATAGGTTACCTAGAAATCGATTACGTCACTATGACGTCAAAAAGTCATTGCCCTATATTATGGTAGCATTACGTTGTCTGGCGTCATGATGTCGGTTTTTGTCGCTGTCAGATGATGGAACAGGGCTCTAGGAGATTTATCGTACTCTTGCAAGCTTAAAAGATTCAACTGCCTTTCTTATTCTTCATGTCTGCACCGAGCATATTGATCTCCATGTTACGTTGGTTTAACGTCATGCCATAACGGCGTCCCCTGGTGGAATTTTTCAAATGTCATTCCGGTTTATTCTTTATGACACTTTAACCAATCAAACAAGGCAAAAATTGATAACATGTGATGCATGTGGAATGCTGGGCACGTGATTTGCAAGATTTTTTTAAACGTAACGTAGCAGCTGGTGGACATTAGAAAACACACAAATTCGTCTCGATACATGAATTTGACCATCACTTGACATTTTAAAAGGGTATCGACAGTTTTCAAATTTTTGATTTTGAAAATAATGATGGATAAAAAAAATGCTAAACTAAAGTCTTATAGTATATGATCAATTATGGTAGAACTGGTCTCGGTGACTCGAGTAGGATCTTTAATTAATTGAGTTAAATCGAATAATTCTATCAAGTGTTGCCATTTTCTGTTTGTGTTTAAGCTCAAGTCGTTGTTTAAGTCACCCATGATAATAAACTCCAGGCCCGTTGTCTGTGCTATTGATAGCTCCTTTTCAAAAAGATCTATCCATTCAGACTTTGAGTGTGGAGGGCAGTAGACAGTACATACAAGAAATGGCTTAGAATTAGGTAGTGATATTTCTGTCCAAAGAGTTTCAATGTTGGAGATTTCAATTTCAGACATTCGCCTGCAGTTTATCGACTGTCGATAATACAATATTATACCCTCTCCACTCTTTGTCTGTGTGTCCGACCTTTCTTTTCGAATAAGATCAAAACCGTATAACGCAATCTGATTATCAGAAACGGAACTACTGAGAAATGTCTCACATAAACCAAGTACATCTGGACAGTTATCTTGTGCCATTGAAATACGTAAATCGTCTACTTTGGGAACTATGTGTCTGATATTTAAATTGCAAAGATGTAGTCCCTTTGAACAAAATTTCATTTCCGATGACTGACTCAAATATGTGTTGGATAGTTTATCAGTACAGTCGTTAGAAAAGTCAGAAAGTTCGCCTGTACAGTCAGAAGATATGCTTTGATCATGGAATGTAGACGTGTCATTTTCACACGA
Organism: Rugalucina vietnamica; assembly: GCA_964017185.1. NCBI lineage: Eukaryota > Metazoa > Mollusca > Bivalvia > Lucinida > Lucinidae > Rugalucina > Rugalucina vietnamica. The sequence goes on along the minus strand of OZ024874.1, from coordinate 25,193,416 downwards.
AATACATTGAGAACATGGATTTTGGGTTTAGAAATACATGTAAGAAACCAAACCGCCAAAAGGAGGAACCAATACACACTGCACACAAAAAAGTGAAAATGAAATTCAGATAAAATATAGTCGACATCATAGAAAACAATAAAACACACTAGATGAGAAGCAGAACCGAACTTGTTGAAATTGTGTTACCTCTCAGGCTGCCATGGCGCACCATGCGGAGTATTTGTAGGATTGTAATGTGGTCCCATTGCCTCGCATCCATTGGTCATTTCTCCAAACTCATGAATATGAATGCCATGAAACAGAGTACCATCATTCATTGGCACGTTGGAAATATCCACTTGGATGTTCAACCAATCGTATTTGCAATTTTTCTTCTGAAGCATAAATAAATATATAAATGCAATAGAAGTCGTGGCATCCTTATAATGCTAAATCGTTACTAGAAAATGCATCTTGATTGATAATAATACAATCACAATTGAAAAGGATAAAGGAAGTTTGTAAAACAGTTTTTAATGAATTGAAAGTGTTTGTGCAATTTCCTTGTAATGTTTTTTTCGTAACATCTTTCGTGCTAAAAATGAACATTTTATCATAGACTTAAAATAGCATTCAAATATGAACATGAAACTTACAATTTCCTGTCGTAGGTACAAAGCTCCAGTGACGTTTTTAAAAGTTGGTTTACTTGGATTCCCGGCTAAGTTACATATGGCATATAGATCTGAAAATAATTTTGCTTATTCCTTTATACATGTATAACCTTTAACTTTGTATACTAACTTCGTTCATATATGTGTTAAGTTCAGATAACTGAGTAATCATCGTCAGGGCATCAGCTGCTCACTCAGCTTGTAGTATGCTATCTTTGTTTCAGTACCTAATTGTCATTTTCGCTTTTCCCCACCTGGGCTATTAGACTGGAACTTTGGTTCTGATTGCACCAGTTCCTGATCATTGCTTATTTTGACCTTTCCAGCGAGCTTCATTTATTTTGTCATATCAATAACTCCTCCTGAGCGAACCAGTCTGGATTTAAAAAGCATAGATTTCTACATGCTATCCTTTTGCGAAAAACAAAGACGCAGATCACAAGGTGTAAGATATACACTATCAAATTAATGTAACACATTCTAACACCTGTTGAAAACGAAGCTTACAATGAGCATGGATATCTTTTTGAAAACATTCATTAATGATCATCGAGTAGCTATTAAAAATTAATAATCTATATTTCAAAACGTTTATTACTTCATATCGTTGTGAATTGTGAAATAAATGGTCAGAACAGGTTTCTTCATGTATGTAGTTTAACCTTTCGTAACAAATGTAATAAAATACACATAAATGCCTTAAATGAACATAAGTATTGTCGCTCTTTGCACGATATTCATAAGCAACTTGACATACAACCGCGGTATTGTTTTTCAAAATTTTAATTGTCTTGTGTATAATTTTATGTTTCAAAACCAACAACTGCAACTCTTACGTGAATGTTTAAAAATGCCTTTTAATCATGATTTCATCCATTTAAAGTATACCTTAGCATATTTTATATAGTTCTATGTGTATGAAATGGTTCTGTTTTCTAGATGATGTTTCAACTCATAAACCAGTCCAATTCACAAAATTGGTAAGACTAACATAAAAGCCAAACCACCTACCTTTTTTCTTACACACGATCTCTTTGGGTATCGGCTTCTTATCTTTGTAGTCTGGACCAGCTTCCCCAACAAGGCTTCCCAGATCTTTCTTCAACTTCCACGTGCTTACTGGTCGTCTACTCCGCAGACCAGTTCCTTCAAATTTAGGCGTAATATCAACGTTTTGCATAATCGACGGCATAGCTGAACCCATAGGTTTCGCCTTGCCGACTCCACGAGCGCTTAACCAACTCATTCCAATCGGTACCTTATCCCCTTTCATTGGCATAACACCTGAAGAAAAAGATGTCCCCAATGGCGAAGTTTTCCAGTCCATTGTAGAACTGCCAAGTGGCGATGGGTTATTCACCATTTGAGACATCTCATTTAATACTGTTCCGATTTCATTGCGTGGTGCGGGTTTTGGTTTATACATTTCTTCAATGGGTGCACCAAACATCGTCTCCTGGAGAGGATCTTGGTGGGTGATCTGACCTTGGTTCGAGTCCCGGGCGAAGTCTTGTGTATTAGGTGATTGTAGCAGTTGTGGGGGCACGCCCTTGTTATTGACAATGAATTCTTTATTAGTTCCCAATTTAGACACTGTTTGCACATTACCAACGTCCGTCATCATACCGGTATTTTGAGCTAGACTATCGAACATATCAAATCCAGTTGATGGAACTGATTTATCAAATGGTGCATGTGGATGCTTATGCATTCCTTGCAACTCAGCTACGTTAGGATCAAGTGTTGCATCATGCGTTTGTATCGGATCTGTCATTCCAGCATCAAGTAGCAAGGGATCTGTTTCCTGGGCCGCCATAGTGTCCATTGGACCAGTCAAACTGTCCGCAGGACTATTCACTGTTTCAGAAGTGCTCGTTGAACCAGTCAAAGTGTTTATTGGACCAGACAAAGTATCCGTTGGACCAGCGAACTTTTCAGTTGAACCAGCAAAAGTGTCTGTCGAACCAACCATACCATTCACTGAACTGGGTAGCGCAGCTGGTGAAACCGGTTGTATCATTGGTGTTTCAGGTAAAATCGGCTGCGAAGATTGTGGGGCTGGTGGCGGTGGGGGCAATTTCTTTGGTGGCGATGGTAACTTCTCTGGCGTCGTTGGGAGTTTAGATCGTGAAGATGGCAGGTTAGATTGTAATGCAAGAAGTTCATTAGATTGCAATGCGAGTTCATTCGGTAAAGTTGGTGCCTTAGATTGCGTTGATGGTACTTTAGGCGACACAGGTTGTAGTTTTGTTACGTCATTTGCCATATGTGCTTTTGACAGTGTTACTATTTGGCTTCCTTGCTTATTAGTCTTCCCGTTTAACAGATTTTCTGAACTTTTCATATGCGGTTTATTATTTTGTAGTGGTGTGTTTTTGTTAAAGAAACTCATTTTGCTTAGCGCTTGTTGACCAGCCTTCTGTTTGCCCAACAAAGGATTGTTCAAGAATTTTGGTGATGACATCGAACCCATCGGCATAGTACTGAACATCTTATTTAGTTGAGCTGCAAATACTGGGTTTGCAAAAGTACTGAACAACCCTCCCTTATTCACAGGTTTTTGTCTTAACAAAGCGTTCAGCTGCTGTGCGAGTAGAGGATTATCCAAGATACCCATTCCTGTCCCAGCGTTTGGCAAACTCTTCGGTTGTTTGTTTAGCATGTTATTTAAGGCACCCATAAAGTTATTCGACATTCCGGTCAATTTAAGAACAGGTTTTTGTGGCACAGATGTTGCCGCTGATGCTGGTTTAATATCCTTCTGATGGGTCAGCAAAGGGCCTGAGTTCGTCCCCATCATTTCATTTAAAAGTGGAATACACGTTATCCTGTGACAAAATAACGCGAAAATCACCAAATTCAACGTGTAATCCATTGTTAAACTACAAATCCCTGACACTATTATTTTATGAAGTAATGTTCTATGTCACAATATTGTCATGAATGTAGTAATTTGGGAAATATAGCTGCATTTCGTGTTTCAAATTGACAATTAAAGCTTCATTTTTGACTGCTTAATAGGTTAATTTTGTGACTGATTAATGAGTTTTAAGTAAAAGATGGTTATTCAACATACATAGTCGTGAAAACCAACGCATAATCCTCTTTAAGAGCAAAAACTGGGCAAAACGTTTGCCATTTGCTGATACTCTCGAAGAAGTTCGCTTTCAGAATTGTCTGAACATTCAATCCACATCAGAACAAGAAAAACTATAACATGTGTAACATGTTATAGACGGCGTTGTTTTTCGTTTTGATTTAATGCTGATATTGAATGGTCAGTGTTGAATGATTATCAAAGTAGGGTTTCCAATTACCAAATATGTATTTTGACTGAAAGAATAAGAGCTGTTGCAGGGCAGCGTAGCTCGACTGGCGTGTGCTTTGCCACTACATCTATTAAATCCTATGACCAATGACCTTGACTGAAGGTCACAGGTGGGTCGTGATGGTAGAGCATAAAACTTCAGACCAATACTACCAACATGCAAAGTATCAACTTCATTCATCTACATATTCAGGAGATATGGACTTTTAAAAACCTAAACCAATAACATTAACACAAAAGTTCTAAGCCTGCGACCTTGACCTCAAGGGCAACCAGGTGGGTCTTGATGGTACAGCCTAAAACTTCAGACCAATATCTACCAACATGCAAAGAATCAACTAAATCCATTTACATATTCAGGAGCTATGGATTTATAAGAACTTAAACTAAATTTTGAAACAATAACCCAAGATTTCTAAGTACATGTACGTGACCTTGATCTCAAAGTCACCCAGGTGGGTCGTGATGGCACAACATATAACTTCTGACCAATATCTACCAACATGCAAAGTATAAACTTCATCCATCTTCATATTCAAGAGATATTGACTAGTAAAACTTTTAAGCACAAACTTTAACACAATATTTATAAGTATGTGACCTTGACCTCAAGGTCACCCAGGTGGGCCATGATGGTACAGAATTAAACTTCAGACCAATGTTTACCGATATACAAAGTATCAACTTGATCCATGAAGAAGTTTAAGAGATATAGACTTACAAAAACTTTAACATTAGAGCTTCGCGAACGGCAGCACAAGCGCCAACGCCGGAGTGACTGCAATAGCTCTTCCTGTACTTTCGTACAGGCGGGCTAATATATAGGGAATGTTTGATTGGTTTTCTAGTATAATTTTGTCAAAATAATATTTTGTTTAACGTGTTGCTTTACATCCAAGTCAGCAAGTTTTGTCATGTTGGAGCACTGCCTCTATTTTATAAGACCTGTACACATGAGTGGGTGCTAGGACATGCTAATTGAGTTTTACAATATAATGAGCCAATATATAATTAGAGTTTGTATGTATAGATAATTTGACTATACCACTTCTCCATGACAGGCTCAAATTTTCCAAGCGGTTAACTAGTTGCCAGGTGGTCAGTCAGTTATCAGTTTGCCTAAATGCACAAGCACCTTGTTTCTTTCTCATAACTCCAATGGATGGGGGCCGAAGTAATTTTGGAGTTGAAATGCAAAACAGTACAAATAATATAATTCATGTTTTATTTTACTGTAACATGCATATGACTTGTATACTGAACAAATGCTACATACGTTTTAACAGCTGAGTGGTCAGAAAAATGACCAATTCGTTTCTGTAGAATGTAAATCCGAACTTCACAAATGTAACATAAGAAACCGGTTGTCCTAGGATCCAACTTTATTTGAATTCATGAACTCAGTTTTGGTGAATTCTGTAGAACAAGGCCTTTTTTGTGACCGCCTACTTTTTAAAATGCATGTAGCACAGCTACTTTTACTTTGACGGGAACGAATAAGGATGCAGGTTAATGCTAAAGAATACAGGTAGTCCAAAGGCTCACCTGTCAGCGAGAGTCAGGAAGTACAGTCACTATTCAAAACTATAGTAGATAGGTTTTTTGCATTATACGAGCATGGTGGCCATCTTGGTCATGCGACCTGCATTTTATATACACATTGATTGTCCTTTCCTATAAATGCTTCATATAAATTTGGCTTTGTAAATTGTTTGGCCAAGAGGTTTCAGAGAAGATGTTTGAATATTATGGTAATACACATTTACAGGTTCGTTTCATAAGTTTAATACATAGAGATTTTCTCTTAAGTAATGGCATAGCAGTACCAATACTTGAAGCTTGGCCAAGTTTTATTTGGGTGTTTTCAGATTTCTGTCGATTTATAAATAGATGATAACACATTAAAGATGAAAAGCGAAATAGTAAAACTTCTGTGACACAAATATCAACTTAAACATTGATTTCTCACACTACAGGGAAGTATGAACTAAAATTTATTATTCCATTAAAATGACAGATCATCCAGTAGACTACACCTTATGATAATATTTGGTCTACCCTATTTACAGTCAAGGTTATCGAAGCTTGAAATCTTGCATCTTACAAGACTGCCTTACATTGTTTGGGCTGTCTTTTCGCCATTTTGTGTGCAAGAACCTTTTCGAGCAGCTTCCTTGGGATCGAGTATTTACATGTAACTGTTCCACCAGTGTTATTAGTAAACACAGCCGATTAAATGTATCATTATGTATCAAAGGCTGACTTTTTGTATAATATGGTGCCGCGCACTACGGCTAGTAGGGTGCAATATTTCAAGCTTCAGTCAGCTTGACTATACACAGGGTATACCAAATTAGGTGTAGTGTACTGGGTGATATGTCAATTTAACAATATTATCTGTTAAAGATTCAACCTTTCTTGAAGTGTGTGAAATCAATGTTAAAATGATATTTGTATCCCAGAAGTTATGATAAAATGCTTGTCATTTTAGTGCGTTACTATTCATAAATAAATTGAGCAAAATCAAAAATGTAATCAGCGCATATTTCTATTATGTATTTAACGAAATAAAAAAATCCGTTTGAGAACCTGTATATTGCCCCAGGGTGGGGGCAGATGAGCCCCTGTGGTTTTATTTGTTGTTTTTTGTTGTTGTTGTTGTTGTTTTCGGATTCATTAATATTCAGACTTACTGCCCATTTCCTGCTTTTTTTCCATTAAATGACATTTTAACAGTTTTCCCCATTCAAATGCATAGGCAACCTAAGTTGTCCATGACATAAATTAGGTCAAGGTCATCTCAGGGTCATGATTTATATATGCATTGAAGTACTTTAGACTTTAGTCATTGATGCTTCATGCTAAGTTTCGTTGAAATCGGTCTACCGGCTCCAGTAGTTACATAACTTTTTCATGCTCAGATCAGATGAGACTAAAATTTATCCTGCTCATAAATGTTGAACTGCCAACAACTGATGGTATTGTAACATTTATAAATAGGATAAATTACAAGTATTGATATTCTTAACCTGGAATTTCAATTTATTTTGATTATTTCAGTATTTATAAGCACTTTAATTTTTATACTCAGCCGAGTTAACCTCAGAACCAGGGAGCCAAAATTCACATTATGTTTGTGGTGCCATAATATCAGTCCAGCAATAATCCAGTGATGCAGATTCTGTCTGGCACTCAACCTGAAATGTAATTTCATACATGTTTATAAGAGAATGACAAAGAGCAAACATGACACACTGGCATATATTTTACCTCACAAACTTATAGAATACCTTTATAGATAAAGGTTCACTATCCCATTTTGTTAAATACTGCCCATCTTCTCTTTTTGAATGTTTAACTGATTTATATTTGAGTCTTGATGAGAGAAAACCAATCTTCAGGAATTCTGACACAAACCGACCTGTACAGTCACAGAAAAATGTTATAAGCTTTAAATTTTGGATTTAGAAGAACACAAATTGAAATATCTGTACAGTGAAAACAAAGGTGCTAATTAGCAGTGCAAAGACTGCACAGCTGATCTGTGCCTTTGTTTTTGAGTTAAAAGTCTGGTTTTCTCTTGACGAGGCTCATTTTATCTATCAATTTTAAACATATCATCACAAAACGAATGCATTATGACACAATTTGAATTGTTGGCATTTGTTGCACTTGTAGAAATGAATTTTCTAGCCAGTAGAAGCAGTATGTATACAACTGAGTATGTAATTACCCTTCATATGGCCCCATATCTGTAGATTTTGATGACCCCATAATAACTTCTAAAGATCATAAGACAATTACTTGATGTGGGGATATCTACCTGGCCTGTTTTTCGGGCATTGTCAAGACAGCCACTAAGCTAATATAAAGAAAAGGTGTCTTTAAAAACCTACCTAACAACCAAATAATCACTAGCACACTGTCCTCTAAATCTGTAGTTCGTAAGGAAAGCTGAATGTAGTCATGTTTACTGTAAATAAATAACATATGTACAAGCTACAAACATTATAAACATTTCAAACATTTAGACTTTAAAGTATCTCAATATACAAGCAAAGTTAATATATGTAAAAAATAAATTCATGTAAGTTGGAAAATAGAATGATGGATTCAGTTTCAAAATTCTACAAAAAAGCAGCCATTCCTATAACTGTCTACTCATAAATTGCTGATGGATACAGTACGTATATTTGACCATTTCTATAATTATACATACCATGTATACGATTCATTTAGACTATACTGTTGTGCTATGGTGGTTATTTAAGGGGAGTGTTCACAGCTGCTGTGTCCTGTAAAGAAAACAACAGGAAGTTGCAAAGAAGGGCATGTAATGTGATTATGAAACAAAATATTTAAAGTACTTCACAACCTCTTTATAAAACTATTATCAGATTGTTGGGGTCCAACACAATTTCCATGTTAACTATCCAATCCATGTTAAATCGAGAGTAAAATGTATAGACACATAGCAAAAATATTCTAAACTAGCTATTTGGGGTCCAACATGGATCAATGTTATATCCAAAACCATGTTGTAATGAAGTGTGTTATAAAGAGGTCCAGGTGTATTACTGAACTTACTGTAAGTTGTATCTAAACTTTACAAGGTGAACAATGGTATCAGTGACAAAATGCAGTTTAAAAGGATCAGCTTAAACATGATAAATGACAAATACTTTGTAATGCTTCAAACTGTCAATAGCCAAACAAGAGATGGAATAAAGAAAAAAAAATGCATTATAAGACTTGAGTATATAAACACTCATTTACCCAGTAAATAAAATATACTACAGTGTTAGTTCATTTTTAATAAATTATAATTGGGAGTCCAAATTGCACAGTGTCGTCTAGATAGGCCATCAATGCAAAACATATGCACATTTCCTTGCCCATTTTTATACATATTACAAAATAATACCTGAGGACCAATGGTCCTGTAAACACTCACCTGAGATCTGGATATACCAATAAATTTGTTTGACTTTTAACTATTATGGTCATATACATGTATATAGTCCCCAGGCCAGGGACAGATGAACCCATGGGGTTAATTTTATTTTCAGAATCATAAAAATTCTGTCCAATTGTCCATTTCTTTTAAAGCTATTCCCTTCAAATGACATTTTAACAATTTTCCACATTCAAGTTTCAACTGCATTGGCGACCTATGTTGACCTTACCTTAAAATAGGCCAAGGTCATCACTGGGTCATGATTTATATACACATTGTAGTACTTGAGTCACCGATGCTTCATGCTTACATGTAGTTTCGTTATTATCAGTCTATGTGTTCCAGAAGAGATTTTTGAATGGTTTGTACCATATATGGGCATGTCGGCCATCTTGGTCATGTGACCTAGGCTAGATTATTCACATGTAAATACACATTGGTTCCCCCTTCCTATAGATGCTTCATATAAAATTTGGCTTTGATTGGCCAAGCAGTTTCAGAGGACAAGATTTTTTAATATTATGGTAATAATTATATATGTATATTGCCCAGGAGTGGGGGCAGATGAGTCCCTGGGGTCTTTTTTTTTCAGAATCATTGATGTTCAGTCCTGTAGCCAATTTCCCGCAAGATTTTCTCTTTAAATGACATTTTAATAGTTTTCCCCATTTAAATGCATAGGGGGCCTATGTTGACCTTTTCATAAAATAGGTCAAGATCACAGGGTCATGATTTATGTATACATTGTAGTACTTTAGTCACCGATGCTTCAAGCTAAGTTTCATTGAAATAAATTCATGGGTTCTGGAGAAGATTTTTGAAGGGTCTTTACCATATATGGGCATGGTGGCCATCTTGGTTATATGTGACTTGGTTATATGTGACATTATTTAAATATACATTGGTTCCCTCTTCCTATAGATGCTTCATATAAAATTTCACTTTGATTGCTCAAGCGGTTTCAGAGAAGATTTTTGAATATTATGGTAATTGCCCTGGGGATGGGGTCAGATGAGTCTCTGGAGTCAATTTTTTTTTGAGAATCATTGGTAGTCAGTCCTACAGCACATTTCCTGTAAGATTTTCTCTTTAAAAGACATTTAACAGTTTTCCCCATTCAAATGTACTGGCGACCTATGTTGATCTTGCCATAAAATATGTCAAGGTCATCACAGGGTCATGATTTATATAAAACATTGTAGCACTTGAGTCATCAATGCTTCATGCCAAGTTTCATTGATTAGTCCACCAGTTCCTGAGAGGAAGATTTTGAAGTTTTTTTCACCATATGTGGGCATGGTGGACATCTTGGTCATGTGACCTGGATTATTAATATATACATTGGTTCCCACTTCCTATTGATGCTTCATATAAAATTTGGCTTTGATTTGCCAAGTGGTTTCAGAGAACAAGATCTTTGAAAATGGTGGATGACGGATGGACAAGCGGTGCCTACCCATCCTATAAGCTCACCTATTAGCCTTCGGCTCAGCTGAGCTAATAAAGAAAAAGAAGAATAAAATACTACATACCAGTAGATACTATTTGGGACCGACATCTTGATTCTGATAAAGTATTTTGTCCACCCGTTATGTAATTTGTAAAATCACTCCTCATGTAACTTGTAAAATCATACAATATGTGGGTAGGGGCTGGTGCAGTCAAATACTTCTGGAATTATAAATTGAATAACTACAATGTCAACATGTCACATGTACATACATTCTTCACTCATGTTTAAAAGTGAATACTTAGCTTATCAGGATGTTTTTACATACTGTATTACATAGTTCTAATTAGCACACAGTGACATGCTAAAATAAGTACAAACTCTGCTCATTTTCTAAAAGCAAACTAGTACATTGTATTTGACACATATTTCACACATAAATATTGCATTAGCAGCATTCAGTCCTAAACTTAAATGTTAAAACCTTATATTCTTTACAATTAGAACACTTAAAAGACATCATCATTGATATTGGACATGGTTATTTCAGCCAGTATTTTGTTTTTGTTTGTAGTGTACGCTCATTAGAATGATATTTTGTAACATATTGAGTAATGTTAAAATTTTAATCACACTGTGCGCTAAACAGAACAAATACTGTATTATCCATTGGAATGTAAGACATATATCAGATGCTGATTGTTGAATCTGGCACGTTGAAGCTTAAAATTTTTTTAAAAGGCCTGGTGCAAATATCTGAATATGGCTTCTATGATTTTTTTTTTTTTTTTTTTAACCTTTTCTTTAAGGTTTTATTAGAATCTAGAAATAACTACAATAAACAGCTTGTAAATGGGAAATTTGACTTTAGGCAAGTATGATGTGGCTGTCTTATAGGCCGTATATCATTTGCGCGAAAATCATACCGTGACGTTGTTTGAATTGCGCGTGAAACCGAGGTATCAATTGCGCAAATGGCCTTTAGGGTAATTAGCCGATAATCACTCAGGTAACCTATGTTCACACTGGCTTTGGACAGATACGACCGTTATGTCAGTCATATTTTAACATGCTTTTATAGGTTTTAGACGTTTTTAAAGTGTTTTTAACTTGTATTTTATCCAAGAATATTGTTTTAACCATCATGGATTTTAAAATTTCTGACATTAATAGTGGAAAGAAAAGCTTGTTACACAATGGTTATAGTTATAGAATTGATGTTGCACTCTGACTTCCAGCTGGCTAACGGAAGAACTGTGGTTGAATCTCGCTATCATAACTTCGGTCTTGATAGCGAGATACAATCGGTATACCTTAAAATACCTGTAAGCGCAATTTAAACGCGCATTTGATAGTCTTTTTCCGCGCATTCGTAAAAAAAGATCTGCGCATTTGATATATCGATTCGCGCATTCGTAAAACACCGGTCTTATAGAGAGTTATAAGCATTTTGGGATTGATTTTACTGGCTGCTGGTTGTCTTTTGGAGGTGGCTGTCTTATGCAGAGATAAAATATAGTGAAAATAATTGGGAATGTTTCAGACTGGCTCTCTTATGCAGGTGGAGCTCTTATAAAGGTGGCTGATTCAGCAGGTTCAACTGTATATTAATTATCTGGCAAATACTACAGTGCATATTCTGAGGCTGAAAAATTTTTTTTGTTTGTCCTTTACCTACCTACCCACAATTTACCCCCCTACTCAAAAAATTATAAATGCAATTTCCTGAGGAAAATATTTTTGTTTTCATAAGGCTGAAATGTATTTTTATTAGCATGATTTGTGTTTTATTAAATTTTTAAATGCCAGTATAATTATATTTGTTTTTCCTGAAAATCAGTGTACCCTTTTTGTGAAATTCTATTACTTTAAATTCATACCTGCCTATATTACATGTAATATGCTTTCTAGACTAAAATGTTGAAAGAAAATTTTCTATTTTCTACAGAAAGCAAAATATAATATAATAATTCCCTACCTACCCAAGGTTAAAATGTTGGGTAGGTAAAGGACAACCAAACAATTTTTTAATTCAGGCCTGATAAACTGCTAGTAAGGATTAAAGATGCTGGTACATCCATGCAATTAGACAAAGCTTCAGTGTGTGTCTGTGTCTGTGTGTGTGTGGGGGGGGGGGGGGGGTAGCTGCAGGCTTTAGGCATTTCCTTTTGGTCTTGGGGCATGCTTCCCAGGAAAACTTTGAAACCTCAATGTTTTTGTGGTCTGTTTGTTTTCTTTTGTTTATAAATTTGTACAGCTGAAAGAACTGGTTTATCACAAATTGAATATTTCAGATCTTACACATTTTTCATACACAGTGTAAATTTAAAGATCAGGAATCAGAGTTTTGATAGTGCATTCCACTGAACTGCTCATTAACTTTACTTACTGCATGTTTATAAATACCGTATGCGTTCTAATTAGTGCACATGCTTCAATAAACGCACACCCCGGTCATTTCCGAAAAAGAGGGGGGGTCAGGAGGGGGGTCTGGTCACAGATCACAGAGATTTAAAACACAAAATCACAAATCACAGAGTTTTCAAAAGATGACTTCACAAATCACAGACAAAAAATTTTTCCTAATCACAGAGAATTCAACAATTTGGCCAATGTTTTTGCACTTTATTGACTGATTTACAGCATATAACTTCTCAGTTGCTAAAATAACTAATCGTATCAAGGAAATGTGTCATTTTATTTCATTATTTCATAGTTACTTGTAAAATAAGAATACCTTAGCCTTACATTACATGTATGGTAGAGGCTCTTGCCTTTTTACGATGGTGCAGAGGAAAATGGAATCATTTTACTAACTGCCTATAAAGTATAACAAAGACCTCTATTTAAACTTTAATAAATTAATATGATATGCATCAGTATTTTATTCTGGTGTTGGTCAGTATATTAACAGCTTTAAAATATAGTCTTAAACCTCAAATGAAAATGGTAATTCTATGCATGATGGCTTTATTTCTGTTAGTCACCAGACCTGTCGGCCACCAAATGTTAAAGTAATTCATGAGTGGCAAGTTGCAAAGGATATGGGATGGGGTATGCTTATTGTTGAAAGGGGGGTTCGGGGATCTCCCCCGAGAAAATTTTATAATTCTGGAGGTCCATGGATGCAATTTAATGTACTTTTAGACCATTGGTCTTACAATCACAAGGAATGATGATAATCACAATTCACAGACTTGAAAATTTACAAATCACAGATCACAGGGATTTAAATTTGTGTTTCACACATCACAGAAAATACCTCTGTCACAAATCACAAAGTTAAATTTTGCTTTTTCACAAATCACATACTTTAAGAAAGACCAATCACACATCACAGAAAAGGGTCCTGTCCCCCCTCGAAAAACAAGTGCATAAGCGCACACTACTCGAATAGTATAATGGTATTTTACACCAATTATACACAACAATAACTCATTTGTCGCATTAAAACTTAACGGTAAATGATCAGAAACTATTTTGCAGCAACTGGAAAATTTAAATCATAATGACATCAAAATTGATAGATTTTACATGGTTATTTTAGCATTTTGATATGTTATTTTCATTGGTAGTGTGCGCTAATTAGAATATTTTGTTACCTTAACTTATAGTTATTTTGAAAAGTTCAGCGCACTGTGTGCTAATTAGAACGAATATGGTATACCATAACTTCTCATTACTGCACATGCTCATGAATATAAGCGCACACCCTGGTCGTTTAAAAAATGTTGTTAAAAAAATAGCCTTAAATAATGGAACACTATTTTTAAAAGTTTAGTACAGTGTGCGCTAATTAGAACAAATATGGTAAATAGTTTTACAATATCAAGCATCTAGACTAAAGCTAAATACATGTACTAGGTGTGTCAGGTAGTGTTGTAACAGTGATCAATTTATATTGATAATCATTGGTTTGTTATGATCGAGAATGCTTTTGTCATATGGGTCATGTTAAGCTGACATAGTTTGTCTTTTATCAAAGATTTTAGTCAGAAAATGACATCTAGCCTGCTTCTGAGTTCATTTCCAAACAGTTTTGATACATGTATCAAGTCATTGCAATGAATAAGTTAATGACATTGAAATCTTCCCTTGCACCTGTCCTATAATAAGCATTTCATGGCAAGATTACAAAAGCTAAATGTGACAAAACTTTGTATTTTCAGAGATATATATATTTCTGCAACTAAACCAAACAAGCTAACAAATTCCTTATTAAAGTCTTGGTATCAAGAGCACTATAACCTTTCCAATTTCAATTATAATCGATGATTGACTGAAAAGTCATATCTGATTTTTTTCGATGATCGATTATGAAAATCCCATAATCAAACAACACTAGTGTCAGGCAACATGTCCACCGATCAGAGAAAACTTCAAACTCTAACAACATTGGATGCAACCTCAAGGAGAATCAAGGTTCTCCAAAAAGCAATTACACTCCAAACATGGCATTTTCTTACATACAACAGGACTTTTTCTCTACACAAAACTGGGTCCGGTTTTCGGTACCAATTTTTTTCCCAGTAAGTTGAAAAAATTCCCAAATTACCCGAAACATTCCCAATTAGCCAAAAAATACAAATCTAAAAGGTAAACTTTCCCAATTCAGCTAAAAATTGCACTTTTTTCCCCAAAATTATGCTATTTTATCCCAAAACCGCAATATTTTTTCCCAATTTCATCGGTACCAAAAATTTCCCAAAAAGGTCAGAAAAAGCCCTGTACAAGAATCAAGATAAAATGCACAAAAAAGAATGTTTCCTTCTTGTGTTTTTAAGTTTGAGTTCTGCAAGCACTTGGTTATCACATAAAATGTAGAAAAACAAACATGAAAGGAGAAAAGAAACTTCAAGATCTCAGCGACAAACATTTGTAGGCCTCCTTGTGGCCCACCCAAAATATAGGTTTTTTTACAGGTCTTCACCAAAAATATAGGTTATTCAAAGGTGTTTTTTTTTTATCTCTAACTTCCATTACAATTTTAGCAGCTTTCTTCCAAATCTTGGAGCTTCCTTATCCACACCATCGCAAACAACCAATCTGATAAACAAAAAGAGATCTACACTGCCCTAAAATGGCATTTTGGATTGCCAAAATGACGATGTAGAACATAAACTGTACATTCTCGATTGCCAACACATGTTTTTTTTGTGATGATCTTAAACGCCTTTTTTGGCGGTCAGGAACACAGTTTTGTATAAAATCACATGTTCCACATTGCCACTTACCGGTATAAAGTGTATTATCGTGAATTGATAATTGCAACCAAAATGAAAAAAAATGAACCTGTCGGCAGCATGGACTGGAAAACTCAAAGAACAACAAACACACAAATAGCTGTTCAATGTATTGATCCAATCGGAATGCCATCATCAGTCATTCATATCAGGTGAATGACTCAGTGTTTATTGCTATGGCCTTACTGAATTCAAAGCAGAAGATATGAAAACAAAATTATTTTTTTTTAAAAGCTTTGAAAATATATCTCTAGAATGTTATCATTTCTTCAACTCAAGGTATGAACGGTCAACCTCGTAATATTTCTGGCCAATTATGATTTTATAAGCATCTAAAAATGATTAAAGTATAGCGATAATGACCGAATGAGCAAAGAGGCAGGAAAGGAGCAGTTCTGGTAAACAATACTGACTTTTTTCTCACAAAAAAGTATATATATATAGCTTGCCGACCGGATCAATGGATCTTTAAAACATTTACAAGCACCGGAAAACAAATACTGGTCTTAAAATGATTCATATTGCTTTTTCTGTAAAGATTATAGGTTTTTGTAGAAAAATATAGGTAATTTATAGGGTTTTTAGCCATTTTGGGTGCAAAATGAAGGTTATATAGGATTTTAATAATTTGACACAAAATTATAGTTTTTTACAGGTTTTATAGGCTTATAATAGGTTTTGCTAGGAGGCCTGTGTATGATTATGGTAACATTGTTGTCAAAAAATGGGTGTGACGTACTAGTCGCAACATATTTCAATATTGGTGCGACTTGCAAGTCGCACACTAAGCTATACACCCATGAGTATTAAAAGCTGAGCCTGAGCTTCTGTGCTGGTATGCCAAGCGAGTTTAAGACTAAAGCTTGATTTCTTCCAAGAAAATAATTTATGTATAGATATAGAGGATCTTACACAAGTGGTCATTTCATATGAAATTTATTTAACGAACCTTCGGCGAGTTTAATAAATTTCATATGAAATGACCACGAGTGTAAGATTTGTTTTATCATATGACTTTTAAAACAGGATTTTATCGCCTTTGAAGTGGACCGTATTTTCAATGAAAATTTACGTTGTTGTTACGGACATCGTCAATGACCTTACGTATTCCCGCAAAAGTGTTAATACACGTGTGGTCATATGATTTTTATAGCATGACGTTATCCACTGTTATACAGCGAAGTCATATGATAATAGATAATATTTTATAGCATTTGAAGTGATTTTAAATAATTATTGATTTATTGAAAATGTTTATTTGTAAACATTGGAAATATCAGCTTTTCTAACAGTCAAATAGAAAAATTATGGAAGGCCAGGACGACATGCTAATTGCTAAATGCTAATTGCTAAATGCGTATTGCAAAACGAAGAATTTTGAAAAGGGCATATGAAGGATATTGAGAATATTCATAATTTTACACTATGGTGGATTAATTAACAGTATAAAAACATAGTATGTACTGTACAAGCATGGTCAATTTTATTTTTAATTTGCAATCAGCATTTTAGCATCTGGCATAAAGCATTTAGCAAAAAGCATTTTGCAAATTGAATTTAGCAAATACGTTGTAGCATTTATGATGCAGACAAACACATCAGTGTGGTCTTTATTTTTCCCTTTTCATCCCCCGATAGTTGTCGTAACTAAACAAGAACGTGACTGGCCTCTTATGAAATGGTAATTAGCAATTCGCAATAACCAAAATACAATAAGCATTTAGCAAACAGCATAATTATAGCAATTAGATTGTCGCCCCGGCCTTCCACAAAAAATGCCATCAAAGTTCATTTTCACGGAAGCATAAAGGGACCAGTGATTGATAAAAAATAGCCATGTTTGATAAATTTTAGGATCATACATGCATTGGAAAATGCACGTGTACATACCATATTGAAGCTTGAACTATCCCAATGTTTTTCAGTAAGTCCATTAAACTTTTGAAAAAAAAAAACAAAAAACAAAAAAAAAAAACAAAAAAACTCTGAAATCACAGAAATTGTCCATTAATCGCAGCCTTATCCTATACAATTTGGAATGTGGATCAGTTAGTTTAGTCTGCAGTTACATTAAAAAATAAAGCCAGTTGGAACGAATGTTGATCGTTTCACGCAGAATTTCATCTTGAAGAATTTATTGAACAAACACCGCTTTTCAGCAGTACAACTAAGACCCCCCTTGGTAAAGTGCCAGAAAATGCAAGAAAGAAAAGCTTTCCAAATAAACTTAAATTAATGTTTACAAGTATGTTAATATAATGTGCTTTAAGTTGAGACTAGCATAAGATTAACATCAGGTGTCCTTTGAGAATTAATAACCGATAACCACTAGTTGATCAATCACTGGTCCTTGATCTATCACTGGTCACTTTATGCTAATCATGACCGGGGTTCCGGTTGCGCATGCGCCAAGAGCTGTACACTATTTTTCTTGATCTCGGCTTTTATTTCAACTAACCCCCTTCAGCTCTTGGTATACCGGAACACCATCTGAAGTTCTCCTTGGAGGTTATGATGTAAAGGAAGATAGATAGATGACGAAAGACAAGTGACACGCACATTCATTTTGATCTGTTTCGAAATATAAAAAGATTCAATTTTTGTATTTGAGGTTAATATTGGTGATCATCAGATTATATTAAAGTCAAGCGAGGCAGCTTCGGCTTGAAATGAGCTTTCACTATCTAGTATCTATCTTAAAAACTATCTACGCCCTCGTGAGCATTTTTGGCAGCCATTGCGTGTCAGTGTTATGAAAAAGAAAAAGATAAAGAATGATAGTGAGTGTCAAGATGAAAGGTTAAAAACTAGATCGATGATGAAGGCGGGATGAAGGGGATCAATCATTTCACCAATCTTAATCAGAGTTTTGGTTTTCACACCCAAAATAAATAATAACAAGCAGATCTCTCATAATCTGGGTTTGCAGCCTTAGGCTTTTTTCAGCATTTCATAAATTCATAAAATAAATTACTGAGATGGAAAGATTTTCAAAAAAGCTGAAACTTGCATTTATAATGTTGTCAGCTGAAACTGAAAGTAGGTCACTACAATAAATGCAGCTTGATCAATTTATCTGGGCCTTCTGTAAGGCGTCACTATGTCATATGGAAATATTACTTACCTTAGCTTTTAGACAATATTTTCCACAACAGCTGCTCTTTAGATCATCGACAAAATAGCCAAAATACATCAAATTGTTTGAGTCGAGAACTTTAGCTAATCGTCTAATGGCCGCCAGGCGTCGCTTCAACAGGGTAGGGTCGATCAATAATTATCCATCTAACCATGAATGTTTTTTCCGAGTACAATATATTGTGAAATAAAAAGAAGTAAATGAAAAAATAGGAAAAATAATGTAATAAAATAAATATACAACAAAAGTAATTCATCTGCCCATAAAGCACAACTATTAAAATAAGATTTTATCACAATTACTTCAGTTTTGAAATTTGTTTTTTTAAACCACAATTAGATCTAGTGTATATAACTACTTTAACTAATATTTTTTATTGAACGACCCCTGTAAATATGAGAGAACTACTTCCTGACTTATGACGTATTTCGAAGTTGGTAGTCCTGGGGTAAGTCAGGTACCCAATGTCCACGTTTCAAAATGAAGCATAACTCTTTGTAAAGACAAAGTACTATATTTTTTACTTTACAAGAACTACATAATATCAATCATTTACTTTTGGAATTCGGATAAATGCAAAAATACAATTTTTCACAACAGTTCAAAAGTAAAAACACCCACTTCCGGAATAGTCCATTTTAAAACTGGTTTTAAAAGTAGGCGTACTAAATATTAATTTAATAAATTACTAAAAAGAGATTCTTATTTCAATAATAAATAACGCCGTAGAAAAAACATGTCCGTGCAATCAATACCCCCTTAAACATAGATTGTGGATGCTCGTTAGACAAACAAATAAATCACGATTAATTCTATGATGAATCAAAAACGAGGACTCACAGATTGACTAAGCTGCCCGACGATGGAGATCCCTGGGCGCCAAATAGCTTACAACTCCGGAGCAAAAGAAATGTATATAAATATTTACTCTGTATATAAAACTTCCATATCTTTTGACGTTGTATGCCTAAATTGATAATATAACATACATATGGAGCCTAAATTTTAACAAAAAATTCGCTGATATTCGAGTTGCAAAAAATCCAAAAGTAACCATGGTTTACGAGCAAATCGTAACCCAATCATGGTTGATAACTATGCTGCCTTCGTTAATTGCACGCCGGTGGGTCGATTGTCACACTCTATGATTGCCCCGACTAACAATTATTTTTATTATAGGTATTACTGCAGCTGGTGTTGTGCCGTGTGGCGGCCCTAAAAAGTCTCCCCGTACATCATCCAAAGTGCAGATTATATTTTTCTTTTGATCCTTTGGGATCAGTGAATATATATGAAGTATTTCAATTTTTTATACGTTAAGAATCATCTTCTTATAAGTTTTTTGATTATTTGGCCCCTTTGGGAATTTGAGTCTTTGATTTAGACTACACATATGTAAATTCTTGAAATTGCAGCAAAATGTCTGGCTTTCGCTGCCAGTTTTATAAAGGGTCACTGATGAAGGTTCATTACCCGAAATTGTACAATATGGCCCATCTTCTAGCTTTGTAGTTTTACTGCTTCCAAAGGATCTTACAACTATTTTTATTAAAGCTATTCATTCATTTGAGTTGGTTTGGGCCGGAGCTTCTTGTCTGTTGCTTGGCCCACTGCGCTCAACTATAGTTCTTTAAAATGAGATGATTTTCCACAGCAAACATCTATTTTTGTTATACCCATGCCATACCTTTAAATATTTTTATAAGTCCGGCAAATTAAGATAAAAATACTAAGGTTTGAGTTGACTTGGGGTACAAGTTAACTCTGGTGCGAGTTGACCAAAATGGGTACGAGTTGACCTAGGTACGAGTTGACTCAAGAGTATGAGATGTTTTTTCTCTCTGGACTAAATTTTAAATTTAGCCACTCACTGGACACCCCACACCTAGGGTGATGATCAGATATTGATCGACTCAGTATGACTCGGGTACGAGTTGACCAGTTACCCTTTTCATTCAGAAGCTTTAAATTGTGACAATGGAAGCCGTGTTTAGGAGAAATTTTCTCACTGGCGGATAAAAAGTGCAATTTCAAGCAAAATACTGGATAAATTATCGCATGTAGTGTGTAAGTCGAAAGAGTGATATCCATTTATAACAGGCTGGTGTTAATGTTTGTTTCTGGCTACCGTAATAACAACCTAAATTACATTTCAAAAATTGAAGCGGCGCAGAGCATTTCGTACCTTGCTCGCTTTCAGCTCGCTTATAAGAGATTCGGCATTGAAGTGAATTATTATGATTATGGATATAACTCCAAACACCTATGAGTTAAGAGCGCTGTTTCTTAATCACTCGATCATTTCACCACTGTGTCTGGTGTGGGTTCGAGTCCCGCTCTGGTCACATGTGAGACAAGCCGTTCTGCTTGCGGGTGTGCCAGATGTTTTTTCTCTGGGTTCTCCCGTTTTCGCCCACCTACTGATTGGTCCGTCTCATATGAGCTGAAATAATCTTGAAAGGGGCGTAAATCTGAATCAAAAAAGAATGATCGACTCAGTATCAGAAGAAAGATAGACCGCTTCTATGTGTTTGTAATTGAACTTTTTAAGGCCTTACTTTTCTGGATTATACATGGTTGCAAGAAACACTGGTGATGTACGGGTTTGCAGGGAGGCATGTAGCAGACCATCAGTATGTCAAAAATGTTTTGTGTACAACAGATAAGTAACAAATGAACAAAGAACAATTAAAGAGTGAGATTTGAAAATTAAGATTTATATAAATGAGCATGTTAAAACGCAAACATGAATGAATTGTGAAATATAAGAACAACGACTGTAAAATGAACTATTTTCACAGTTATTTTCTGTCTTTCCCGGTATGTCAAGGTTATAAGTTTTTTTCATCGCCATTTTTTCTGAATGATCACAATTAAGTGTTAAAACAGCTACTTACAGTTCACATGGTGGTTGAGTAATGTTCAATTAGAAAGTGTGTGTGTGGGGGGGGGGGGGGTAAGTTTTCAATATGAAACATACATGTACTTGCAATCTTTAAACTAAAGCATATGTAAGACTGAATGAATTTGGTGAATTTTAAAAGGTGAAAGTTAGTTCTGTGCAACTCCATACAGCACTACAGCTCATCTAGCTAGACGCTTTAGGTCCTCGTGTTCGCTTATGTGAGCCGCATCGTGAGAAAATCGGGTTTTTGCCTATGCGAAAACAAAGGCGCAGATCAGCTTCGCAGTAACTGCGAAGTTGATCAGCGCCTTTGTTTTCGCTACACGGATAGTACAATTCCTCTTGTTCTTAAATCCGAAATTTCAAGCTTCTATCCATCTTCTGTAACTGCACAGGCCGGTTTGTTTGGGACGTGGTCGGAAACCAAGAAGACCGGTTTTCTCGCGTCGTGGCTCATTTGGTAGAAAAACAACTGACAATCACGTGCCTGTCGTAACTAGTCTCCCATATTTCTGCACTTTCACCAGTTGAATTTTTGAACAGGTTGTATAACACAGCAGGCTAGGCGTTTCCCGGCATTCCCTGTCATCATACTGCCCTGATTACCTCCCCTACCGAGGTCGTCTGCTCCGGCATGCAACTGAAATAAAGGGGATACATTTATTCATAATGCATAAGTCCTCATCTACGGTTTTCAGATTTGACACTCGCTTATTTCGAGTAATTCGACTACAGCAATCCACTGTTATAGGTGCCATTTATTTCTTGTTCTGACCGATCTGTAATTTCGTTAGGCCTTGGTGATATCTTCAAAAGGTATTACTACTATTCTATTGCCTTATTTAGTACCATATTTTATTAGCCTTTATACGCATAAAATAGTATGATTAGTTTTATGGACACCGCCCGACCGGGCTGTGAGAAAAAGATGGGCTGCTTGTGCCTCCAAGCAAAGCTCCTACGCTACTGCTGGTTAACCGCTCAAGTCAGAGCTTGCCCAGGAAAAGTGGCTCAAGTCAAACCATTCATACATATAATACGTATTGGTTTTGTTGTGCGGTTATATTTGAAGCACATTTTGGATGTCATGACAACCTAGCCTTGGGTAAAATTCCCATAAAATGGAGGTAATATCCCGACATGACCATAGCTGTTGACTAGGACGCTGAAAACATTTAGTTTTTATACATACAAAGAACACGTCATGTTTCCGGGAAATGAGAAATCTTGATTCTGACCAGTAAGAGTTTACCCTTATAAAAACAATATCATAAAACACCACTTACAACAATGCCACGCCCAATGATTGAATTGGGGCCCACTAGCTTTGCTATGTCGTCGGTGAAGAAGACCGACACTTCACCATTGGCATCTTTGTGTACATTGCCGAAGTCCCCAACATGTCGTTGACTGAAATTTAAAAGAAAAAAAAAGACAATTCTTTATAACCTATCAAACCAAGGGTGGATGGATGGGAAATAGATTGGGATCATGAGAAATAGATGGAATGCTTGTGCCCCCAGGCAAAGCTTATTTGATTATAAGCATTTTCGTTTGTTTTTATAGAATATTTTGTCGAGGTTGTCGAGGTCAAAGTTGTCACAAATTAGGTTATCCATTTGGCGATAAACGATGCTTGGGATGTTATCCATTTGGCGATAAACGATGCTTGGGATGTTATCCATTTGGCGACAAACGATGTTTGCGATGTTATCCATTTGGCGATAAACGATGCTTGGGATGTTATCCATTTGGCGACAAACGATGTTTGCGATGTTATCCATTTGGCGATAAACGATGCTTGCGATGTTATCCATTTGGCGATAAACGATGCTTGACGATAAACGATGCTTGACATGTTATCCACTTGGCGACAAACGATGTTTGCGATGTCATCCATTGATGATTATCCATTTGGCGATAAACGATGCTTGCGATGTTATCCATTTGGCGATAAACGATGCTTGCGATGTTATCCATTTGGCGATAAACGATGCTTGCGATGTTATCCATTTGGCGATTATACTGTACCTACGGTCACTTGCCACTTTAAAGCCACATGACATGCAGTATTAGGGATATTGTTAGAGAGAGAGAGAGAGAGAGAGAGAGAGAGAGAGAGAGAGAGAGAGCCTTATCATCGATATAAATTAACCATACTTACAAAACTGAATCACCCCGAGAACCGTGGTTTTGTCCAAATGGATTGAAATGCCCACCCATAGCCTCACATCCCGGTGACATCAGGCCCCTTTGGTGAACATGAAACCCGTGGAGGCTGGGATTTCCATCGGTCGGCATACCCGAAATTTTGACTTTAACATTCAAAGGATACGGACTACCGAGCGTCCGTGTTAGAGTCAGGGTACTTTCACATTTCTGAAAATGAGTCGCGTCATGAGAAAATCAGCAATGTTGTTTCCTAACAGGTCCACACATAGATCAGCTGGCTAACTGTCACTCCGCTCCACTTTGGTACTTCGTTCCACTTCCCTGACTGCATTTAAACCAATGTCGAACATATTATGGATTGTAGCTATGTCATTTTGGTATTAATCGTACTATTTTTGTTATGTATTACAAGCTGCCTGATTTTTTTACAATTATCAAAATTTGGCCGCGGATCTTCCGGACCCTGCGAATATACACGTACAGGTACAGACATAACGGATAAGATACGGATCGTTACGGTGTGGAAGCGACATCCACAGCGTCCGTAGCGTACGTAGAGCGGGTCCGTCTATTTCCGAACGCCGGCAATTTCCGAACGATTTTATCAAGTCCTTGTCTTAATTCAACGTTTGCTTCAACAGATTTTTTCTTTGCATATGATATTTAATGAGTTCCTTCTTGTCCCCCTGCATTGCATCGGCTGCTGCTGCATAGAGTGATTATATTTTAAATCTAAATTAAAATGTGTTAGTAACGACCGCGCATCCGCCTAAGTCACTTGTCATTAGACTTAAGCTCTCGTTTTCATGCACAGAGTTGTTATCCAATGTACTACGCATAATAGGCTCACGAAATAAATAAATTCTCGATTCCAATTTGCAACCATCACTTAAGGCCTATAATTATTGTTATCGTCAACCGTTCGGAAATACACTGTCCAAAACTGATCAGCCGGCTAATTCCGAGTGCTAGTGTGACCTAGGCCTATCCCCTTGTTACTAAAAGACAGCCTAAATCACCAGCATACATTTAATTGGTCGATTCATGATCTGATGATCAAACGTTTACATACATCTGCATTTGGTTCTGCTGAAAGGCAGCTGAGTGACCGCTTTTGCAAACTTGCCCTATTGCACCAATATCTGCTATTTATCACGAAAGCATGCCCATGTAATATATAGATTTTTGCTGAAGTTGTAAAAATTGAAAGATTTTCAGTACAAAATTTTTGATTATTTTTCATAAATTGTTACTCGAAACATAGATTGTGGGTACAACGAGTACCCACAATCTATGTTTTGGAGTAAAAATAAGAAAAATAGGTATACCCCTGTATACCCTAGTTTTACTATATAAAAGTGGAGTTTAAGGGGGTATACATTTCACGGACATGATTTTCTGATGTTAAGTTATTTCTCATTTTGTGTTTGAGCGAACATGTTTATTTTTGATTATGTCAGTTCCCGGTCTTTGTTTATTTTACATACCACTCGTTGTGAGAACCATATAGCTCCAGTTATACCATTTGGTGGCTGACTTGGGTTTGGCAGCAATCTGCAAACGGCTTGAACTAAAAGAGAAAAAATGCACAAATAATTGCCAAAGTACAATATACACCATATATATGCAGCGCTTGTCGTAGCATTGTAAACATTGAAAGCTAAAAAGGCAGGTTAAGGTTACTGTAAGGCAATTGTATGATATTAGGATATCATCTTGACCATGACTCCGAGGGCTTTTCCCATTGACTTTTACAGTTTTTTCCTGTTGAGGCTCCCTTTTGAATTTGGCTGTTAAATACCTTGCAGACCGCCACACGGAATGGCTTGATATATATAATTATATATAATATATATAATTATATATTGATACAAATACAAATACAAATAGTTTATTTGAGTCTCACCTCTTCGTACATAAAACATATATAAAGTTATAAAATCCTTTATATTAGGTAATATGGTTTAAGAGACGCTCTATACAGAGCTATGAGAGACTAGATACATTCATTCTTCTGCAACTTGGACAGTTGTTGCCAGTTTTCTCAACCGTTTGACAATTCGTTAACGAAAATAGAAATAAACAAAAATAGATAAAACGACATTTGCCCAAATCATCTGAAGAGTTGAAGACACGTTTACTTTACCTAGACGAGTATTATCCGACTTCCTGCATATTTCATCGCTAATCTCAGCATCTGCTAGCCAGATAATGGTACAAACTGACACAAGAATCCTCACAACATATATCTCCATTTTTAATCTTTAAAATGGCCCAGAATGCGAAGACCCTGCATGTATGAAATTGTATATGTAGGTTTTAAATTTCATGTAATATAAGTCGATGACATGTTAAATTTCCAGTTGCACTTTGTACTTATAACCTAAAAAATGAAATAGTTTTTGCCGTTTGGCAGATTTTTAATCGGGCAATGACAAATGAGAACCGATATGAGAACCGAAAAAGACGATGAATTAATATCGTCTAACTTTGCATTAGACTTATAAAGTCTGATGAGATGTTTTGTTTTGTTTTCCTATTACCATCTTTGAATTACATACATGATACCATATACCACTCCACTCAAATACTTTATTCTTCTTCAGCGTTTTGCTTCCTTGACTATCACATCAGTGTTTAAGTCAGCTTAGTGTAAAGTATGGTTTGGCATATTAGCATAAAATAAAATAAGGCATGGTGTGTTGCAACCAGAAATGTAACAATGTAACAATTGTTACATTTTGGACAGTTTGTTACATTTTGGGCCGACAACGTCAACCAGAAATGTAACAATCATGTAACAAAAATTTTGTTACATTTTGGGTCGATGAGTGGCATATTTTTGAGAAAAAAAATGAATATTTAAAGAAACACTTTAGCATCTATTGTCCGTCAAAGACGATGAAGAGAAACACGTTTGTCTTTCAATTTCTTCACTCAATCCATATTTTCAACAAACTATAATATTAAGACTTAATATTTTGAATTAAAACTTAGAAAATGACTTCCCAACGAGTACTATCCCCTACCATCGCAAGTCGAAACTTTTCCAGTTATATCCAAAACTGATGAAAGAATAAATTATTATATCATTTTTTCTTATTCAAGTGTTGTTACATTGTTACAATTTAGGTTTTCCATATACGACCCAAAATGTAACAATGTAACAAAATCTAAACTTTCTCTTCCAAACTACTAGCGTTTCCTAACCCTTTTCCTTTGTAAAGTTTTGAAAAGAAAAGTAGCTACTTTGCTGGCTGCGGGGTACATCAGGATAACCAGTCTATAATCAGATATTGAATACCCAAGACTTAAATAGTACGTGATTTTGGCCCGGGATTTTGGCCATTTGTTACCACTTGGGAAGGAAAAATCTATACATGTGTTTTATCGATGAGCCTGATAAGTACAGAGATAGTCCGGCACGAATATGGCATATTTTCGATGGACCTGGAAGTCGGGTATAAAGTTTCTTTCTTGATGGATTCTTGTAGGTAAGACATTGACATTCAAGATTCTGGATGATGACAGCCTGTCATCATTGAGCGTTTTGAGAAATTCAAGATGGCGTCCAAGATGTCTAAAATTATGAAAATACCTATGTTCGACTATAGAGTTTGTCCATAAAATGGATGAAACTGCTATGCTGCCTCACAACTTTATTAGATATTAACTCAACTGTCTTTAGTTAATGCTTTCTGGTTTGAAAACCAAAGATGACATCCAAGATGGCTGCCAAAATGAGATTTTTTTAAGATTTAATTGTTTTACCTTTTATTTATACGGTATGCATATTTGAGCTTCTTCTGGATTAGTCACTGACATTATAGAATCAAACTAATGAACTTGTGGCATCCTTGAGACTTGTCAGAAATTCAAGATGGCATCCATAATGTCTACCAGATACTGATTTCCAACTACAGAGTTAATAACACTGATATGAAAGCGAATGTTTGTTTGAATGTTTGTTTGCATTTTGATCAAACTTTGAAAGGAATTTATGTAAGTATTGAAGCTTATATATTCTTGCAAGCTGTAAAATTATAAAATTTAAGATGGCCTCCAAAGTGGCCACCAGAAAAAAAAACAACAACATAATTTCTTCTCTTTTTGTACCGTATATTATTGTTGTAAAATAGACACAAAAATGCCACATGGGTCATTTAATCAATAAGCAAATGCTTTCTATATATTTAAAGAAATTAAGGGCTTTGAATTATCTTTGAATCTATTAAAAGTGCAGATTTAACACAATGCAGTGCTGTTATTCTATTAATGTAATTTCAATTTATATTTACATATATTATGACAAGGATCCACAATAAATAGTCACAGTGTAAAAAGATGATGAAAATAGCATTATCATTCATTCATAGATTCGTCAGCAACATGATAAAATCATCAAATTGGCAGTTATAAGATTCATAATAGAGTAAATGAAGATATTTTCACTTTAAATGAACACCATACAATCAAATGTATTTCCTCCACACAAATAAAGCGAAGAAACTAGCTTACATGCTAAGTACACAGTGGGGACTTTTGTACAGATGTTTTTTTCTTATCTATAAGTTGTGTCGGGTATGACTTGTTATATACTCCAGCTTAGCTACTTTTACTGAAAGTATATTGATCTATATATAGCTTCAGAACAAATGGACAGGGTTCAGATATACAAGATATATACTATCAAAAATCAACAGTATTGATGATAAGAACGTCACTGTCGATTTTGCAACTGCAGTGGATGAAATAATTACAACACACGGTGTATATCATATGTACCAGGGGTAACGGTGTTTCTGCCGAAGGATGTACAAAGGACTGAAGATATTGGTGTTACAGGAAACGCACTTCAATGCGAAAATCTATGTAAATTTTGTCGAACTGTTTGTAGCATACTGTACAATATAGATCACTGTCCTGGAGAAATTACTATTTACTATTCACACCAAGCTATTTAATAAAGGTGCAGAAATACACATCTTAGTGCAAGCCGTGACATAAAAATTGTCAAAGTCAACAGAGCATGAAAATTAGATCAAGGGGTATACCAGGTCTATGTGCATGCTTTAAAAGTATATCTGTCTGTCTGTCTGTCTGTCTGTCTTCAGGTACTGAGTCGATCAATTTCTGATCATCACCTCAGGTGTGGAGTGGGTGGCTAAATTTAGAATTTAGCAAATTAGGGTGAAACATTCGGGATGGGCCATTAAAACTATTTACAAGAAGCTAGACAGAGGCATACTAAAACGAATACCATTGGAACCATGGTTTAAATGAGAGCCTTAAATTCTTCCGTGGTCTTAGATGCGACCACTGAAGAAGGTAGACTATTCCAAAGTGGAATAATCCTTGGGAAGAAAGAATTCTTCAGAGCATCAGTATAGAACATGTATCGTGTGTACTGTGATTCATGAGATGCCCTGGTATATCTTAGTCTGGGTGCCGGGGTCAGATATTTATATCAATGACAATTAACATTACATGTTTACACAATTCAAGTATTATCCGTGACATTTATAATATCAAAGTCAACGGCGCAGCATGAAATAAAACATCAAGGATTCCAAGTCTAAGAGTGTGCTTAAGAATATTTCAAAGACAATTACACTTTCAGCTAGTTAAGTAATATGACGTTAATTAGGTCAGAGTCAGAGGAGTCAGAGGAGCATGAAATATATCAGCTGAAGGAGTGTTCTTGAAAAATACAAGCATGTACATGTATATGAAGGACAAATACTAATTAAAAATAAGCAAGGTCTCACAATTACAGCTAAGTTACTGATAAATGCACATTAAAGCTAGACTAAACATTATAAAGGGTGTTAAGAAAGTTCGTTCAGCACAAAAAATGATTTCCTGACAGCTTGACTTCAATGCTTCGAAACTCAAAAATGAAAAAAACCAGGCTTTTATTTGGATGCTAAATCGGATGCATGATCATGAAACAAATGGCCATCAAACAGTGGCACCCATTTTCTAACCCTTGAACTTTTACACAAAAATGGGGGTATAGTAGAAAATATCTTAGTCATGCTTAGACCAATGTGTAAAAAATCCTCTATGATTTAATAAATGAAGCCTAAATGGGCTAGTTATTCGCGTTTTATAATAGTTTTGGGATATCGTCAATTATAAACCCGCAAAGAAAAATCATATGTCAAAATCATTACTTTTTTTTACAAAAAATCGAATTATTCCAGAATTCGTGAAATATAGATTCATCAGGATGTTTATCATGATTTATATTTATGTGTTTGTTCTTGATGATTCATTGACTAGTTAGAGATTCACCACGAAACCGAAGAACTTACTAAATGTTATGAACCACTGCAGAAGCTGAGGGTGAGGTTAGGATCCTGTAAAACCGGTTTAAGCCCGCCAGTAACTTTGTGTTACTGATCGTTCCAAGGCGATACTTCTGTGGTGGTTATTTTTGTTTTATGTCTTGGTGTTTAAAAAATTTTTGTGCTGTTGGCGCCTTATGTATGTTTTCATATTTTTAATTAAGTTAAGGTAACTGAGTGGCCACCTATTGGGAAAATAGCTGCTCATTCGGCTTACGATATGTTTGATGGTATAAGTGCCTGATTGTTAGTTTGGTTTTTTCCCACCTCGGTTTTTGGAGTGGGAATCTCTTTCTGATTGCGCCTTTTCCTGATCTTTGCCTACTTGTACCTCCTTAGAAAATATACATCTGTGAAGCAACTCGATGTAAGACGGCGTTTCAACTGCTATATTGTATCTGCGAAAACAACATTTTAATGGAAATGAATCATTTAATACGTTTTTGTCTATAAATTGTTTTTCAAATCATGTGGTAAACTGCGGAACGAACTTTCTTAACACCCTTTATATGTAAGTTTAGCAAAACATTCAACAGTCAAAGTGAATGGAACATACCTGGGCAATATGCATACTTGAAAGTGTATCTAGCCTAGGAAAATTGTTACATTCGAAAAGTTGAGCTCTTATGTCACCCCGTGCTATAAGCAGATGCAATAAAACCACAGTTATGCAGATAAGAATACAGTCTAAAAACATTTGTCTCATAGTTGTGTTATCAATTTACTACAAGCCCTAAGCTTGCCTTGTTGTAACGATCCCGTTGTAACCACAGCGCTATACGGCGCTATGACTCCCACTGTCACTTCGAAAATGCATTATATGTGATTTAAGAAGGAGGTCTGATGGTCATCAAGAGGTACAGTTAAAGGTGGAGGGGTAAATTTTGGTTTCATTTGTCAGCCACCAAAATGACTCTGGCAACACCTTTGGCAGAACTGATTTTAAAACATGACGACAAATGGGCATGATTGACAAATTCAGTTATTTAGGAGGTCAAAGTATGGAAGCGTACAATAGTAGCTCATACACATAGAACATGAGCGTTAATTAAATTCGCTGTTAATTCAGCATTCTTTTATACTTAGTCTATCGGCTTAAACAGTCATTGCTTTCAAACGATACCAGGAATCGCGAGGTGTCGAGATTTAAAGTAACAAAAACATACATCAGTGTCATCCGCAATAATTGAAACTCCTTTTGGATTTTCGTGAAGTACAAAATTGACAATCTGGTATGCAAGGACATTATCGGTCTGCTTTGAAGTGTGTTTGTGTCAATACTTTCTACTGAAACACATTCTGTTTGCTTTTTTTTGCCTTATCAACTTTTTTGTGGATATCATTGCTTCTTTCATGAAATTCAGCATCCTGTGTAAGACCATAACCTATCGATTTGATAAGCTGCTGTTTGTTCTCAGTAACTGCAAATCACAGTAAAATGACTATTGACCAGACAGACTATGTGAGCGCCAACTATACAGTGAAGTCCTTGTTGTTTTTTTCATTAGTATTCCTGAGAAATAAATGTGTTTAATGTTGCATTAAAATCAGAAATAAACACAAGATTCAAAAAATATGTATTAGGAAAATGTTAAAATATTTATATATGTTCTGACAGCCATATTTTGGATTCCATATTGTACTCAAGCCTGGAAAAGGTAACTAATGTTAGATATGTCAATATGTACTAACTTGTAGGATAGAATAGCAGTTTTCAATTGTTAGAGACCAACTATAAAACAGTGTGTAAAATTATTTTCAGATGTCATCTTCATTTTCTCAAATTGTTTAATGCTGACAGGGTGTCAGAAGTTGGATTCTTTATTGACAATGTCTTACATATATGGGTTTATAAAGAAAACAAAACTCGATATGTCATTTCTGACCTAATTGATCAAAATATGTATGCATAAGAAGCTCAAGTATGTATATATTGTACAGACATTTGGATTCCTCAAGAAATCTTATTTTGGCAGCCATCTTGGATGTGATTTTTGGTCTTTAAGCCAGGGAACAATAACTTATGTCACGTATAATAATACCTGCTGAAGTTGGGAGGAAATATAGCATTTTTATTCATTTTAATGGGCACGTTGTTTAATAGTAGATGTATTTTCATTATTTTCTGACATCTTGGACGCCATCATCAATTTCTCAAAATGCTCAATGATGACAGGCTGTCATCATCCAGAATCGTTAATGGCAATGTCTAACCTACAAGAATCTGTAGAGAAAAAAACTTTATACCACAATTCCAGGTCAAATTGATTTTGTGCCGGAATTTTTCAGTATGATAGCTGTCTCATATCGATAGCTTTGTCCTAAAAACTCGTATTTCGACATGTACCCAAGTTCGTCATTTTCAATTAAGACAATATGGTGTACCTACGAAATCCATATCTTACATGTACAAGCTATTATCCTGAACATGTGAATATGGTACCAAGTTAAGGTTTAGGCGCTGAACCTTTTCTAGTTGTCATACACGTAAATTATCTAATTTGCATACTCATTAAGATTTAAAAAAAAACTTAAAAAATAAGATGCAAACTATGGGAAAACGAAAATCTTCGTATGTTACTCATTTAATCAGTCCTATATTACCTACAGTTTATCACAGACAATGGAATACATGTATGGTAGGCCTACCAAATTCAAGCGTGTGCTAAGAACATTCATTTGGCGTATCACATGTTCAAATTAGGCCTACTTTGCTTATTCTTGAACGTGAGAATTGGGCGGAAAAGGCGAAAATAATTTCTAAATACGCGAATTTCATACTATTTTTCACTGACACAGCCCTCTATTCTGAAAATGGTTATGCGCATCATGCATGTCAGGACCCTTGTCGTACAATGAGTGAGGTGGGAGTGGGGGTCTCATTGCCTGTCAATGTGGTGCTATAGGAGTTGAGGTCAAATTGGACCGAAACGACAAACGTTTCAGAATTGTGGAATTTCATTTTTTTTCCCCTAAACCAGCCCCTTATTTTAATGGTTTAATTATGTGTATCATGAAGCCAAGTGACCTGGTACCACCATGGGTGGGGTTCGATGGCGTCGGATTCCCTGCTGAAGTGACTACGGGGACCACAAGAGGTCAAATTGGACCAAAAACGGCTTGCCTGGAGGTCTTAATGGACGACGGGAGCCATATCGACACCGGAGCATGCTGAACTGGTGAGCCAATAAGACAACTACAACAAACTTTACCCTACTCGAAATGAACACCATTTTTGCGTATTTATGCATGTTAATGATCATTTATAAGTACGTCTACAGTCAATCATATACGACTAAAACTGTTTATTTATTACAAAATGGGTTGTAGACAGCTAGAACATCCCATTTTGTAAAAAATATTTTTGTTACATTTTGGACCGACAGCGTCGACAGCGATAAACTGCCCAAAATGTAACTGTTGTTACATTGTTACATTTTGGGTCGATAGGTACTCTATCGACCCAAAATGTAACCAAAAAAATTGTTACATGATTGTTACATTTCTGGTCGTCGTTGTCGGCCCAAAATGTAAA
The DNA here is from genome assembly GCA_964017185.1 of Rugalucina vietnamica. Lineage (NCBI taxonomy): Eukaryota > Metazoa > Mollusca > Bivalvia > Lucinida > Lucinidae > Rugalucina > Rugalucina vietnamica. The sequence goes on along the minus strand of OZ024874.1, from coordinate 25,159,684 downwards.
AAACTGCCCAAAATGTAACAATTGTTACATTGTTACATTTCTGGTGTACATGGGAATATATTTTATCATTTACGGCAGTAATCAGTATATACCTTTGCATGACGTGTAAATATAGGCACAGATAAGTTGCGTAGTAACCGCGCCATTGGTTTCGCTACATTCATCTACTTTCTTTCGAAAATTAAATCCTCTTTGTTGAGAGATTTTTATTCTATCTTGTATCATAGGCGAGAAAACCAGAAAACCTTTGGTCCTGAGAACTGGATCTTCGACCAAATTGACATTGACCTTGAATACTCACATAACTTGAATTATAATTATGTAGTATTAAACTTTCGTATGTGCCGATATTCAGGTCACAGGTTACAAAACTTTCTGAAAAATGATTTATTACACTTTTCTCCGTTGGAATGCCTATGCGACTTAATCTGATTTTGCTGTAAAATAGGTTAAGATGAACTCGAGATCATAATTTATACAAACTATGATGGGCTAGAGTGCCCAATGCTACAAACTAAGTTTCGTTTAAATCGCTTCACTGGTTCCAGATGAGAAGATTTTTGAAGGGTTTTATCATATATGGGCATGGCGGACATCTTGATCATGTGACCTGGATCACGTTTAATGATATGAACTTTCACATGTTTGGCAGTTTTCTGAGAAAATATATGCTTTAATATTTTGACTTTATAATATGAAATAAACTCGACCAAAGTCAAGAAATGACCTTGCCATTTAATTACTCACACAACTTATCTCATTAGGGTGCCTGTATCCGGCTACCAACTTTCAGGTCACAGATTATATACATATGACTTGCCGTAATCGCCTATTTTGATTACTTGATGGGGTCCCATAAAGGGTAAATACTGTATTCGAGAAAAAAAAACAACTTAAAAATCTTCTCAGATATTGTTAGGGGATAAAGCCTGTACTTGGTATGACGTTACGCAAGAAACTGGTGACACTTTGTGAAAACGCTTGCTTTGCTTGCTTGTAAAACCGATAAAATGCTTATTTGTGGGCGTATTTTATAACTTTTTACACTAAAAATTTCAGCAAATAATTATTTAAACGATGGTTTAGAAATAAATTTAATAACTGATCAATTTAAGAGTAACTAATTCAAAATTGTCGAAAACAATGAAAAGACGGCGTGTCCCGCGTTACATTTAACTGCATGTCGCGGTAGTTGCATCGCCGGTAAGATTTATCTGGCGGTATAAACCGTGATTGGGTTTCATAGTAGGAAAGAGACATCATTTTCTGTTTTGCTGTCAAATGTATTCCGATGAAATCGAAAAACTTTAGAAATACCGGGCGTGGGATTAAAGACAAAAGCGATGTCCCATCTCGGCGACAAAACAAGTAGAAGCGCTTTATTGTAAAAGCAGTATCTTTCCTAGTCAAGTCATCGCAATAATTTTCCTGCTGAAAAATACGTTTTTTGCATAGATTCGATAGATGCAATTATTTTATGAGTTTGAGGTCATGTTGAAAAGCGAAGTGAAAAAGCAATTGTCTCCTAAAATGTCCCAAAGCCTAAAATTGACGTTGTTTGCTAACAAAACGTAATTTTGAAGACGTTTTTGAACAGGTTATATCAATCAAATCAAAATAATAAAAATATATGAAAATACGTTTTCTTTACTGATTACGGTGATGTAAATATGGTTACACTACGCCGTGCCGTTTTCTTTATTTTGAAAATACAAATGTCTCCCAAAATGTCCCACTCGCGATTTTTTCAGAATTTGACGTCATGTATAAATCTTTTGTCGGGGCAAAATGATCGATTTAAAAAGGGATTCTTAGCCGTGCTTACTTCAACCGGTTCTAGTTCTCCATAAAAGTGTTTTCATGTAAACCGAGAATGAGCTTACGAATGTGAATGCGATTCGTCGAAAATTCGTAATGATTGCTTGTTGTGCACTTGACATATGTTAATGTTCGCAAGCATATATACATGTATGACTACATTCTCGTCATTTTTGTGATAGTTGCGAAAATGAGGAGCATGCTACCATTTTTTATTCTATAGTTATTATGTTTTTATTTTATATTTTCTTTTTTTTCCAAATAAAAGTTGTTAACCATTCTTATCGACGACAAGATATTTACAGACATGAAAGTCGTAGCATTCGCTAGCATTATGTAGTTACACTCGTAATGAAGTCGGTTATGAATCACATTATTTTGCATCAAGGTCATCAATGATTTAAATTTAACATATCCCGGCATAACAAGTGGCACAAAATCAGAATGTTCATATGTATTATTTGTTAGCATAGTGGAACTCCGCAAGTATTTGCCACAGTTTACCACCGTCATTACATCGTCTCTGTAAAATCGCATCTTAACGGTGCGAATTCCTAATTCATATACAGGAAATCTTGTCAGAGCATATTTAGATCTTTAGTGAATCAAAATTCATGAAATGAATGTACTGTTCATGTTCACGTTTGGCATGTTGATGACAAAAGCATAATTCCATTTGTTAAAATCTACGGCCGTAACGTAACAATTGTAACGTTAGGGGTCACCATTATTGTGCGTAACGTCTATATATGTCTATATTCCCGAAATAAGCATCTACAGAAATTGTGCTTTTATCCCAGTCGAATAAGAAAGCGGGTTGCTGTGGTAACTTTAGTTTCCATAGATTTTTAATAAGAAAAGTGGAAATAGGCTATTTCTACAGTATTATTGTGGACATTTGAATTTTGTTTCTACTGGAATGGTGATTGGGAAGTCTTTCATGCTTTATATGAATTTTGTCCAGATCGCTTTGATTAGCTGATGGGGCCCCATAAAGGGTAACTGTCGGAGAAAAAAATAGAAAATCATTTTCCAAAACTGTTGAATTGATGAAGCCTGTACTTGGTATGAATGTTACAGAAATAGTTTTACCTGCATTAATTTCTGCGTTGCATTTTTAGTTTTGTTCAGTATAGTTCAAGATAATACTTGCATGGTTGTTTCCCTTGAACGATTAAAATAGATTTAAATTCTAAAGAGTTATTTCATGCAAAATCAATATTCCTACGCTACTTATTTTAAATAAAAATAAAATAACAATAAAATAGTATTGAATATGCAGAATTGCTTATTAACGATTTATTTATTTATTTATTTATCTATTTATTTATCCAATATTCAAGATAATTAAGCTTTTTATTTTAGTTAGCACCAGTTAAAAAAAATCAAAATTATCCCGGGCTTCTCAAAAAAAAAAAAAAAAAAAAAAAAAAAAAACCAAAGCCTCCGTGGTGCAGTGGTTAAGTCACTCGCCTTGTAAACCAGGGGTCGCAGGTTCGATCCCGGGCTTCTCCTAAAACCTCTTTCCGGTTGAGCCTTCGGGTGCTCCCGGAACAACAAACCCACAAAACACAACCTCCTATAGTACTGGTCTCGCCCAGGAAAAAAAAAAAACAAAAAAAAACAAAACAAAAAAAAAAAAAAAAAAAACAACCTCTCGGTTAAGCCTTTGGGTGCTCCCGGGACAACAAACCCACAAAAACAACCTACTCTAGTACTGGTACTGGTCTCGCCCAGGAAAAAAAAAAGTTATAAGTCACTCGCCTTGTAAACCAGGGGTCGCAGGTTCGATCCCGGGCTTCTCCAAAAAAACAAATTCAAAAACCAACCTCCCGGTTGAGCCTTCGGGTGCTCCCGGGACAACAAAATCCACAAAAACAACCTCATATAGTACTGGTATCGCCCAGGAAAAAAAATAAAATAATTGCTGGCCTCCGTGATGCAGTGGTTAAGTCACTCGCCTTGTAAACCAGGGGTCGCAGGTTCGATCCCGGGCTTCTCCAAAAACAACATCAATAACCAACATCCCGGTTGAGCCTTCGGGTGCTCCCGGAACAACAAACCCACAAAAAAACAACCTCCTATAGTACTGGTCTCGCCCAGGAAAAAAAATAATAACAATTGCAGGCACTCGGATATAGTTAGTCAAACCAGGCAACCGAAGCAGACAGGTAGAAAGGGCCTTGGAAATGATGGTTTGGTATACATTCTCTACATAATTCAGTCATATATTTACGCGCTCAATAATAATAGAAATACACCTGGACCTCTTTATAACACGGTTCATTACAACACTGTTTTGGATATAACACTGATCACTGCTCATTTTGAACTATTTTTACTTTCTGTCTATACATTTTACTCTCATTATAACACTGATTGGATAGCTAACACCGAAATTGTTGGACCCCAACAATAGTGTTATAAAAAGGTTGAGGTGTAATATTTAAAGTTAGCCTCGAGTAAAGTTTAATTTCAAAGTTAGATAAGGCAGTTTGAAGTATTGAATTAAATTTCACTTGGTTTCAAAAACTTATAAGTCGAAATAGCTGTGCCGGTTTCAGAATTAAGTTTATAGCTTTCAGTTGCTATTTAAGCATTCCTTTTCTGAAGGAAGTGTAAGTCCAGAATAGCTGCTAGGTGTTACACACCGTGCTTGTGTGGGGTGATATTGGTCGTCACTTTGGAGTGATTGTAGTAAAGATTTTAGCATTGGCTTAAATACGCACAGATAGTTTTGGTTTCTCGTAATTTGTATTTGAAGCAGAAATTAACAACTTGTCTTATTTTCAGTCTGCCTATAAGTTAATTTCCTTGCCTCCACCTCATCTGACTGAATGCAATCTGAAGCCAGCTTTAAAGCAGAATATAAAGTGTAACTCTAACTGAATAAATGTTTTAACTTGTTTGGACCAATTTGGATTTGCTACAAGTCTTTGTATCGACTACCCTGTTGAAAGATGCAAAATAACAGTAATTCTCTTTGGCTCCATGTTGCCAAATCTATAGGGTCACTGAAGAGGCTTAAGTAGCCGAAACTGCGGTATGACCCATCCCCTTTCTCATTAATATGTTCACTGCTCTTAAAGGAACTCAGTTTTATCTTTCTTTCCTATTACTGCAGCTGGTGTTGTGCCGTGTGGCTGCCGTAAAAAGTCTCCCCATACATCATCCATAGTGCATATTATATTTTCCTTTTGATCCTTTGAGATCAGCAAGGGTATTCTGAGACATCAGAAAATTATTATCGGTTTAGATTCATTTTCTAACCAACGTTTTTAGATATTTGGACCAATTTGGATTTGCTACAAGTCTTTGTATCGACTACCCTGTTGAAAGATGCAAAATAACCGTGGACAGCGGACCCATTCCGTCCTGTCCACATATAGCTGATACACACTTCACCACTTGTGATACAACATCACAAGCCCGAAGCATGCATCTGCATAATCCGAGAGTGCATAATTCAAGACACAGGCTGACTGACACATCGGTCTGACAACGTGTGAAATGATTACCCGCGCCGGGATGGTTACCTACCCCTTAGATCCGTACACTGGATGTGAGTTCAGAGCATTTGTTAAGGGTAAATGAGACACAAGATTAAATAAAGATAAAACTGAGTTCCTTTAATAGCAGTGAACATATTAATGAGCAAGGGGATGGGTCATACCGCGGTTTCGGCTACTTAAGCCTCTTCAGTGACCCTATAGATTTGGCAACATGGAGCCAAAGAGAATTACTGTTATTTTGCATCTTTCAACAGGGTAGTCGATACAAAGACTACCCAGGCTCATAATACTTTCTAATTGCTTTACCATTGTTCACCAATTGTAAAATCTGACACTTGCCTCAAAGTACCCCCTACCCACTTCCCTTTGAAACTGTAGTAAATTAAAGTCAATCTTTTTCGAAATGAAAACATATACCCAAATTTACTTTTTCAGGTAACGGTATGGTGTAGGTAAATTGCATTTTATTTACCGATTTCTCTCTTAAATACACGATCGAAGCTCTTGTTCTGCCAAGAACATTGAAAGCCAAGATAATTAAGTCGAAAGACAAGCACCCAAATAATGTCACAACCTTTTAGGAAAAAATACGCAAGAATTTCATTTACAACGCACCTGTTTTCTAAGTTCAAAACAACGCACGAAATTTCAAATTGATAAAAAAGAAAGAATTTCATGGTATTTTATGCGCAATGCTTATTATCAGATGATACACCCAGCGTTTTAAATGAGAGTGGCTAGAGATATGCCCATGAGGAATCACCTACAGTGTAGACTATGAGTTTGTTGATCGTCATACAAAGTTTACAAATATGCTTTTGGTTTCCAATATTGCGGTAAAACCAATGTTATAAGTCACATCATTTAACTCAAATAATCAAGTTAGACAACATTTGTTACGAAATACGATGTATCACCCTTTTAAAATACGTTTTTTTATCAAAGAGAATTACTACACATGTGGCTCTTAATATATGCAACGATCAGGTTTTCATGCCAGCTCTGATTTGATAGCAGAACATATGAATCGAGTATAGTAACCATTTTGTTTTATATGATGATTGGTCGCCAGGACTATCTATAACATCTATAATAATAAAATACGTTTTATTAATTTCTGAATTGGTTCATGTGTAAGACATGTTTATTATCTGGATATATGAGTTTTGTAAAAGTATTAAATGTACATCGATTTAATGCAATTTCTTTTGCAGAGATGACGCAAGATGAAAGTTTGTCGTGCGTTTCTTTCCCATCACCGATGCTAGAAATACTAGCATCAGTTCTCAACAAGAAAATGATATAGGTTTTGATTGTGTCTTTCTTGACGTTACAGGTGTTGTTTTCTGTGGAGATGACACTCTATAATGTGGTCCATCAGACGATTGATTGTCTTGTTGGGAATTGGTATTTCTTACGTCGGTGAGGGGAAAGAAACACACGACGGACTTTCTTCGTTATCTCTGCAATATAAATGCAAAAGAATGGCATATATCGATGTACGTTTGATAACAGATTCAAAGTCATATATCCAGGCAAAATAGACATATATCACACATGAGCCAATTTCAGAAATTAACAAAACTATGTTTTACGAGGGTGATCCAAGAAGTAATGCGAACTCATGTGTAATTTCTTTCACCACTGCCATTTTTCAAGATAGTTTACATCAGAATAATCATGCATTATCGATTTTTCCAGATCCGATTTTACTATTTGACTGAATCACATGGCAACCCTCGTTGCCTAGCAACAAGAGAATGCAAGGTAAACGACCTTGGCCACGGTTAAAATGGATTTTATTTATGTAATGAAATGTCATAATGTAAAGCATAATTACGTTAATAATCGTTTTATTCCAAAGTACAATAATCCCTTTAATAAATAATAAATAAAATATAAAGGTTTGATAATCCCTTTAATAAAGTTACTGTACACACATTGATGAGTTGAACGTAGCACAAATTATTGAGGTTCGGCTATCTGTACATGAGTCAATTTTTGTCTCTATTAATCTCCACATTTTCATCAAAGCCCCTTCTACTTAACCAAAGAGATTAAATTCCATACAATATTTATTTTTTGAATAGAAATTCTTCGTTGTGATAGGCTGTGGGCATAAATGTCGATATTTACATCCTGATCGGGGTCAAATATACGCATGAATTATGGGTATTTGTCGTACTTGGTCGAAATTGTGATATTTTTGTCAGATGCCTTTGCTAGGCAACATAGAATAGTCCCTGCTGAACTTTGCATTTCGTTTTCTCAATTATTTTCCAAACATAAGGCATATATAACACAACGAATATGATTTGTGTATATATAAATGTCTATTTAATAAATTGGAGCACAAAATCTTTCCCTGTACCCCAAACAAAACTGACATGTTCAGTCAATTTCGCGTCCATGTCGACAAATCAAATAATCCTTATATCTCAACTCGTCATCTGAACTTCATGATAATACACCTAATTACTGCACATATATGCACGTGTAAACATGGCAAATTATTTAAATGTATCTACATTGGTTACTAAAATGTAGTTGTGTTCGCATTACTTCTTGGATTACCCACGTATGCGACCGATCATCATATACAACGGACAGCTTACTACTCGATTCATATGTTCTGCTATCAAATCAGAACTGGCATGAAAACCTGATCGTTGTATATTTAAAAAGCCACATATAATTGTAATACTCCTTGAAGAAAAACGTATTTTAAGAGGGTCGCGTCGTATTTCGTAACGAATGCTGTCTAACTTGATTATTTGAGTTAAATAATGTGACTTATAACATTGTTTTTACCGCAATATTGGAAACCAAAAGCATATTGTAAACTTTGTATGACGATCAACAAATTCATAGAGTCTGGATGATTCTATCTTCATGGGCATATCTCTAGCCACTTTCATTTAAAACGATGGGTGTATCATCTGACTATTAGCCCTTACGCATAAAATACCATGAACTACCTTCTTTTTTATCAATTTGAAATTTCGTGAGAAGCATATGCGTTGTTTTGGATTTAGAAGCCAGGTGCGTTGTAAATGAAATTCTTGAATATTTTTTCCTAAAAGGTTGTTTTTATTTGGGTGGTCGTCTTTCGACTTCAATATCTTGGCTTGCAATGTTCTTGGCAGAACAAGACCTTCGATCGTGTATTTAAAAGAGAAATCGGTAAATAAAAGACAATTTACCTACACAATACCGTAACTGAAAAAGTAAATTTGGGTCTATTTTTTCATTTCGTAAGAAATTGACTTAAATTTACTACCGTTGTAAAGGGAAGTGGGTAGGGGGTACTTTAAGGCATGTGTCAGATTTTACAATCGTTGAACAACGGTAAAACAAATAGAAAGTATGCATCATCTGTCAAATAGCCGCCATTTTATGAGGTAGCCTGTGCGTCCTAATGCGGGAGCTGTGCGTTTAAGATGTTGCCTATGCGTTTACATTGACCAGTGTGAGCGAGGATATTCTAAGAAATCAGAAATTTGTTATCGGTTAAGATTCATTTTCTAACCAACGTTTAATTCGTGTATATTTGGCATCACTTTGCTAACACTAGTCTTATATCGACTACACTGTTGAAAGTTGAAAAATTACAGTTATTCTCTTTGGTTCCATGTTGCCAAATCTAAAGGTTAAGTAGCCGAAACCGCGGTATGGCCCTTCCCCTTTCTCATTAATATGCTCGCTGCTCTTACAGGATCTCAGTTTTATTTTTATCACTTCTTATCTACACTTTTCTATAGATACTGAATGACATCGTAGTGCTAATATTTTGTTATTTTAGTTGTTTTTCATTATGGTCTTGCGCCAGTTGCTTGCCATTGCTTTTCTTTTCCTGTAAATATCTTAAGAAAAGTTGCGTGACCCGATCAGGACTAGAATCAAGGAGTTTTTGCAAATCCTGCAAGCACGTTTGTATGATTGAAGAAATATGGTTCACCGGGATATTATACTATCACCTTTTACATGACCAGTTGATGCTCTTGCAGCTAGTGATATCGGATTTTAAACAGACTGCGCTGCGACGTTGACCACTGCCTCGCGCCTGGTCCGGCAGGTACACAGAAAAAGTTATAGAAGACGTATGATGGCTTTGATTGCCATGAAACTTCATGTACTTGAATGGAATATTGTAAATTGCAAAAGCTGATAAATTCATTTTGATTGTATTTCTTTTTTTTTTTTTTTTTTTTTTTTTTTTTTTTTTTTTTTTTTGAAAATATTTATGACGTCCGCGATCTTCCCTAACAAACCTCGTACATGTATTAAAACATTGTTGTCATTCCAGAACATTAAACCATTCAAGACCTTTCAAAACAACCAACTTGAGCTTGGCATATAAAGGTCATTTTGTATCTGCATATACTAGTATTTGAATACAGTTTTGAACTGAAAGGCATTTACAGTTTCATTGAACATTCTTTGTATATGAGCCACCGCACAAGAAAACCAACAATATGCATATGCGAAACCAAAGGAGCACCTTTGTTTTCGCTACATGGATAGTACCATTCCTCTTCTTCTTAAATCCAAAATTTCAAGCTTCTAACCTGCTTCTGTGACTGCACTGCCGGTTTGTGTCAGACATTGTCGGAAACTCAAATTGTTGGTTTTCTCATGTGAAGTATACATTTACATCAGTGTCGTAATTGCATATGATCTGGAACGTTTCATGTGTCCACAGATAATTATTTCAATTCTCAGGATTCCAGTTCAGGTGACCGACACTGGATATTATGGCGCATAGGATTTTATATTATATTTTATATTATACAGTCGGTAAGTTTTTCTTTTTCATCAGGCGTACATGTCCGTGAAATATGCACCCCTTACATCCATATCTTATGTAGCAAAACTGGGATGGACATTTTTGTTACTGTTGCTTCAAACAAACATAGTAGGTGCTCGATAGAACCGCCTCAACGGGATGGTTTTAACAAGTACCCAGGAGCTATGCTTGGAGCAAAACTATCTAAATAAACATCAAAATATTGAATCAGCTGAACCACAGGCGCTTGAAGTTATGGCCATAAATCATAAAAATAATGCTTCAAATAAGTGTCTACATCGAGGTCTACATTGCAATACGAAGTATTGCCAGGTGTGCAAGCCACGTTTTAGGAGCCATTTCGTAGTGGCATTTCCGGCAAGGTTCTTGGAGTCGGAGCAAATGTTGCACGGCAACCTAAAACGTTCGATTGCAAATCAAAATGGGTTCAATCAGCTCCTACCTGACACCTACGGTATTGCTATGTAGACACTATTGTTTTAGGGTATATTTCATGATGTATGGCAATAACTTCAAGCGCCTGTGGCTGAACAATATCGTTTTTCATAAAGCAGTATGAAACTCCGGGGCCAGTTGTTCAAAACTTCGTTAGCTTAACGTTATCGTTAAGGCCTCAACTCGTTTTGAAAGTAAACGCCGACTACATTATAAGCAAATACACTGTTATTTTTTAGTTGATAAAATAAGAGAATCCTTTGCAATGCAAAGGATTCTCACATTTTTTCAACAAAAAATAACAGTGCGGTATTTGTAATATTCATGTTTGAAATGTTTACGAATCGTTAAAAACTAACGACATTGTTAATTTGAACAACTGGGCCCAGTTTGTTGCGTAGGCGTGTTTTCGTCGTGTTAATGCACTGGCTCAATAACACAGCATGCGATTCTTTTGCCAGCATTGCCTGTCAGTTTGCTGCCGGCATCTCCTTTCAGTCCCAGATCATCTGTCCCTTCATGCAGCTGAAACATAAAAGAAACATATGAGCCCCTATATGAGAAAACCAACAATCTTCCTATGCGAAAACAAAGACGTAGATCAGCTGTGCAGTAACTGTACAGCCGATACGCGCCTTTGTTTTCGCCACACGGATAGTACTATTCATCGTCTACTTAAATCCAGTTTCAAGCTTTTATAAAGCTGTGACTGTACAGCCTGGTTTGTCTCGGACCTGGTCGGACACCCAAATTTTCTCATGCACATACCCATATTTCTTTATATTAACCCGGTTGTAGTGAATGGACTCGCCCATCATTATCATCTGTCAGAGACAGTCCACTTTCATTTGAGCCGCGACGCGAGAAAACCGGTCTTCGGGGTTTCCGACCAGGTCTGACACAAAACGGTCTGTGCAGCTAGAGAAGATGGCTATATGCTTGAAATTTTGGATTTCGGAAGAAGAGGAATTGTACTATCCGTGTAGCGAAAACAAAGGCGCTGATCAGTTACTACGAAGCTGATCTTCGTCTTTGTTTTTTCGCATAGGCGCGGCTCATTTAAGGGGCTTCAGGTGCGATCTCAAATTTCAATTTCAGTTTTTATTTTATGTAATCCATATTTGTAACCAATACAAACAGATCTAGTCCCTGATGAAATATCGCGTTCTGCTGCGTCATCTGAGACAATATTGTCCATCAGGTCCCATAAATAATTACCAATGTCTCATAAATAATTACCAATGTCCCATAATAATTACCAATGTCCCGTAAATAATTACCAATGTCCCATGATAAATAATTACCAATGTCCCACAATAATTACCAATGTCCCATAATAATTACCAATGTTCAATAAATAGGACACTAGGTTTAGGTGTCTTAAGCGCAGTGGGACCGGGCCTTTATCAAAAGTGACAGAAACACAAACAACTTACAACTATTCCTCGTCCGATGATAGTGTTCGGTCCAAACAACTGGGCTATCCTGTCAGTGAATCTGGCCTCTACATTTCCGTTATTGTTAACATGAACGTTGCCAAAGTCACCCACGTGTCTCGTGCTGGACGAAAAATAAAGACAAACCGTGCACGCAAAATTGCATAATAAGGAAACCCAATCTTCTCGCATGTGATAGTACGTACGGATTACACAATTAGGGATGCAATTCAGAATTCATTTAATATCTGTTAATCAAGCAAAACTTTTTTCAAGGGATTCGTATCACTAAAACATGACAGTAAATAATTTCCTCATGGCGATTTTTTTTTAATTCAGTTTAACGTCCCTTTCAAGATTATTTCAGCTCATATGAGACGTGCCAATGAGTAGATGGGAGAACCCCGAGAAAAAAAACATATGGCACACCCGCAAGCAGAACTTGGCTTGTCTCACATGTGGCCAGTGCGGGGCTCGAACCCACACCAATGGCGATTTTCACAATAGTCAAAGTAAAATGTGGGCTACTTTAACAAAACGACCCGTTTTCTCTATTGCTTTCATTTACCAAGGTACCGGTAACTTTCAACAATTATCGCGCGACTTAAATGGAGAGTTTGTACCAGATTCTAAAGTCTGACGAGTAATACAAGCGTTATAAAGCTAAAGAGAACTCGTGATCTTAAGAAATCTCATTCTTTCTAACATGATATTTTTTGATAATTTGTCAAAACGTTCGTTTCGAAAATCAGGTTTCATTTTGAACAAACTGATACTTACTATACTGAAGACATTCGACTACCGTGGGACGTCCGATGGGGATTGAAATGTCCGCCCATCATCTCACAGCCACGTGACATTATCCCTAATTGATGCACGTGGAAGCCTCGGAATGCTCTGTAGTTCGGATCACCAAAGCGTGGCAGCCCCGTGATTTTGACATTGACAACCAGAGGTCCCCAGTTTGGGTACCCATTAATGCAATTCTAAAATAGATAATAGGTCTATATTTTTTATATTTTACATTCGGCCATCGCATACTCCTCAGATCAGCTGCATGTTTGTGTGGGTGCGTTAGCCAAAGAAAGTGTGGGTAATTATTCGTGGCGGTATAGCCACGAATAATTACTCACACTTTCTTTGGCTAACGCACCCACACAAACATGCAGCTGATATCTACTTTTATTAATATATCAGAAAATTGCAATTAGATCTACGGCATCTGAAAGAATGCTTTCAAGAGCGTTAGATACTAGCCCGTCTATCTTATCTCAGTTACACAGGACTTGAAATTAGGTTTTTACTCACAGTCAGTTGTTCGAACGTTATTTGCCCTCTTATTTGGCTTGGAGGTAAACTTGGATTCGGCTGCAGGTTGCATACTGCCCTCGCTGAAATAAATGTGGATTGATTTTTAAAGCATGTTGAACTGTTGTATAACCAGTTGTCGTTCGTGATCTGCGTAAAAGTCAATAAACCGATGGTCTCCCTTACATCGTGCCATCGCGTGACTGACCCGATAATCGATACAGGTTTATCCAGGTAATTGGTAGCCTGGGTCCAGTCGTCAATATAATTATTTTTCTATTATTTTTTTTTTTTTCGACAACGCGTACGTTATAAAAATAACAGTACATCAAATTAATGTATCGGTAGCCGTTATTGATTTCCGTAGATATTGTCATTTTTGACCAAGAAACGAAAAAAAAAATGATCAGGCTGGAACCCAGGCTAGGTAATTGGTTATGTTGTCGCGCAGTATTACCTCTGACGAAAAACTCTCCTAAGAAATGAGCATCTAGGAGGAAGTATTTGATTATATATATATATATATATATATATATATATATATATATATATATATATATATATATATATATATATATATATATATATATATATATATATATATATATATATAAATCAATAAATACGTCCGCCACACTGTTACTGCCAAATTAGCTTGTGGTTCTTGCAGTGACCGTGATGAAAAGCCAAAAGCAGTTGTTGGCGCTATATGTACATGTAGTAATATTGCCGCCCATGTTGTTATCATAAATTGTATAGCCCGAGTTATTATAAATCAATTTAGAAATTTTAAGAGATAAATGCTATATTTAAGCGTAAAAAGCTCCTTATAACATGTTTCATTAATAAAATAAAAATATGTAGTTCTATAACACTTACTAGTTATGTCGGTGCAATCCCAGCCCAGCGCCACATGCCCAGCCAGACAGAAAGCCAAACAAACCGAAACGAGGAGATTATTCGGCGAAACACCCATGTCGAAGTCGATGAAGATTTGGAAAGAGTGCAAAAACGTGTGTGAAATAGAATATTGGGGGAATATTGGGGGGTTAAAGTTTCATATCGAATTACATGCAATACAATCCGATGGTAAATTGCAAATCATTTGTTTTGACAATTGTACATGTATACATTCGTACTCATTTTTCTGTTGTTTCGCAATAGATATTATGTATAACTAAATCAAATTAGTCTCGCAATCTACAACAAGACAATGAACTCATCGTTGTTGGTTGCAGCCGAAACGATCCTACCTCCAATCACTAGACTCCATTTTGTCACGTGTCGTGTGATGTTGCGCCAATCTGCGCTATAAAAATCTCGATTGTATACGGTGTGTGTACGTACGTTCATCAGTCATGCTCTACTCATAAGCGCCCCGGTCTGGGGTTAATGAACAAACACTTACACGTTTTCAAATAAACTTTATTTTTTCTATCACCGTTTTGTTACAAAACATAAACCACATATCTCAGCTCATCTTCATAATTATAAACTACGCTCCATAATATGCCCAACTTTGGTTAGATAGGTTCTATGAAACAACAAGCAAGACGTCTCCCCGCGTTTCCAGTCTGTAAGCTCTCCTCGTTCCCCCCTCTGCCGAGATCGTCTAGACCCTCGTGCAACTGAAAATTAACAGGCATTTTACATTACGAAAACACGCCCATGTTATATACAGCTTTTTCTTCATTTGTAAAACTTGAAATTTTTTAGTAGAATTTTTTTATAGGTTTCTTATTTTTGCTCAAAACATAGATTGTGGGTACACGTTAGAACCGCCTTACCGCCTTAAATCCCATTTTACACACTAAAACTGGGGTTTACAGGGGTATACCTATTTTCTTGTTTTGATCAAAAACCATCATAGATTGTGGGTACGCCTCGCCGAGGCGGTTCTAACGTGTATCCACAATCAATGTTTTGAACAATGATATTGAAACTATCAAACTTTTTCCAATGAAATTTTCAATTTTTACAGCTGAAAAAAAATCTATGTAAATCGCATGCATGGGTAAATTTTCGTAAAGTTTTGTATTGATGGTGTGTGGCTGCTGTGTACGTAGCATGTCATAAAAGAAGTGAAAAACGCGTCACAACTACATGTACATGAGTGCACATGATGGTACCTGAACAGATCAGAACGCTCAAAGAAATAGTTTATCACAAAGTAAATTCATATGGAAACTTACAACCATCCCCCGTCGAAGAATCGACAGATCTCCCACCAGACTAGCTATAGTGTCAAAGAAAGCGCCTTGTACATTACCAAATGGGTCTTTCACAACATTACCAAAGTCTCCTACATGTCGTCGACTAAGCAAAAGACAAAATCAATATTTTAATGTTAATTTGAAGAAAACAAGGGAAAACTGTGTATCAGTATAGTTTTGTCACAGTTTCCATTCTCTGTCGAATGCAGATGGGTCAAGCTTAAATCCGAAATGTCAAGTTATTTTATACAACCGATCGTTTCAGCGCGATGTATCTGTTTGTTCTAAATTTATACTGCTTGTTTTGGTGTCAGTTTGTATGTTGTTCTCACTTTCTATGTGGCCATCTTTTGGGGAAGAGGTGCTCTCACCGATAGCCATACAATTTCAATTCAAACTTAACTTTTGCAGTGTCGCTCGAGCAAAATGCACATGCAATGTCAGAAAATGATAAAAATAAATGTTATATTGCATGATGAATGTTCTACTTATTTAATGAATTACTGAGAACTATTTTAACAGCTGATATACATGTAATTAATGTCATATCCGCTCCTTAAATTTAACATTTTCATTTGTTATAATTTTGGCATCATATCCATCATGCAAGTGTTCAATGGACTTTATAGGCTCTGCGTGAATAGGCCTCCGTTTAGATCTTAAAGCAAATTTATGAGAGAAATTTACTAATTTTGTTAAATTGTATTCAAGCTTCACTTTAAAAACAGTTCAATCTTGAATTGTTTAAAGACTATGATACGAGTGAGCTAATATAGAACACTTGCAGAAAAAATAAGATTCCAACATGTATTATGTATGATGCAATTACATGCGAAATCAGTACATTCAATGCGGCACGTAAATACGATTTTTTTCACCAAAGGCAATGATCTGATCTTGCCAAAAAGGCGTCATTCACAAGATTAGCCTTTGGAAATCCTTTCTCTAGTCTGTCGCTCGCTCCAAGCTCAACGCACCAAGCATATCGTGGGCGCTCATGATTTTGGTTACTTGATTTCAGTAAAAATATTGCCAGATGGTCAGTTATGGTAATGCATATATAACAGGGTACGCCATATTATTTTGTCTCATGGCCACCATCTATTGAAAAATGGGAAACACTTACTGTATTGGGTCTCTTTGAGCACCATGGTAAACATTAAAAGGGTTATAATGTGCGCCCATGGACTCACAGCCACGTGACATGTCACCTGACTCGTGCACATGCAGCCCATGGTAGCTCCAATTTCCATTGGCTGGCAGCCCACTGATGGTGATATGCACTTGTAGAGAATATTGAGCAAAACAAGTCTGAAAAATAAATAAGTGCCTATATTTCTACTAGAATATTTATTTCTGCAACAAACTGACAAAACTGACAGTGAACAGATTTCTCATTGCGAAAACATGCTCATGCAATATATAGAATTTTCTGATGCTGTAACGAAATTGAAAAATTTCAGAAGAAAATGTTTGATTTTTTTTTCTTATTATTATTTTTATTCCAAAACATAGATTGTGGGTACTCGGTAGAACCGCCTCGGTGTACCCCTGCATATTCCAGTTTAACTATCTATACAGTATAAAAGTGTAACAGAATCCAGAGGAAAATAAGCCATGCCATTTTATCAGATGGCTGTTTTGTAGTAAGCACTTAAGGGTGATACCTGCCTTCTATGGGGTTAAGTAACAGCCAGGGCCAGTTGTTCAAAACTTCGTAATCTTAACGGTGTCGATAAGCCCTCAATTTGTTTTAGAATTGTATATTGACTTCAAAAGCAAATACACGGTTATTTTTTGTTGAAAAAATGTGAGAATCCTTTGCAATGCAAAGAATTCTCACATTTTTTTCAACCGTGAAAAAATAACAGTGTTTTCGAAATATTCATGTTTGAAATCAATCAGATTTAACGAATCGTTAATTAACGATGTCGTTAATTTTGAACAACTCGGCCCTGGTTATTTTTTCATAATTTTATTAAAAAGGTATTTGAAAATGTCATGTAACAAAGAATAGGGATCACCAGCCATCCCATAGTTTTCGAAGTTTCAATTGACAAACTGTAGTTGCAAGAGGCAAAAAACAACAACATTTTTTTCTCCCGGTGACCCTTTTTTATTTGCTCAGTGCAAAGAAAACGTATTCAAATATAGTGCAAAGAAAACGTATTCAAATATCTTTTAATGAAAATATGAAAACAAAAACCCAGCCGTTAAAACACAATACAATGTCGGTACCATCCTTAAGCCAGAAATTTTCTTGACCAAACTTCAAAATTACAAGAACAACTGGTGAATTATTGGTGTGACAGCTTGCGATTTTTAATACATTGCCTGTAAACATATTTATGTACACTGATATCGTGTGTGGTAAAACTTACAATGTTAACGATCAAGAAAACTCACGTTTTGTATCATTTTTCCGAAACCTATACATTTGTCCTTAATTAGGTTTAAAAACGTGAATACTTTTCTCACTTAGTTTGACCACATATGAAATATACCCTTCAACTATCCCCGTGCTCTCCGTACTATATGGAGAAAAGCATTTCTGTTAATTGTCTTGGTAGAGAACTACCAGAAAAGAGTAAGTGCGATAATAGTACACGTATGCTTCTGTCAAAATATGATTGCTACTTGTATATTGAGACATGTTAAAGACTTTCAGTGGAAGATTTGAGAGCCGCATCATGAAGTCAGGATTATTAAGCCGGTGTAGTGTTTTAAGTTCAGGAAGAGCAGCCATGCCTGATTAATACAGTAAGAAGTTCCTGTCCTGTTCGAAAAACAAGAAGATGAAGAAAAAACTGAAATCATGTATACTTGTGAACATGTTTTCATATCCTTAAATTATTAGACTTATTGGGTTTCAACGGTTATATTACGCTACTCACACGCCCGGTAAAGTGCAAATTGACCACCGCCAGTGGTCAACGTCAGTGGTCAACGTAAAAAAAGTTGATATACATCCGGTGGTCGTTTTGAGCGTTTCCTGTTATTAGTTTTCGCGAGTTTGGTGGATGTGGAAGGTAAGATGATTTTTGATCAAAAACGTATTATAAAAATCAAAGAATGTCAGGCTATCAGTTTTTTTGCCGTTGAATGTCTAGCCGAAGTGGTAGTTGAAAAAAATAAACCGTTGTACTGCAATCCTTTCCGGCCCGTTTGATCGGTAGTGAAAACGAAAGTAGAATCTGGTCAAACACAGGTTAAAATGCCCTGATCGTGCCTTTGCAAGCTTTCTGTAACCAATGGTCGTTGCAGTTAGTTAAATGAACACTAAATTAGCTTTTCAGACATAATTTTAAAATATTTCAAGCTTTCCTTTCAACACTTAGATCGATTTTGTACCGGCGGTCAACTTGAAGTTGCGGTGGTCGTATTGATCAATGGGGATTACAATGTAAATTTTCACCGTGAAAGAAAGCCAGCAAAAATGCAACTTGATGTCGTTTTCTTTTAGGAAGCACGGCAACATTAATGGATATGCATTCTAGACACAACCAAATCCAAATCAATGCCGTCGGTGTCCTCATAATTCAATTTCGTTTGTCCATTAGTCATTCCGTCACATAGTGTAGCAATATCGGATGTATTTATTATTAATTTTTGGTAACCAAACAAACAAACAAACAAACAAACAAATAATTTATTAAAGTCTCACCTCACAGAAAGCATAATATACATGTACATTAAAACTTTCATAAATGAGCGACTCTTTATTAGAGCTATGAGAGACTATTTAAATTACATATTTACAAATAACTTTAAAAAAAACCTTTAAGACACATTAAAGATTGTATTAAGAGTGAAGTTAGTGATCTTAAAAGTTCTGTTAAAAAGCTGAATAAAAACGTTTCACTTAATCTAAGAATATAATGTATTCCGTCTTAGCTTCAAAATGTCACAGCAGGTTTTGGCACAAGCACGTATACTACTATATAGTTTACAACTAAGTATAGCACAGAGACACTCTCTATCACTTCTAGAGTATAAATCCGGAAACTCATAAATTAATTTAGTAAAAAGGGCTTCTCTCAAATTATTATAAAGAGGGCACTTCAACAACACATGTTCTTCGTTTTCGACCATATCAGGACAAGTAAAACATGTTCTCGATTCTACATCAAGTCGTTCGTATCTTCCTGTTTCCAGTCGTATTGGCGCGACCCCGCAACGAAATTTGGCGTAAGCACTTCTATGTTGACGAGAAATGGGAATGCTTAAGTATTCTTCCGTAGTATATTCACTCTTGAATAGCTTATATGTCCTTAACTTGTTTTTACCGTTTCCATGTCGAGCGTCCTCCCGATTTATATCTTCTTGCCATGATGCTAAGCACTTGTCGTTAAGATAACTTACTATATTTGCTTTAAACGTCACTGAATTTGTTTCTCCTGGTTGATACTGAATATTAACTTCTTCGATCATTTTATTCACTCTATGGTTCCAGTTTTGACATCTCCCATTACCTTTAGCTTCCGCCCAATCGAAAATTTTTCTGTTTAATCTATCGTTTCCCATTGCTTTCATGCGTAGCCATTGTCTTATAACGACTTCCCATTGACGAGTTATTGTAGGTTTCCATCCAGTATCTCCCATGACCGCGGCATTGGGCGTGTACTTTCCAACTCCCATAAAATACCGTGCTGCTCTCAGTTGTATCGAATTTATACAGTTAAACTGTCTAGTTCCCCATATTGCTGCCCCGTAACTGACGACACTCCAAACCATCGTGTCGAATAACTTGGTGAACGAACTAAACGGAAGACCTCCGAATGATTTACTTTTCGCAATAACTAATCCTAAAGCGCGGTTTGCTGATTTCGAAACATGAGTGGCCATATCATTATAGTCTAAATGTTCCGAAAGTAATATTCCAAGGTAAATGTATTGTTTTACAGTTTTAAGACATTTATCACCACACTTAAATATATGATCAGATTGCGGAATACTTTTTGGCCGAAAGTGGATAACATTTGATTTCTGTTCATTTATCTTTATACCATTATTCTGGCACCATACATTTAGTTCCTGTAACAAAGCCTGGAGTTCACCTTCCGATGATGCTACGAGGACCAAATCGTCTGCATATAACAAAATTGACACTTTTTCACCACCTATATCTATGCCGGCATCAAGACTGTTTATTTTAATCACCAGATCATTGACATATAGATTAAATAGCAAAGTTGACAGTGTGCAGCCTTGTTTGAGTCCGCATTTTACTTCAAAATAATCCGTTTTGAGTCCGTTTAAACGAACGCAGCACTTTACGTTATCGTACAGCGATGTAATGGCTTTATGTATCCGACCCGTAATTCCCATGCTTGATATTTTCTTAAAAAGCAGTTCTCTATTTAATATTGAGTCATACGCTTTGGTGAAATCGATAAACGCTGTGAAAGTAGATTGGCTCTTAAGCTTTCTGGTTTCAATAAGTGACGTTAGTGATACTATGTGATCCACCGTACTTCGACCTTTTCTGAAGCCATTCTGAGGGTCGCACAAAATGCTATTTTCGTCTTCCCACTTCTTTAGCCTATTATTAATAACATTGCAATACAGTTTATAAACGGCAGGTGTAATCGTTATCCCTCTATAGTTGGCTGGGTCGCGTTTATCCGTGGTTGATGATTTTAAAACTGGAGTAATAATTCCTGTTCTCCATAATTCCGGTACTCTGCCAAGTGTGAAGCACTGGTTAAATAAAGCCTCCAGAAGAGAGATCAAGTTATGGTTTTTGAGTATCTCAGCTGGAATTTCATCGATTCCTTCTGCTTTTTTGTCGTGTAAACAGCGTAACGCCATTTTTATTTCGTCCTTACTTATGGTTAAGTTTAGGTGATCATCGTTCGTGTTATTCGTTGGTTGGTCTGATAAAAAGTTGTCATTTAAGCACCCTGATCGTGGGTTAAATAGTTCATTAAAATGTTTCTTCCAAGTCTCGAGGACCTTGCTTGTATCATAACTTATGTTGCCACAAGGTAAAATAACTTCCATAGGAATATTGTTCTGTCTTTCCTTTCCCACGCCTATTTTTCCAATTGTTTTCCAAAAATCATGATGATTTGTATTATCTAATGATTGGATTTGTTCATGTATTCGCCTTTGATGCTTCCTTTTAGCTTTTTGACATTCTCTGTCAAACCGTTTTCTTTCACCAACGTACATCGCCCTCAGGCATCGCTTCTTGGCATCTTTACAATTCAACATCTCTTTCTCTGCCTTACAAGTATTGTTCCACAGCGCTGTAAGATCATCTGTCCACCACGGTTTCTTAACCTTTCGTTTCTTGTTATTGTTCCCTATCACTGCTTTAACTGTTCTATGGTTTAATTTATCGTGCATTTCATCTTTAACAAGTGAGACAAAGTCAAGATATACTTTATCCAAATGCTCCTGAGTAGATATTTCCTCATTAATTCTCCTTATATTCTCTTTAATTTCGTCCTGTTTAGACTGTAGAAAATCGTCCGGCATATTCCTATCATATTTGATGAACGACACTTTGTTTTCCTGCACTTTACTATTTCTCTTATATAATTCTGCGTGACTTTCAATTTTAAAGTTCCATGTGAGCAACGAGTGATCCGGATGTGATATCTGTGGATCAATAGTTCCAATAATGTTGGCGCGGTTAAAAACGTCTTTCTCAAGTTCCACACTGAAATCAATGAAATTGTCGAGCGCTTCGTATGGTATAATGCAGTAGTCCACAACTGAACAGCCTTGTGGTCCCACAAATGTGTAGTTATTTTTAATCATATTCCTTCCATTAAGTATACAGCAGTCTGTATTTATCAGAAATTCACTTAGGCGTTCTCCTTCGTTGTTTACATGGAAGTCTACAATGTTTCTTTCAGGAACATCATCTATTCCAGGGATGAAGTCTTCGAGGTCTCCTAGCCTACTATTGAAATCACCGCATATGAAGAAATTGTTATCTTTACAGTACGTGTGTATTTGGCACATTAACGAGTCGTAGAATTCCGTAAGCTCTAATGACCTGGTTGAATCTGAAGGTGGTACGTAACATACACAACAGTTAAAACTTTTCTCATTTTGAGGAGCATAAAACTTAAGCCATAGTATTCCTTCGTGTTCGCTATCCAAGACTTGGACTTCATATTTTTCGGCTAAATCGTTTTTGACGAAAAAACCTATTCCACCGGATCCCTTTTTAGCTTTGACGTGTTTCTCTCTATTTTGACCGTACCATGTATATCCCGGCAGAGCTAGATTCTGGTCACCGTATAAATGCGTTTCCGCAATACCAATTATGTCCAAATTTTCAGGTATTAAACATTCACTGCGAAGCCTGTGATTGTCCGAGTTTATATCTGGTTTCCACCCACGCACGTTCCAGAACCCGCATTTGTATCAATAGTTGTATCTATCACCCCGTTGTGTATGTCTGCTTCGGTTATTGTAATAATTACCACGTGGCCTATCCCACCTCTCATATTCGGGATCAGACCGTCTATTATACGTTCTGTGTTTATCGAAACTGTCTCTCTGTCTGTTTATTGATGTATCTCTGTTTCGCGATACAGGCTGATCCTGTTCGTTCTGTCGAACACTGATACGTGATCCTTTCAGTTGTAAATTACTTTCTCCTAACGCGTTGAGAAGTGTCCGGAAATTCGAATTAATTGCCCGTTGTGCTGCAGGTACGTCGTGTTCAATGTACACATTTTTATAACGAGAACTGTCTTTCAGTTTATTCTTACATTTCATAACTTCTTGTTTTGATGTGACTGAGTCTAGTGTAGCTTTTACTATTCCGGGTTTTGAACTGTATTTACTTTCTAGCCTTTCTGCCGTCAGAACCGTAATGTTCTTAAGTTTTAGCGAATCTCGGATCAAATTTTTCACTCTGTATTTAATATCTTCGTTGTCACGCATAGGGAAATTCCGTATAATTACATTCCTGTCTCTAGTTTTACCTTCACTCATAGACTGCGTTCCTACCTCATCACGCTCACTAAGGTCTGACTGAATCTTATTTACATTTTTACGTAGCTCGTCCAGTTCATCCCCAAGCGTTTCAGTTATTGTAGGTATCAGTGTTTCTCGGAACTTTGAGATATCTTTTTCAGTGTCATTAACTTGTTTCTTGACCTCAGTCAATTCACTATCCATTTCTTTCCTTATGCTTTTGAATTTATCATCTATGCCTTTTTTGACACCTTGTGTTACCTTTGTTTCGACCTTTTTTGTCAAACCGTCTATTCTATTATTAAATTCCTGTCTCACTTGCCCAATTTGCTCTTGGAGCTGCTGAATAACACATTTGTTTTCCATCTGCATTTCGTCAAATCGCTTATCCATTGACATTTTTAGGTCTTTTACTGCTTGTAACACGACACTGGTGATTATTCACCTTTACATATTCAAAGAATTGATATTGCAAAACAGGAGATAGATTTCATACGAACAACACAATGAACGCTTTGCTTAGTGTTACTCCTATAATTGTCGAATCTGCAAGACTGAGCCTGCTCAACATTAAACAGCAGGCATGTCCTTCAATACTTTTCAAATTTGACAGTAAATCATTTCTAAATTGCACATTTTTAAGGTCAAATTGACCACCTAGTTTTCAAATTGACCACACTGTTATTCTAGTGGTTTTTCTTCGAATCAATGCGAATTACCTTATGTATATAAATTCAATGCATCTTGCATGAGGTAGTATTTGTATTGTTGGGGTTACCAAAAATTAGTAATAAATACATCCGATATTGCTACACTATGTGACGGAATGGCTAATGGACAAACGAAATTGAATTATGAGGACACCGACGGCATTGATTTGGATTTGGTTGTGTCTAGAATGCATATCCATTAATGTTGGCGTGCCCCCTAACAGGAAACGACATCAAGTTGCATTTTTGCTGGCTTTCTTTCACGGTGAAAATTTACATTGTAATCCCCATTGATCAATACGACCACCGCAACTTCAAGTTGACCGCCGGTACAAAATCGATCTAAGTGTTGAAAGGAAAGCTTGAAATATTTTAAATTATGTCTGAAAAGCTAATTTAGTGTTCATTTAACTAACTGCAACGACCATTGGTTACAGAAAGCTTGCAAAGGCACGATCAGGGCATTTTAACCTGTGTTTGACCAGATTCTACTTTCGTTTTCACTACCGATCAAACGGGCCGGAAAGGATTGCAGTACAACGGTTTATTTTTTTCAACTACCACTTCGGCTAGACATTCAACGGCAAAAAACTGATAGCCTGACATTCTTTGATTTTTATAATACGTTTTTGATCAAAAATCACCTTACCTTCCACATCCACCAAACTCGCGAAAACTAATAACAGGAAACGCTCAAAACGACCACCGGATGTATATCAACTTTTTTTACGTTGACCACCGGCGGTGGTCAATTTGCACTTTACCGGGCGTGACTCAGTGGCTAAAATTACAAAAAAAAAAAAAAAAAAAAAAAAAAAAAAAAAAAAAAAAAAAAAAAATCCCCTGTGCATCCAATTATGAAATGATAATGGAAAAGCACTCTGGTATATATGCATTTCCGAAATTTTGGAAGCCACTCGATAAATCCTCGCATGTTGTAATATGATTTATGCAAAATTAAATATATCATTTGCATACTACTGAGGTTCAACGTTGTAAACATTTTCCAGTCATGATGGAACGGATATGGTATTGTATCAACTGACTTTGCGACATTTGTCTATATTAAAGCTTCCTAACATAGTTAACGATCTGATACTTTCTGATACTTTCGCAACTTGTTGGTACCGTAGGTGTTTTTTATCCTACTTGTTTCTTTTGATTTACAAAGTATACTGTTGATAAAAAGTTACTCACAATTCGTTGTGTGAAGACAATGAGACCTGTGATACTGTTTGGAGGTAGGCTTGGGTTCGGTCGCAACCTGCATATTGCTTGAACTGAAATGGAATAAATTGTAGGGTTTTTCATGCACAGGCTCAAATATATTATTGTGTAAACATGGGAGTGTTTTTTTTTAGCTCACCTGTGCCGAAGGCTCAAAGGTGAGCTTATAGGATGGGCAGGTATCCGTCGTCCGTCCGTCGTCGTCCCGGTCCGTCGTCCACAATTTAAAATGACATCTCCTCTGATGTTGTGTGGCCAAAACTTTTGATATTTGGCATAAAGCATCCACAGGTGGGGGGAACCAAAAATGTTGTTATTTGTTCAGATCGGATAAGAACTCTGGTTGCCATGACAACTTAAACGTCCCATAGACTTATAATGGAAAAAAGTGGAAATTGCAAATTTTTGCTTTCTCATTGGAGATATTTGAGTTTTATTTTTAGAGAAATGTTTATTGAGTAGTGCTCTACGTTTCAGATGACCTTCATCCTGATCGCTTATTTTGATTGGTTGCTGGGGCCCCAAAAAGGACAAATTTTCGAAAAAATCTTTAAAAATCTTCTCCTCAAAAACTGTTCTGATACTTTGCATACATGTTCCTGGCATTAGCCTCATTGGTCTCATTGGAGATATTTGAATTTTATTTCTAGAGTTGCTGGGGCCCCAAAAAGGGCAAATTTTCAGCCTCTATAAAAAAGTTGTTTTTTGTTCCAGTCAGATAAGAACTCTGGTTGCTATGGCAACTTTCAGTTTCCATAGACTTATAATGGAAAAAAGTGGAAATTTGCTATTTCTGCAGTCTCATTTTTATTTTTAGAGAAATGTTTATTGAGTAATGCACTACGTTTCAGATGACCTTCATCCTGATCGCTTATTTTGATTGGTTGCTGGGGCCCCAAAAAGGGCAAATTTTCGATAAAAAATCTTTAAAAATCTTCTTCTCAGAAACTGTTTGCTTTATGAAGCTGATACTTTGCATGCATGTTCCTGGCATTAGCCTCTACAAAAACGTTGTTTTTTGTTCCAGTCAGATAAGAACTCTGGTTGCTATTGCAACTTTCAGTTTCCATAGACTTATAATGGGAAAAGTGAAAATTTGCTATTTCTGCAGTCTCATTTTTATTTTTAGAGAAATGTTTATTGAGTAATGCACTACGTTTCAGATGACCTTCATCCTGATCGCTTATTTTGATTGGTTGCTGGGGCCCCAAAAAGGGCAAATTTTCGAAAAAAATCTTTAAAAATCTTCTTCTCAGATAATGTTTGCTTTATGAAGCTGATACTTTGCATAGATGTTCCTGGCATTAGCCTCTACAAAAAAAGTTGTTTTTTGTTCCAGTCAGATAAGAACTCTGGTTGCTATGGCTACTTTCAGTTTCCATAGACTTATAATGGGAAAAGTGAAAATTTGCTATTTCTGCAGTCTCATTTTTATTTTTAGAGAAATGTTTATTGAGTAATGCACTACGTTTCAGATGACCTTCATCCTGATCGCTTATTTTGATTGGTTGCTGGGGCCCCAAAAAGGGCAAATTTTCGAAAAAAATCTTTAAAAAATCTTCTTCTCAGATAATGTTTGCTTTATGAAGCTGATACTTTGCATACATGTTCCTGGCATTAGCCTCTACAAAAAAAGTTGTTTTTTGTTCCAGTCAGATAAGAACTCTGGTTGCTATGGCTACTTTCAGTTTCCATAGACTTATAATGGGGAAAAGTGAAAATTTGCTATTTCTGCAGTCTTATTGGAGATTTTGCAGAAATGTTTATTTAGTAGTCCTCTATGTTTTATATTACTTTTGCCCTAATACCTTATTTTGATTGGTTGCTGGGGCCCCAAAAAGGGTAAATTTTCATTAATTATTTGAGTATTAGAGGTCAAGTTTACTTTTTACATTGACCAACATGACTTTAGCTAAAGGTCATGCAAGACCAAATCTCAGATGAGCGATTTCAGGACCAATGGTCCTCTGGTTCTCTCTCTCTCTCTCTCTCTCTCTCTCTCTCTCTTTCTCTCTCTCTCTTCTTTACTTTGCTTTGATATGCACCAAAATATGGACCCAAACATGGACTTCTCTTAATTCGAAAGAATACAAGCCTCGTCTTGCCCATCATCATCATCATCATCATCATCATCATCATCATCATCATCATCATCATCATCATCATCATCATCATCATTATCATCATCATCGTCGTCGTCGTCGCCGTCGTCGTCACCACCACCACCACCACCACCACCACCATCACCATCATCATCATCATCATCATCATCATCATCATCATTATCATCATCATCATCAATGGCTTATTAGGATATTTGTCGTCATCACCAATATCTTCGCGAAAGCGATCAATTGCAAAAGCATTAACATTAAATCGCTGCTGCACTCAGCCACTCAGCTTTACGTGCGTATTTATCAATGTTGTTATTTATTCTACATGTATTTATGCAATTTCTATAATTCTTGTTTAATAATTCTTACCTGGTCTTTCCATACATGATACAGGAAAAGGCAGAGACCATTGACATAATCCTGTAGCAAGAATGCTTGCAGCGTAAATCACAAAGAAACACTGTCTCTCGTGCAATTTCATAGTTTCATCGAACAGAAATTGTTTGATCTGTTTCAGTGAAAATTTACTGGCTATATTTTCCCATATTTTACGCATGTTGGAATGTGGTTTCGGGGGCTGACATTTATGTATTTCTTGCATATCACTTAAAAGAAAACATGCCTCGGATTGATATTATAAGTTGTAATGATGTCAATACATCATTTGTACGCGTTACATATAGTGTCAAACAAAAACAACAACAAAAAATGAACATCAGTTTTGATATTCAGATATACGGCCTCAGATGGCGGTGGACCTTACATTTTCCCCATATTTGACGAATGAATTTTCCCATCATTATCAATTGGCTGAGTCCACTTTCAATTTTAGGGGTGTTAGGAGTGATTTTTTTTATTTTAGCCCAATTTTCGATGAATTTTCGTTAAGCAAACAGAACAGCTCCAGATGGGAGGTCGCGTTCTGCGGCGTCACATCTGGGGCTATCTGTTTGCCCATGTCCCATAAAAGGGACGCCAGGAGCAAAATTCACGGCATGGCCTTTTACATCAGGCAAAACTCCATGATAATGGTGTGCTTAATACCGACAATCCGTTTTGGTAGTCTGCAAAGTTATGTGTCAGCCTTAAAGCTGAAAACCAGTTTCTCGTAAACAGAAAAAGTATCAACATTACACTTAATAAGCGATTGGACATTGATTTGACATCGTTTCGCTGCATGTACTTTACATAATTTGTCTTATGTATCCACAACTCCTATCTTTTTCTGTCAATTCTTGTCGATTTGGTGTTTCCGAAACTTGGAAATTTGGTCTAATCAAACTCTACTGAATCCGTGTTCAATATGAGTGACGTGCGAATGCTGACATTTGCAGTAGGATACTCCATCACATGTCCCGTGTATACATGTACTATAGTAAACAAGCTCAAGGCGGTGGTTTGACATTTTTACACCAGCAGATATAAGTTTAATTGATTACAGAAATAAGAATTAAAATTAAATGCCTTAATTACATTTATCATAAATTGAAGGAAATCCATGTGTAGATGAAATTCATTTAAGGCACGTTCTCCTTTACAAGTCCGAAGTCCTCGTAGAAAAAAAAGTAAAACCGAATGTCTTTTGTGTTTTATATTAGTTTTGGTAATGTTTATATACGAATCTTCAACTGACATACATGTGCATAACTAGAAAAAAAAACAAAAAACATACATGTGCATAACTAGAAAAAAAAAGTCAAAACGTTGAATTACTGTTAGCACTAAAATATGAGCTGCGTCATGAGAAAACCAACATTTCGCATATGCGAAAACAATGGCGCAGATCAGCTCGGATCCAATAAATATTTTGGATCCGAGATTATAAGAAGTCATTATTTTCCCGCAAAAAAAAAAAAAAAAAAAAAAAAAAAAAAAAAAAAATACTTTTACTATGATTGCTCAGCACGACCCGAGACCAAATCTCACGATCAAGTAAAGATTTTTGAAAAATGTGGTATTCGAATAATATGGATTATCACCCTTGCCAATGCAATCCCTGTTCAAAGCCCATTTTGGCCGTTAAAAAAAAAATCATTTGCAGACCGATTTTCATGTCATATTGGGACAAGCTAAGATAAGATTCTTGCTTGAAATTAATTTTCCTCCCATCCTAAGAACACTGTTGTCTAAAGTCCCTGTGATGCTCAGATTGGTCATGTAGGCCCTAGTGAGATTGGTAATTATTTTTAGTTTCAGGGCTAAACAGGTGGGTCGAAAGGTAAGAAAATCAGTTATTATGATAGCAAATGATAGAATCACACTAAATAAAATTCACATTTAGTAAAATACCTGTTTGCCTAAATACCTAATAAACGGAGCACTTATGCAAAATATGGCTATCACGAATCGATATGCTAAAACTAATGCAAACATTTATTAGATTTAATGTCCATATATCTTATATCGTATGAGAAATTAAGTAAGCATGCCTGATATGGTTGTATCCAATCATTTTTAGAATGTGTAAACTAATCCAATTGTCGCCATATTGAAACTCAAACCAATCGCCGTTCCCACTTGGGCCTACATGACCAATCCGAGTATCGCAGGGGCTTTAGATACATTGAAGAAGTACGAGTATGTCTCAAAATCTTTCAAATATATACATGCATTTGTCAGTTGTTTAATAAAGCTCGTGCTAATATGCTGCATGATGGGAACAGCGACGTCAAATTCATGTAAATCATACTTGGCTCGTACACATTTGTGGTCGTTTTAAAGAAAGATTCAAGGTTTTGCCAGTGATACCATTCAATATGGCGAGCCTAAAATATTTCATGAATTTCGAAAATAAACAATATTTGTGTCATATATGCGAATGTAAATTTTATAAATAACACAATATATACATGTATAAATTGAAAAAGACAAAATCGAGTGAGGTGTATTGATCAATATGACAAAAATTCCACCATATGATCTACCAATGGTACCATTGTTACGAATGGTACCAATCGCAGCAGAAAAACGTTCAGGGTTTTCTGGTTAGCATGGGCTACGTTCGGGGTTTTCCCAATGGTAAAATCTGCAAATCTACCAATAGTACTGTTGGTACCATTTTTACCAATGGTAACCAGAAAACCCTGAACGTTTTCCTGCTGCCAATGGTACCATTGGTAGATCACATGGTGGAATTTTTATCATATTGATCAATACACCTCACTTGTTTTTGTCTTTGTTATTTACTTCATGTATATTGTTTTATTTATAACATTTACATTTGCATGTATGACAGAAGTATTGCTTATTTACGAAATTCATGATATATTTTTAGGCTCGCCATATTGAATCACGTGACTTTTCCCGCGTTGGTAGAATTACCCACGCTGTATTCTGTCTGCACCATTTGCTGCCGTATGTTAGTAACATTGGTACCATTGGTACCAATGGCATTACCAATGGTACCATTGGTAAAACCTTGAACGGAATTTGTCTACCAATGGTACCATTTTTACCATTGAAAAAAACTACGAACGCACGCATTGGTAAAATGTTACTGCCAATGGTACCATTGGTAGATTTGCAGATTTTACCATTGGGAGAACCCTGACCGTAGCCAATATCTTGTCTTTATTTATTTACTTTTCAAATGCATGATACCAGAATCATAAAAATATGTTGATCATGAGAGGAAGGATGATTCTTGTATCTAATTATAACACAAGACTGGCATATGTGTTGACTGAAGTACATTGAACTGATGTGAATAAACTGCAGGTTACCAAAAATAAACATTTGAGCATGAGCAATGTTGTGGAACAGGTTAGGGGTGCAGATGTTGCAACCAAGATATTTCAAATGTTGAATGGAATTGATAGCATTTCATATTGTGGTGTTTGTATTATTGAGTTCCTTAAACTTCTCATTGTAAGTATTGTTAGACATGGTTTATCTTTTATAAATGGTCAGGCATGAAGTATACTAGGTGCGCAATGTTACCGGACTGCAAAACATGCGTTAATAGGCTTACACTGAAACAACCAAAGCCAACAGGACCCTATGATTTTCCGCCGCAACCCTGGGGAATGCAACAAGCGAGTGAAAGCCAGTGTATGCATGTCTATAGTGAGGCTTCAATGCCATGGGGCCCATGCACAGCCTCAGAAAAACAGACTTGAGAAAATACAACGCCAGGCTGCTAGGTTTGTTCACTCATCATATACAGCACGGACCCCAGGTTGTGTGACAAAGGTGTTGCAAGACTTGGGCTGGGATTCGCTCGAACACAGAGGTCATCTTCAGACTATTGATGATCTTCAAGATCCACCATCAGTTAGTCGAGGTTTCTGGCTCAACTAAACTTCTCCAGCTGAATAACTCCAGAACCAGAACGCACACCGATTTAAACAGGCAGTGGATGCAACTTCCACTTACAGTGATAATCGAACTGGAACCATCTACCAACTGTGGTCACCAGCTGCACCACCATCGAGGCGTTCCGCGCCGGTCTAGGATACCGCGCACAGGTCTACTTACCTAGTCTAGACAGTGAGACAATCTGTTAATAGTATACTACAACGTTCTATCTATCTATCTCTCTCTCTCTCTCTCTCTCTCTCTCTCTCTCTCTCTCTCTCTCTATACTGCCATACGCCCTCGCGGACATTCTGATACTGAGTCGATTGAAATTTCTTATCATCACCTCAGGTTGGGCTGCACAGATTTTATACAGGGTTTTCGATATTCCATTCTAGATTCCAACTCTTCACAAGATGATGATAGGAGGGGTGGAGGGGGGGGGGGGGGGGGGGGGGGGGCTATGGGTCGAGGCGACCTGGAATCCATGGGTATGATACCGGTCTTTAGTACTTCTGTTGGGTGTTGGACTTTGTCCCGGAAATGGCGGGATAAACAAAAAAGTAGACAAATCATTTCAATTCAACAATTAAGAAGATATTCGCAAGGATATCTTTCAAGACCGACACCGATACTTTGGCAATAGCATGGTATTCACCCATCAATGGATTTAAATGTTCTCCTCGCATCTTAATAATCCGCTTTTCAGTAGTTTCCCTTCCATGAAAAAATTATGCAAATTTAAATTAGGTCAAACAGATCTATTTGTTTTGTTGTTGTTTTTTCGTTGTTGTTTTTTACTCTTTACTAGGTCCGTCAATTTCTGATCTTTACCTCGGGAGCTGAAGAAGTGTGACTTGCTCAAGGCCACAATGAATGCCGACCTGGCTTAGGATCGAATCTGTATCCAGAGTCCTACACTCTACCAGGGAACTGTTAACCTGGAATTCATACTCAATAACATCAAAGGTTCTATCTCCTGCACCGCGACACCCTTTAATAAGTCAAGGGTCATTATTATTTGGCACCAATTAGCGAAATCTACGGATAATTACTTTTCTGGTTCCCGTTTTAGACTATCATTTACATGCATGTGCTGGTAACCAATTACTACCCAGATCATTCCAGCTCTTTTATCTGATTCATGATAATCCATTAAAAAGTTTTAAATGTTCATGAAAAGAAAAAAAAAGTTTAGTTTGTTTTGTATGCACGTTGCGTACATGTAGAAGTGTCAAAACCGATCGATTGAGCGACATGATACATATAAAAACTATCGCACTGGCGTAGAAAACATCTTAATTTTGACTAAGAAAATAATCGTAAACATACTTTTATTAAATTGACGCCATTCGCATTGTCAGTACTTAAAATATTTCATTATTTCGCAGCATGCCCATTCACGTACTGCAGTACGTAATTCACGTACAGAAACTGCTCTGCAAGCACAAAATACCTACTGCTTACGAGCGAAAAGTATACAAAGAAATGATGCACGCAGAAATTGAAATACCTGTGCGAGCGGCTTTTCAAAATGTCTAAAAAATATAAAGCTCTAAATATAGCTGAAAAATTTCCATTTTTGTGTTCTAAATTCAAATTTACAGTTTTGATTGGTCAGCCAAGAATTTTAGCCAATCGATTTTCACCGCCAGGTGGCCTGTGAGAATACTAAGACTTGCGCAATCTGAAATGTACTTTCAGTTTCACTGGGAGAAAATGATGTCCAATTCCTTAGCCTATTTCTTTCAATTATGACCCATTCGTTTTGTTTTATTGTATGTAAAGTTGAAGATCACTTGCTAAAGTGTTATTTTTTATTATTTATATGCAAACAATTGATTGATTCTGCAATTAAAAGCTAATGGGCACCCTAAAATCTGGCGCAACTTACGATCTCTGTTAACCATACCCCACCCACTAAGCTGTATTATAGACAGTGTGATTGCTGCATTTAGTTGCAATAGGAGTCTAAATATCAAACTTAGATAATTTCCATATATTAGCTCATTGAGTAAAATACTTTTTAGCTCGCCTGCACGAAGTGCATAGAGCTATTGTAGTCACCTCGGTCGTCCCCGTTTACGTGTACGTTTACGTGTACGTCCGTTTATAAGTCTATATCTCTTGACCATGTTGATGGATCAAGTTGATACTTTGCATGTTGCTAGATATTGGTCTGAAGTTTTACTCAGTACCATCATGACCCACCCTGGGTGACCTTGAGGTCAAGGTCACGGACTTAGAAATTTTGTGTTCAAGTTTTTGGTTAATGTTTTTGTAAGTCTATATCTCTTGACCATATTGATGGATTGAGTTGATACTTTGCATGTTGCTAGATATTGGTCTGAAGTTTTATGCAGTACCAGCATGACCCGCTCTGGGTGACCTTGAGGTCAAGGTCACAGACTTAGAAATTTTGTGTTTAAGTTTTTGATTTGTTTTTGTAAGTCTATATCTCTTGACCATGTTGATTGATTGAGTTGATACTTTGCATGTTGGTAGATATTGGTCTGAAGTTTTATGCAGTACCATCATGACCTACCCTGGGTGACCTTGAGGTCAAAGTCACAGACTTAGAAATTTTGCGTTAAATTATTTGGTTACAGTCTAAATCTCTTGAACATGTTGATGGATATAGTTGATACTTGCATGTTGATAGATATTGGTTTCAGGTTTTATGCTGTACATCACAACTCACCTGGATGACCTTGAGGTCAGGGTCACGGACTTGGAAGTTTTGTGTTTAAGTTTTGGTTAATGTTTTTATAAGTCTATATCTCTTGAACATGAAGATTGATCAAGTTGATACTTTGCATTGGTCTGAAGTTTTATGTTGTACCATCATGACCTACCTGAGTGACCTTTAGGTCAAGGTCATGGGTCATAGATTTTAACAGATGTAGTGGCAAAGCACAAGTCAGGCGAGCTACGCTGTCCTGGGACAGCTCTTATTACCAGAGGAATTAGCATTCTAAATATTTTGTGTCATTTGAAATGTGGATTTTTGTATTTCTTATTGCTTAAAATTGAAATGCAAGTATTAGCATTTAGAGAAAAAACTTAACCACAAAGACATACCAATATCTGTTTTACTGAAAACCTCAGCATTCATTGGACAACTCGGAAAAAAGGCTGGATCTCATATTAATGCATATTAAGTGTGAGTTTTCAGTTCAAAAACATGGTGTACCCTCAAATTTTGGCCTGTACCCCCAAAATGGGGACACAAAGGGTACAATCATGTACCCTCAGCTGAAAATTGGAGTGGGCATGCTGATTTCGATTAGTGCCTTTTCGTTGCTGATGAGAATATAATTTCGTTAAAAACATGTTTATAAAAGATAAGAAATAAATTTTGTGTTGAATTTTACAAAAATTTTGTGTTACTTTGTACATGTATTTTATGTGGATTTATTTGTTTTCAAGCACTTTCATTTTATTTTCTCTTAATAATGTCGTTTAAGCTTTCGTGTCACATACACACGGTGACTGCGAGCACACGTCATCATTATAGAAAATGCTGCAAACTAGCAGTCTACTTTATTTTAAATTCATTTTGGCAGGACTGTTTTGTCAAAACATTACCAAACGCTTGACAGAGCCGTCTCGAAATTTCACGGAGCACCTCCATTGTTGAAAATGATTGTTAATTATAAGATTTCAAGCTGATTTGACTGTTAAATTTCATAATTTTAAACGAACACATGCATACATGTATATTCTAGACTAAATGATTTACGGTTCTTCTTCCTATTATTTTTTCATATATTAGACCGTCGCATTGGGCATTGTACGAGATGCATCGCAATGAAACCCAAAACAGCGATATGTCTGTGTGGTACATTTTGTATTCAACAGGTAGGACACAAAAATCCACAGAACCACGTTCTAAACTGCAATAAAACAGCAATACCGCACTTCCAGGCATGAATGCGAAGTTCATTAGATAAAACTGCAAAGTTTGTCCTACGTAATAATTAAACGAAAAATTGTCACAAAAGGTCGGAACAATGTAAAATTTTAAAAAGAAAAACACCACTTTTTTGAAAATAAGAAATGTCAATTCTTGGCTTTTCATCTTCATTCCACTGAACACCAAAGTTGTATCTACACATATCAATCGTAATTAAATTTCATTGAGTGCGCATACATGAAGACAGGAGTCACCCTGTGGTGACACTTGCACATACGGCATTTTTATTTCCGGTAATAAAATTCAGGCGACGTCCTGGCATTGTTAAGAAGCTATTGCAGTGTGCACAAGAGATAGGGATCAAAGGCGATAATAATTAGGTTATAATGGCTCTCGACTGTTGGTCTGTGTGCATTGAAATGCATGGAGCACCCAGCAGGCTGCTAAAGAGGCTAATTTCCGTTATACAGTTCAACCTCATTATAACGCGCCTCATTATAAGGCGGTTTTCAATATAACACGGCCATGTTATCATTGTTATGGCTCCCAAAATGATTATTTAGCTATTTTTTTATTAGCTCACCTGAGCCGAAGGCTCACAAGGTGAGCTAATAGGATGGCCATGATCCGGCGTCCGTCCGTCGTCCGTCCGTTCGTCCATCGTCGTCGTCCACAATTTCAAAGATCTTCTTCTCTGAAACCGCTTGGCCGATCTAGTTGAAATTTTATGTGGAGCCTCCTTGGGTAGTGGCATTTCAAGTTTGATCGCGAAATCCAGGTCACATGACCAAGATGGCCGCCACGCCCATATATGGTAAAAACCCTTCAAAAATCTTCTTCTCCAGAACTGGTGGGCCGATTTCGACGAAACTTGGTATGTAGCATCGGGGACTTCAGCCCATCGTAGTTTGATAAAATGATGACCCTTGGATGACCTTGACCTATT
Organism: Rugalucina vietnamica; assembly: GCA_964017185.1. Classification (NCBI taxonomy): domain Eukaryota; kingdom Metazoa; phylum Mollusca; class Bivalvia; order Lucinida; family Lucinidae; genus Rugalucina; species Rugalucina vietnamica. The sequence continues at coordinate 25,123,005 of OZ024874.1, read as the reverse complement.
TTACGGCAAGGTCAAATTTGGAAACATAGGCTTTTACATGGGGAAAAGTGAAAACTATGGATTTTTTGAAAACTATTGCAGCCTGAGGCCTGAAAAAAGGTAGATGCAAACAACTAATGGAGTAGATGAAGGTATGTGATTAATATAGGTCAAGGTCATCTCTTGACCTTGGCCAGTCTGTTGTCCATACACACTTTACAAATATCTTTTTCTCTGAAACTGCGCGGCCAATCAAAGTGAAATTTTATGTGGAGCATCCATGGGTAGGGGAGACGAAAGTTTGATCGCGAAATCCATGTCACATGACCAAGATGGCCGCCATGCCCATATATGGTTAAAACCACTCAAAAATCTTCTTTTCCAGAACCAGTTGGCTGATTTCCACGAAACTTGGTATGTAGCATCAAGGACCTCAGCCCATCATAGTTTGATAAAATGATGACCCTTGGATGACCTTGACCTATTTTACGGCAAGGTCAAATTTGGAAACATAGGCTTTTACATAGGAAAAAGTGAAAACTATGGAATGTTTTTAAAACTGTTGCAGCCTGAGGCCTGAAAAGTGGTAGATGCAAACAACTAATGGAGTAGATGAAGGTATGTGATTAATATAGGTCAAGGTCATCTCTTGACCTTGGCCAGTCTGTTGTCCATACACACCTTTCAAAGATCTTCTTCTCTGAAACTGCTTGGCCAATCAAAGTGAAATTTTATGTGGAGCATCCATGGGTAGGGTAGACGAAAGTTTGATCGCGAAATCCAGGTCACATGACCAAGATGCCCATATATGCCACGCCCATATATGGTAAAAACCACTCAAAAATCTTCTTCTCCAGAACTGGCTGGCCGATTTCCACGAAACTTGGTATGTAGGATTGAGTACCTCAGCCCATCATAGTTTGATAAAATGATGTCCCTTGGATGACCTTGACCTATTTTATGGCAAGGTCAAATTTGGAAACATAGGCTTTTACATAGGAAAAAGTGAAAACTATGGATTTTTTGAAAACTATTGCAGCCTTAGGCCTGAAAAGTGGTAGATGCAAACAACTAATAGAGTAGATGAAGGTATGTGATTAATATAGGTCAAGGTCATCTCTTGACCTTGGCCAGTCTGTTGTCCATACACAGTTTTCAAAGATCTTCTTCTCTGAAACTGTGCGGCCAATGAAAGTGAAATTTTATGTGGAGCATCCATGGGTAGGGTAGATGAAAATTTGATCGCGAAATCCATGTCACATGACCAAGATGGCCGCCACGCCCATTTATGGTAAAAACCATTCAAAAATCTTCTTTTCCAGAACCGGTGGGCCGATTACCACGAAACTTTGTATGTAGCATCGGGGACCTCAGCCCATCATAGTTTGATAAAATGATGACCCTTGGATGACCTTGACCTATTTTACGGCAAGGTCAAATTTGGAAACATAGGCTTTTACATAGGAAAAAGTGAAAACTATGAATTTTTTGAAAACTATTGCAGCCTGAGGCCTGAAAAGTGGTAGATGCAAACAACTAATAGAGTAGATGAAGGTTTGTGATTAATATAGGTCAAGGTCATCTCTTGACCTTGGCCAGTCTGTTGTCCATACACACCTTTCAAAGATCTTCTCTGAAACTGCTTGGCCAATCAAAGTGAAATTTTATGTGGAGCATCCATGGGTAGGGTAGACGAAAGTTTGATCGCGAAATCCAGGTCACATGACCAAGATGGCCGCCACGCCCATATATGGTAAAAACCTTTCAAAAATCTTCTTCTCCAGAACTGGCAGGCCAATTTTCATGAAACTTGGTATGTAGCATTTGGGACTCCAGCCCATCATAGTTTGTTGAAATGATGACCCTTGGATGCCCTTGACCTATTTTACGGCAAGGTCAATTTTGGAAACATAGGCTTTCACATGGGAAAAGGCGAAAACAAACTGTTGCAGCCTGAGACCTGAAAGTTGCTGGATGCAGACAACTAATGGAGTCAGTGAAGGTAAGTAATTAATGAAGGCCAAGGTCATGTCTTGACCTTGGCCCAAGGTCATTTAAATATCAAAATTAAAATTATGGTTTTCTCAGAAATCACTAGGTTTGGAAACTATTGCAGCCTGAGACCTGAAACTTTGCAGATGCAGACAACTTGTGAAGCCAATAAAGGTGTGTGAGTATTCAAGGTCAAGGTCATTTCATTATGACTTAATACTCCAAGATCAGGCTTCAGGTGAGCGTTCTCAGGACCAATGGTCCTCTGGTTGTAAATAACCTCATTATAACACGGTTCACTTATAACACTGTCTGTTTTCATGGACCCCAAAGATCGCATTATAATGAGGTTGGCCTGTAATTAAGTACGAATTCCAGGTATAACAGTTCCCTGACTCTGCGGTCTACCGCTGCGCCAGACTGCTCCAGATTCTATACTGGAAGGGAAGAATATACTTATACACTAGTCATTTGTAACCACGGCCCCCCAGGCCCGGGGAATAGTGGGGACTTTGACTTTTGGTCCAGCAAAATCCCTGCTAAAAGCCCCACCCTGCGGGGACTGCTCGTTGGTAAAACCACTGCTGTTTTCCCCGCAGCCTGCTATCTTTTCCTTTCATGGCCCTTTTTGCCTATATAGCAAAGATATTTCCCCGGCACTGCCTTGGTAAAACTTTGGTCAAAGCCCCTCTCATTTTCACGGCTATCCCCCGCCCTCCCCTGGCCTTGGGGGTTGGGGGGAGGTTGCTGTGGTTACAAATGACTAGTGCATTTCTTTCAGTATAATCCTTGATCTGATAAAAACTACTGTATTATTCCTACCATTTTTCTCATTTCTCACTAAACTTAAACAGCTATCTTGGCAGGGTCTCATTGAGAACAAAACAGTATGGTTTTATTTTTTTCATTTACTTATTTTTTGTTTTTCTTTGGAAAAGTACAAAACATGTCATATGAACCGCATCATGAGAAAACTGAAGTTTTACCTATGCATATGTGATTCCTCCCTGATCATCTGGGAGACTTCAGGAAATGATGAGCATCTGCCGGTCCAAGTCACATGACCAAGATGGCCACCAGGGCTATAAATAGCAAAAACCTTTAAAAATCTTCTTCTCCAGAACCAGAAGGCCTATGATTTTGAAACTTGGCATGAAGCATCAGGCAATGGAGGTCTACAAAGTTTGTGTAAAATATGACCCTGGGATGTCCATTGTAGTTCAAAACAAGTTTGTTAGTATATATCTCAGGTCTCAGGTGAGCATTTATAGGACCATTGGTCCTCTTGTTTTTCAAACTGTCCACTTTGTGCCGAAAAATATGGTAACCACTTTACAGACGAAAGTCAAAGGGATTAAGTAGTATCCGTTACATAATTACGATGCAGCCTCTATACAATATACTATAGAAAGACCATGACAGAATCAACAACTTTGAGAGTCAGATGAGCCGCCTCGTGGAAAAACCAACAATGTGGTTTCCGAACAGGTCTGACACAAACCAACCTATACAGTCACAGAAAAGAGCTAGAAGCTTAAAATTTTGGAGTTACGTAGAGGAGGAATTGTACTATCTGAGTAGCGAAAACAAAGGCGCTGATCAACGTTGCGATTACCGCGAAGCTGATCTGCGTCTTTGTTTCTGCCTATGCAGATTGTTGGTTTTCCCATGAGGCGGCTCAGATTATAAAATTGATGTCAAAATTACTGCAACATTCAAATCAAGGAACATTTTATGTCCAATTTTGGAGTTGTTAGCCAAATCATAAACACACACACACACACACAGCATCATGAGACCTAAAATTATGTTTATGATTCACTGTTCTGTAAAGACTGCAGTCTTAAAATAAAGTGCCCAATACACCAAGAGGATCCTATAAGCCAACATAATACCATATACAATTAAATCATAACTGCATAATTCAAAACTGGCTAGATTATAAATGCAAAACTAATGGATTGATTATTCGATTACTTTCGCAAATCAATTGTAATTGTAATCGATTACATTGTGGAAAAAATTATTTTTAATCGTAATCATTAATCGTAAGATTGAAAGTAATTGTAATCATTAGTGATAACTTTGAAAGTAATCAATAACAGGTCTGTATGCAGGAAAACAATAATCAGTGGTGTCGCTTTAGGGGTGTTAGATGCAGCGAGCCTGAGGCGTTAAATTGGCTCACGCATCGATAAAGGTACCTGTTCAAAGTGTAAACGCAGGTAAGATTGGTGGTAAAATTTACCTACTGATGAACCTATATGACCTATATTGCAGCATAGAATTAATGAAATGGAACATTAAAATTGAAGGACGCAGCTGCTTTGCCATTCCAGAAAATAAGTACACCCTCTGGTCTGATGATTAGTTTGAAAAAAAAAAACAACAAAAAAAACATAGGTCAAAATTTTAGAAATTTTCTCGAAAAACTGCACCTCATTGACTCATTTGTCAGTGCCGACCGTTCACCATGCATTTAAAACTATTTAGAACTCACATGACGTACATGTAGTTGGGGCACGTTTTTTGTACATCTGGTCACGCCTGAGCCGTCAAAACTGAAGATGAATTTGACACCATTTTTAAATGATAAACCATCATAACTGAAGTATGAGTGATGACATTTGCCCTGTTTAGAAACTTTGTATGAAATTTACTTACTTGGACATGTTCAGGGTTGCCACGCGTCAAGGAAAAGTCAGGGAAATTTAAATTTTTTCAAGGTCAGGGAATTGTCAGGGAAATTTGCAAACTGTCAGGGAAATTTGGAATTATTGGTAAATGTGAGGGAATTGTCAGCGAATTTTGAAAATACCAGACTCAGGTCCAGTTACTGGGTGAACTCATCATCATGCCATCAATGTTTTCAGGGATTTTTTTTTTGTGTCTCAGGGGCCGAAATAAGGCCCCATTCCCAATGCGATTTAGGAGGATTTTTTCCCAATTTATAGAAAAAAAATCCCAATCACATCTGAAAATTATTTTCAATAGTTCAATGCCTTGTGAAATATATACGTTCTGCTGTTTGAAATGCTATTTAGCTTGGTATTTTATGTTATTATTTAAATGATTCTAAATGCATACGCTTGATAAACTATGTCAACTTGGTAATATACTTAACGACACTTCCAAGGCTACCGATAGAGTTTTTGCAATAATTTCGAAACCATTCAAGATATTGAAATGAAAATTGCAGGGGCGATCGAAAAATTCATGGGGCGTGTACTGAAGGCAAATTCATGTCGGTGGACCTTTATTAAGAATCATCCCGAGCGTTTAGACAAACCACACCTCATTTTCAAAAGTCGCAAAACTTGAGGGATCAAACAAAACATTATTTCAGCGATAAACCTACAATATATTGCCATACTGTATTTTTTTTTATCTTTTATTCTTCATGAAAAAAAAAAAAAAAAAACAAAAAAAAAAAAAACAAAAACAAAAAAAAAAAAAAAAAACAATAAAAAAAACGGTTGAAACTAACTATCACAGCAAATGTTTATCAGATCCAATCAAATTACCTAGTTAGGCCGCCATTTACTCGAATGACAGTTAGCCAACAACTAAACATCGAAGCCACGTACCGCATGTATATACAAGTAAGATGCGCTATACCCTTCCACCCATCCCTTACAAATAAATTGTTCAAACTGTATAACATTAGCAGGGTACCGTCTCCTATCTACATAGCTGAGAACATCACAGATAAGGGTTGATATGGTAGATTTATTTTAGGTTGGTGATCATTAAAACTATGTTTGCTTGCAGTTCTAAGGTTTACAGTCTTGCGTGCTGTAAGAGATGTCGCACCATCGTGAGTCCGTGCATATCATTTGTTTTTCTAAGAAATGTTCTTCCCTCCATGTGCTTTGGCAAAAAGAGAAAACATAACCAGAAGGAAATACGGAGGAACTGTTGTAACGATCTTTGTTCGCTATACATGGTTTTTGTGACTTTTGAAAATGAGGTGTGGTGTGTCCAAATGCCTGGGGCGCTTCTTTATAAAAGTCTACTGGCATAATTTTGCCTTCAGTACACGTCTGATGAAGTTTTCTATCGTCCCTGCAATTTTCATTTCAATATCTTGAATAGTTTTGAAATTATAGCAAAAATTCTATCGGTAGCGTTGGAAGTGTCGTTAAGTATATTATCAATTTTGAATATTCTGAAAATTTCCCAAATTCAGGGTTTACATCGCTAATTTTCCCAATCGCAAAGGCCCTAGGGCCCCTTCCCAAAATTGCAAAAAAAATCCCTGGTTTTAAACCAGATGGAATCCAGAAGTGCATTTTATGTTGAACTGAGTTCTAATTGGTGTGTTATAGTAATTTATGACTTTCCAAAATTTAAGAATTGTCTTATTTAGTTGCCCTTAGAGACCGCTCACCAAAAAGTCGTTGTCAGCGAAATTTGAAATTCCGTCAGGGAATCAGTGCTTGCACTAGTGGACGTTTTGGGCGTTTTTACGTCCTGAAATGACTCCCGTACGTCGAAAAATGACACAGCAGACGTCAGCTGACTGCCACAAAAATCCTCATACGCCCTGCAGCAAGGCACGCGACGTATCGTCAGAGATGAAAATTTACCTATTTTAGTGTATTGAAAACCATCTTAAAACTGTTTATTCAGGGATTAGTGACAGCCAGACCATGCCTCCAGGGTGTAAAGGTGTCTCATTTAAAGTGTTATAAAGAGTAACTTGTGTCAAAACAATTAACAGATCAAGGTCAAGCGTGATCAATATTTACTGCTAGAGAGGTGGATTGGACTAATCCATTGTAATATTGGGTAAAATATTGGGTAAAATTGAACTAGTCCACTGTAGGTTGGAATATCAATATTGAAGGAATTTCATCACAATTAATTAATACACAATTTTAAAACATTTAAACTTTGCATATTTTTTTTTTTTTTTGTTTTGTTTTTTTAACTTAGCTATTTCCATCTTTACTAATTGGCACAATTTTTTTTTTCAAAACTTATTAAGCAAGTTGAGGATAAAAAAAAAAAAAAAAAAAAAAAAAAAAATAAATAAAAATAAAATATGTTCAATAAAAATATTTAAGGGAGGTAACTCAATACCTTGAACAGACACTAGTAATAATAATAACAAATAATGATAATGAAAAATAACATAGATCTACTATTATAAGGATTAAAATAAAAATGAAATAGATTTAATAACAATAATAATGAAAATAAAAACAAACAAACTATATATAATAATAATGAAAATAAAAAAAAAAATGAAATACATAAATTAATAATAATTTTCACACATTCATGAGCTATATTTAAAGTCATTAGCTGTATTGGTACAAAGAATACATACCCTGTCTGAACAAAGTGAGAGACTATTCCCCTAAAGGTGGCCACTAAGTTACATGAACTAGTAACATATGAATACATGCATCAAAGGTGCAAACATTACAAAAACAACACTAAAACATGAAACAAATAGAACCACAACAGAATTTTCACCTTGGAAGTCTTCTTAGATGTAGTGACAAATTAATTTAATGTGCGGATGCACACTTGACACGCGGCACTGCGAGTAATCTATGACTTCCAGATTTTGGGCCTGTGACTTCCAAATCTTAAAGGGTGGAAGTCATGACTTCCTGATTCAAAAAGTTAGTGCAAGCACTGGGGAATTGTCAGGGAATTTTGTTTCCGCTTGATCGTGGCAACCCTGAATTGTTTACCCTGCTGATGAAAGAGCAGAGTCGCTTGGATAATGCCCAGACATTTCCCGCCATATGTCAATTGATAGTGGAAAAATTTTACCTTTATACCGTTGACCTTGGCCTTGGCCAACCAGTGCTACTGTAAACAAAGTGAAAGTAGAAATTTGTTTTTGGGATCAATTTGTGACGGGATAGTCTCCCTTCGTAAAATACGTTGGTGCAACATATTAGCGGCATATTGAGTGCTTGTAATATGCAAATTTCAAACTCGAAACTTTGTGAATCGAGTAAGTGTTGAGTATATAGCGCAGTAAACCACCCTTGGTAGATGAGCAATTTTTTTATTGAGCATGCTTTTCCACCGACGGGGTTTGCTGTGGCTCGGCTTGGCTGTTCGTTACATTCGGTGGCAGCAGTGGGATAATGACAACTGCCAGACTGGGGTTGCCTTACCCATGTAGACCCCAGGCCATGACTCGGGATGAGTCTTCTCGGAGGGGGAAGTAACGTGACGGGATTGTCTCCCTTGGTAAAATATGTTGGTGCAACATATTAGCGGCATATTGAGTGCTTGTAATATGCAAATTTCAAACTCGAAACTTTGTGAATCAAGTTAAGTGTTGAGTATATAGCGCAGTAATCCACCCTTGGTGGATGAGCATGCTTTCTCACTGATGGGGTTTGCTGTGGCTCGGCTCGGCTGTTCGTTACAGATTTTTCATTTTCTTGGTTTGTACTGATTATACAATTTAATTTCTTTTAACTTAAATGAGATACATTGTAGATACTTGTATATGCACTGGCAAACTTTTATTTGAAACCAGACAGTCTGTCACAGAAAAATAGACATTGAGTTGACAGATTTCTGCATGAAATCATGCATTGCTACTTCAACTGTATGTTAACACTGGGAATACTCCCGGCCCCTCCTTATTGTGCATGTTACCCCTTTTCCAGTATAAATAGCTTTCATGATTATATGCTGAGACCCACGGATAAGCTGACAGTACTACTATGCATTGTGAAACTAGGGTGGAGGGGGACGGGTTGGAGAGGGATATAGTGGAGCTGCAAATTCCTTCACAATTTGATAAAATATATGGTGAAGTTGCATGAAAACATGCAAAATCGCGCATTTTAGATGCCGCATCATTTGAATCACCCCCTTGGTAAATGTGTCTTGAGGACAAAACACAGTACCCTAGCAGGGTTCGAACCCAAAACCTCTTGATTTGGAGTCAGATGCTCTACCACTAGTAAACTGCGCTCCCTCAAATTGAGTATTGAGTAATAAAGAATAATTTTCCCTATTCTTAGTTATGTAGAGGCAATAAAAACCTATTTTTGGGTTTTTATTGCCTCTATATATGAGCCGCCTTGTGGGAAAACCAACAATCTGCATAGGCGAAAACAAAGGCGCAGATCAGCTTCGCGGTAACCGCGAAGCTGATCAGCGCCTTTGTTTTCGCTACTGGGATAGTACAATCCCTCCTCTACTTAACTCCAAAATTTCAAGCTTCTAGCCTGCTTCTGTGCTTGTACAGGTCGTTTGTGTCAGACCTGTTCGGAAACCACATTGTTGGTTTTCCCATGAGGCGGCTCATATGTGTGTTTGCAATCAAACTTGTGGCCAAGGTAACTGGACAACTGGTACTGAGTGAGATTGTACCAATTGTGGCCAACTCATAGCCGATTAGCGTCGGCGCCCACTCATAGCTAAGTCGACTAACATCGACGCTCACTCATACCCAATATAAAATATAAAATTTTTGTTGATTCAAAGGAAACAGCTTTTTATTTTTCAAAATTCTCAATGCTCAGCTCAATTTTGCACTGCAAAACTGAATGCTGTCACACTCTTTGATCAAAAGGCAGCAACACACTTTGATCGAGTTCTACAAAAATCTCACTTTAATCGATTTAAAATTTCTAACAGCCCTGGACTGGTGTGTACTTCTCTTTAATTCTCAATCTACTTTAACATTCTTTGTTTGATTTTACAGATGGACAGGCGGTATGAACTGGAAATTGATGAAAAGTTTGAGAGACTGGTCAGGGAGAGCCCTCGCCCCAGGGTAAGTTGAGCCGTGACACGAAAAAACCGGTCTTTGGGGTTTCCAACCAGATGCGAGTATCATGCGACACAAATGGGTCTGTGCAGCCACAGAAAAGTGCTAGAATCTTGAGATTTTGAATTTAACAAGCAGAGGGACTGTACTATCCGAGTAGCGAATACAAAGGTGCTGATCAGCTTCGCGGTTACCACGAAGCTGGTCTGCGCCTTTGTTTTCGCATAGGCAAAACTCCGGTTTTCTCATGGCGCGGCTTAGTTGACATGGTTGAGTGTCTTCAAGATTACCAACAAGGCACAATACAAACTGTCCTGTACAACCACAGAAGTCAAGAAGCTTGAAATTTTGAATTTCAGAAGAGAATCTCAGAAATTGTACTATCCGAGTATTCAGCGAAAACAGAAGCTGATCAGGCCTAAATGAAATATATGTGTGGTTCCCGTTTCATGCCTTAAAAATTAGGGTAGGTAGGTAGGGAGTATTATTTAATTTGGTCAAAACATTTAACACAGAAAACGGCCTCGAAATCTGAAAATGTGGCTATTTTTAGTTGTTTTTCTCTCCAAAGACCATTTTAATGTTAAGGGTAGGATAAAAAAATTAGGGGAGGTAGGAGAATTGGAACAACACATATAAATCATTTAGGCCTCAGCCCAGGCAATCGATGTAGGAACTAGAGCAGTCTCATGTGAGTTTTCCATATTTGCAGTTAAATCTGCATTGGTATGAAACATTTTCCAAGAGTGCCTAATGTCGATTATTTAAAATTTAATACAAGCCGCGGAACCAGAAAACCAACAATATGCATAGGCGAAAACAAAGGCACAAATCAGCTGTGCAGTAGTGCACAGCTGATCAGCACCTTTGTTACTGAACAGCTGATCAGCGCCTTTGTTTTCACTACAAACACTAAGCATGTACATTTTTTTCCAGCTTGTAAATGGTAACCTACCAAGAGAATATGAAGAATTTGATGATCCAAGTCAACAGCAGATTGTTAGACCAGTCCCTGTGGGTATAGTCAGAAACAGGGCGAACACTTCATTGTCGCCCCACCCCAGACTACTTGTGTCCCCTCGCCCGCAGTATCCTAACACAGGGAGTAGCGCCCCTCCTCAGTATGTAAATGCAGGGAATAGTTCCCATGCAGCAAGTAACAGTCACGGCCAGTATTTCAGTGTAGCCAATAGGTCATATGTAGCGAATGCCAGTCATCCCCAGTTTGTCAACACGGGAGATAGGACTCACAATGAAAATGTGAATGAATCTATTGAACAAATCTTTGACTATATGAAGCAGAAAAGTTTCGAGTCCTCAAGAGAAGAACCATATTGCAATATTAACGAGAATGATCAAAGTGGAGGTTACGCTGTACCAAAGGATGTGTCAGTTGGAACTGACGATTCGGACAGTAATAGTGATGATGTCGATACAATTGAACAGTCATATACTGCCGAGGTAGCTCCTGATCATGACATGAATGTAGACAATAGACATGATAAGATTGTGAGTAGCACGGTACACAGTGATTATGATGAGGCGGATAGGTGTGATACAGACAATGGGGAGAGTCATGTGGGAGACAATAATGAGGAAGTTCCTGGGGACAACGATAGACATATGAATGTAGGGGATGACCAGATTGATTGTCTGGAGATTGAAGAGGGAGAAAACAGTGAAGATTTGGCCGTAGAACAGACTACAGGTCAGTATGGGCCGTGCCGCAAGAAAACCGGTCTTCAGGGTTTCCGAACAGGTCTGACACAAACCGGCCTGTACAGTCACAGAAGCAGGCTAGAAGCTTGAAATTTCAGAGATTTGAGAAGAAGAGGGATTTTACTAACAATGGTGCTGATCACCTGTACAGTTAGTGCACAGCTTATCTGCGTTTTTGTTTTCATATCCATAGGCAAAATCCGTTTTTCTCATGACACAGCTCATATATGAATGAGGAATTATGGTAGCCTAGTGGTGGAGCTTTGGACTTTAAATCTGGCGAATCACATTTATTCCCCATAGAAATTATCTGTGATCTGTCCTGACATAACTTAAAAATTGTTGACTCAGATGTAAAAAATCAAGTTTAAAAATTGTGGACAAACTATTTGTAATAACGCTAGAGGCTTGTGACTGATGACTCAGGCCATGGCTCCCAACGTGGTGTTTATCTGCTATTTGTAATAATTTTAAAGTCATAGGATATTTATGCACCAGTCATGTGTAACCACTGCCCCCCCCCCTCCCACCACCACCTACGGGGAAGGGTGGGGGATAGCCAGGCTAAAATGCAGGGCAGTTACTTTTCGATTGTCCCCGCAGTGTAGGGGAAATGACTGGGTTTTGACATTAGGATCCTTACCTCAAGGAGATTTCTATTGTGAAGGGCGGGGCAAAGAGCAAAGTTTTGACCTCCAGTTTGCCCCCTGGGGATGGGGCTTTTAGCAGGGCCATGAAAGTTGAAAAGTCATAATCCCCGCCCTTCCCCGTAGGTGGGGGAGCAGAGGATACAAATGACTGGTGCATTATTAGCAGCATTTTTTTTATAAAAAAAAATATAAGGCTTCTTTGCATCCCCTTTCACTTTACATTTCAGGAATACAAAAGAAAGAACCTTGTGTCCTGTACATGTGGATCATAAAGCCAATCCCGGGAACCTGTTGTATCTGTGTGGAAGGCAAGAAACAGTAAGTGTAAAATCCAACAGTATGTGGAAGTGTAAAATCTAAAAATGAGTCAAATCAATGTATTTGGTTTTTGCTTGGCGCGACAGCGTCAAGCAATTGAAACGGAATGAGGATTTTTTCTCAATCTGTTGGGCTTTTCCTTTAATCTGTGGGGTTTCCCTTTGACATCCAGGGGCCTGGTTCCAGTCGCAATGTTTTTATACACTTCTTGCATAATAAATCAATTAAAGATGGAAACCAGACTTGCTCTCCGCCGTTTTTATTAGGACTTGTGGGAAGAATGACGTACTTGGATCTAACGTTAAACATTTAGTTGGCGTTCTGGATGGATAATGCTAAAACCCGGAACTTTGTCCTAGGACCGACCAAGTACGAAAACTTGAAATCCACCGTAGCGAGGAAGTGTTCATGACCGATGCGACCCATCGAGTTACCGAAAAACTCCACAAACCTACGAAAAACCACAACATACGGACAAATATTGGTATATACAGACTAGCCAAGCGTTCCTTTTAACAAGGAAAATTTATTTACACAGGCTTGTCTAAGCAAACATTGCAGATATGTATCTGACTGTAGACTGAAGAAGAGCAGTGCATTGTGGGTATTTTATGTGTAAAGTTTAGAATTCATTAATAGAAGGCCCAGGCCTGTGCTAAAAGCCAAAACGAAGATGAAATTTGTCAAACATAACTGATGGAAAAAATCGTTTGTATCAGCTCTTTCCTGGTCTAAGCCTGAAACTATTTATGGGACATAGGCAAACAGGATAGCCCCAGATGTGACCCTGCAGAACAATGTGTCCCAACTGGGGCTATTCTGTTTGCTTAGGAAAACGAAATAAATCCTGATGCCCATAAAAAAGAGAAAGTGGACTGGCCCAAATGGGAAAGTCCATAATAATGGGAAAGTCCATTAGTCTTAAGTGGGTTAACATTGTATCAAATTATTATTTATGCAACAAAAGGGCTGCGTAATATTTTTCAGTCCAGACGAAGATGAGTTCTGGAAGAGCGGTATGGTTACACAACGCCTTGATGCTGGGACAGTGCTTACCCACAGTGGAAGTATCTACAAACTAGTGGGAGATATAGAATTTGCTGACGCTGTTTATGCAGGTAGTAGACTTGTTATCATTTACATGTTTGCAGTTTCACAACAAATCCTAGAAGCCTAAATGGCGCAGTGGTTATGTCCCTTTTCTTTGATTATAAGTTATTATTTAATGATTCTAAATAAAATACCTTAATAAGGTAGGTCACATTTGAAATTATTATCAATTGTGAATATTTTGAAAATTTCCCAAATTCAGGGTTTACGTCGCTAAATTTCCCAATCAGAAAGGCCCTAGGGCCCCTTCCCAAAATTGCCAAAAAAATCCCTAGGTTTGATCCCGGGCTTCTCCAGTCTGTAGGATGAGACTATTAACCAATGTCCCGTCTCCATATGACCGAATCTGTTGGTGGGAAGCTAAACCCCAAATCAACCACCCAACCAACAACAAATCCTGTCAATGTGTTTTACTTGGCCCCGAGGTTATAAAACTTTTTTCATGCTCAGCTCAGCTGAGCACAAAATTTAAACTGCTCATAAATGACAAAATAGCCCAGATAAAATAGTAATTTCAGGTTTAGATCACCAAAGCAATTGTTGGCATTTTAACATTTATGAGCAGGATAAATTTTAGTCTCAGCTGAGCTGAGCATGAAAACAGTATAACCTCTGGACCAGGTTCAACAAAAACAGGCAATATGGCCATTGAGCATAGTCACAGACTCAGGGTCTTTGAGAAATAGATAGGCTGCTTGATTTCTCTTTGCGAAGCTGCTGACCACCTGAATACTGATTAACCATTTAGATGGTGTGAGCCTGTCCAGTGAAAGTGGTTAAAGTGTATATATAAGCCTTAGATGTTAAAGTGGGTGGTGCTCAGGAAATCAGGTCATCTCAATTTGGAAAAAAAGTCCTATTAAATTCTGGCAACATCTGGACATGCCCTTTAATAATAGCTGTTGACAGGGAATGCATTTAAAAGTAACAAATTGAATATTGTACTGGAATATTTAGCAACAATATTGAAGAGAAGCAGTTGTTGAAGGCCAAGTAACTTGACCTTTTGAATGATCAGTAAATTATAGTAACCATTTTGGCAGCATAATGCTGTTTGAGCCCTGACACACAAAAAAAAACAGTCTTCAGGTTCGTGACCAGGTCGGACACAAAATGGCCTATACAGTCACAGAAAAAGCAAGAAGCCTGAAATTATGGATTTACATGTAGTGCAAACAAGAATTGTATTATTCATGTAAAGAAAACAAACATGCTGATCTTCGTCCTTGTTTTCGCATACGCAAATATGGTTTCCTCATGATAAGGCTCATGAGAAGACCGGACTTTTGCATATGCGGAAACAAAGGCGCAGATCAGCTGTGCAGTAACTGCACAGCTGATCAGCGCCTTTGTTTCCGCTACACACACAGATAGTACAATTCCTCCTCTACCTATTTCCCAGATATCAAGCTTATAGCCTTCTTCTGTGACTGTATAGGCAGGTGTTGTGTCGGACCTGGTCTGAAACCTGGAAGACCGGTTTTCTAGCGCCAAGGCTCATTTCATCTTTATGTTTCAGGATTTTCCCAAGAAACTGTTGCAGCTTTTAAACATGGTTTCCCAGAAAATTGGATAGATATCATTGATGATCATTTCAACAGCAGCTTATTAGATAGGTAATTACTGTATCTGTTTCTTTAATTTTATTAAGGGGTATTCACTTTACATATTTAACTAGTCCACTGAATTCATCTGCATATGTATAGGAAAAAACACCACAGAAAATATGTAGAAATACACATAATATGAATAAAATGCTTGATATATCCAACCAGGTTCTACCAAAAAATTCAAAGAGCAATATTTGTGTATGGAGCTAATTTGGCTGAGTCACGATCAGGGTTTCTTTTCCCAGCTATGTCATGTTATGCATGTATAATTCAATATGATATTAGCCAAGAATAAATGTTTTTATTTTACCATAACACTTAGGCAATTAACTTTCTGGCGATACATAACAACAGGATATATTATGCAACCTTTTGCTATAGCAAGGCAATATATGTCCAAAAATCACCATTTTTCACGTGTTATGATGTTGCACTTTTATTTTGGATGTTTCCTACGCTGATTTACAGTTATGTTCAATGATAAGTAAGGTCCAATATTCATGTAATATTAAAGGCACATATGCCCCATGTAATATACTTTGCAATGCAAAGGATTCTTACATTTTTTTTTTTCAACCACAAATATATCTGTATTTGTAACATTGCCATTTGAAATTTTAACGAATCATTAACTAACGGCATCATTAATTTTGAACAACTGGCCCCAGAAGGTGTTCTCACAAAGTACAGAAGTAGCTTAGTATTCTTTGATTCTTGTAGGACGGACAAGGAAGAAACAACTCTCGTCAGCAGCTCTGTGGATGAGGCTCCAGATTTTACCCAGAAACAAAGTACCATTACAACAAAGGGTAAAACTCAGAACTACAGTCTCTCTAATTGGGTGCCAAAACCACTGGGACAAGGGATTTGTGTTGTTGGGGTCAATCAGTAAGTGGTGTTTATCGCTTATTCATATAAGCCAAGTTGACTTCACATTGGTTAAGTTCACTTTCTATTGTAAGGACGCAAGGAAGAACTTTGTTTTCATTTTCATATTTGTTTCATATTTAATTAAAAGTAAAGTAGTAACGAGTATAACCCCATGTAAAGACTGATGTTACATGTACCTCTGACAACGTCTTACTATGTAAAAAGGAGATGATTTTTTGAATTATATATCTCATTTCTCATCAGTTTTTGATTAGGCTCACTTCTGTATAATTTCGTGAAATATCATTATCCGGCAGGGGTGGTATGCTATGGCACAGTTCGGCCATAGAGAAGCGTTTGAAGAGTAAGAGACTGGTCACAACAAGTGGTTCCATATGCACACTGAAAGGACATATAGACAAGCTGCAAGCCAGGGAAGAAAGTAAGATTTAGACATGACCAAAGCAAAAGCTATTGAAAAAGGTTGATGCCTGAAAAAGTGCTTTAAAGCAACTTGATTAAAATATTAGAATCGTTCGTTATGCAACGGTGTGCTATAAATAGATATGCAAATTTTAAACTCGAAACTTAGTGAAACGAGTAAGTGTCGAGTACATAGCGCAGTAAACCAACCACCCTTGATGGATGAGCATGCTTTTCCATAGACAGGGTTTAGCCGTGGCTTGGCTCGGCCGTGGGTTACAGTTAAATATCGTCACATTGCTATTCTTAAAGCTGAGAGTGTAATCAATTTCGTATGAAATGACCACTCATTTCTTTCTCCTTTGACAGATATTCCCAATGAGATAATTACCAAGTTCCACACAGGCTTTCCCAAAGACTGGCAAGAATTGGTACAGGAATATTTCACACCAGATTGGTTGGTACTCTTAAATACTTTTCTTACAATACATATACCATAAGGCAAAGAGATAATATGTCTGTTTCGTAACTTTGACTCCGCATATATGATGATGTAAATTGAGCCATGTCATGAGAAAACCAACAATGTGGTTACTGAACAGGTCTGACACAAAACGTGATGTTCAAGTACAGAAGATGACTAGAGACTGGAAATTTTGGATTAAGAAAGTAGAGGAACAGCACTATCCGTTTAGTGAAAAAGAAGGCGCAGATCAGCTTCGTAATTACTGTGAAGCTGATCTGCGCCTTTGTTTGCGCATATGCAAAAAGTTGGTTTTCTTATGATGCAACTCTTTTGAGTAATTTTCACGATACTTTTTTTCAGCAAATTTTAAATTTCCAAATTATTAGGGAGTACTTGTGCAGTCTGTTATGTTTATGGAAAGTTTTGATAAGCAAGAACTTTGAATTGACTCTGAAATAAATTGAGCCTTTGCATGAGAAAACCAACAATTTGCATAGGCGAAAACAAAGACGCAGATCAGCTTCGCGGTGACCGCGAAGCTGATCAGCGCCTTTGTTTTCGCTACAAGGATAGTACACTTCCTCTTCTTCTTAAATCCGAAATTTCAAGCTTCTAGCTTTATTGTGTGACTGTACAGCCTGGTTTGTGTCAGACCTGGTCGGAACCCCAAATTGTTGGTTTTCTCATGCACAGGCTCAATTGGTAAATGTTTGCGAAAAAGAAGTGATTGCAAAGATTTCCGAATTTGCAGTATTGGCAGAATGGCTAACAGCACAGATCAGATTTAAAAGTATGACCCAAGTCTACACTTTGTTTCATATTAATCTTCCTCAGAGACTTTTAGAATGTGAGATACATAAGATGATGCAAATATCATGGGGTTCGGTTGAGAAATATGCATATTCTGATTATGTTTTACAACTTTAGAGGCTAATCTGTGTCTTGTGTTATTGAAAGAAAAGACAAATCCTGACATTGTCATTGCTGTACCTCAAACACAGGGCATTATAGCCCACAATGAACTTGTGTTGTTATTGGACACATTAACTCGCCAAAGTACTGGTCAATACCCAGGAAGTGGAGGCTCTGTCCTGACATGGCTGAAAAATTGTTGACTGGGATGTTAAGCCTCAATACAAACAAATTTTATGTTATTATTTGAGCCGCCTCGTGGGAAAACCAACAATGTGATTTCCAAACAGGTCCGACACAAACCAGTCTGTACAAGCACAGAAAAGAGCTAGAAGCTTGAAATTTTGGATTTAAGTAGAAGAGGAATTGTACTAGCCGAGTAGTGAAAACAAAGGCGCTGATCAGCTTCGCGGTTGCCGCAAAGCTGATCTGCGTCTTTGTTTTCGCCTATGCAGATTGTTGGTTTTCCCATGAGGCGGCTCATTTCTTTTCACAACTCCAGGTTTAGAAAGAATGAAGAAGCCAAAAACAAAAAGCCAACAGCTGGTAAGAAGACAGACAAAATCCAAGAAAAAGCAACCCCTAAAAATGCTGTTAAGCAAAAACTTGCTAAAACAGACCAGAAAATAAAGAGAGCATCAACAACAGAAAAGAAAATTCAGCAGAAAAGGAAAGACTCAGCCAACAAGACCTTGCCAGCAAGAATAAATACCAGTGTAGACTCAGAATACGCCAGTGAATCTGCTCTGGATCAAACAGGTTTGTTTAATGTTTTTCTGTAAAGGCTATTCCAGTAAAACATAAGTACGGGGGGAAGAAGGCACTTTGAATTTTGACCCTCCACCTATAGAAGCGAATTTCATCTCAACTTAGCCACCTACAGAACCGTTCATTTCAATAAAACACCCTCCTACAGAAGCAAAATTTAATATGGATAGAAGTAAATTAAGAGTGAATTTTTAGGAACAGAAGCAAATTTTTGTATTGCTGTTTTACGGAACTGTATTGTGTGATTTTTGTCAAAAGTCATTAAAATAATGTTCTCACTATAATAATAAAGATTGAATACCTATTTTTTTGAAAATATATCTTCATTTTATCATCCTGATCAGCAAGCCATGTGGACAAGGAAGCGTGTTTGAATCTCATCAGCTTTCACGATTATTGTGCCTATTTTCAACAATGGGCTATATCCAATTAATTATATGTGTAACGTCACTCTTAACCGTTATCATGCTGAGATTTATTTTTTTCCAATAACATGTGCCACTGAGTTTTTTTTTTTTTTTTTTTTTTTTTTTTTTTTTTTTTTTTTTTGCAAAACAATCGCTTTTTTACCACTTTTCAGGCTTCAAAAAACACTATGTTGCATTTTCCAAAAAGCTAATACTTGCTTTGGGAGAGCGATACAAGTTCGTATATCGCTACGTTTTGCGTCTAAACATCATTAAATTCATCAATGAGCCGCCATTTTAGCTTTCAACAGGTCTGTAATTGTGATTTCTGACCAAAATCCCGGTTCAAATGCCTTTTCTAGGCTTAAAATGCCAAAAAATAACTCGATCGCTGACAATTTCCTGATTCATTTTTTTTTTGCACACGTCACCAGCGGCAGCGCGAACGTTATAGAGAGCACTCTCACCATTCTCGCGAGATCAGACGATACCTCAACTTGATCTCTCGCATTTGAAGCTTTGAATTGTGGGATATAGCCGATTTTGGCTACAGACGACACACGAAGAAAGCTGGGGCATCCCGCATGAATTTCCAAGATCCCATTGGCCAACTGTGACAGGTCAGTGCGTGAAGCGCTACCTGTCAGCGACAATGCACTCATCGAAGTCGGATCGGGCGAACAAAAGGTTTTTAGTCTGTTTAATTTGCTTCTATGCATTGCATTGAATTTTACACCTTAGAACCGATTTTCAACACGAAAAAATACCCCATTTCCTATAGCAGCAATTTTTCTCCAACTCCAACCACGTACAGAAGTATTTTAACCAACGAAGGACACTACGATAGAAGTTTATTAAAGTGCCGTCTTCCCGGGGTACCTATGTTCAACTGGAATAGCCCTAAATGAACTGACAGTTTGATTGCGAAACAATTACATATTAGAAAGTTACCTCTCAACACTTTATGAAGGGATTTTTTTTTTTCTAAAAAAGTCTGAAAATTGTGTTGCTTCCCTTTGGTTCAGTGTTGATAAGTTTGCTTAAATTTACGTGCACTTTCTATCATTCTGCTTTAATACCTGGCAGCTTAGGTTGGATGTGTATTTGATATAAAAAGGTACAAGCAGGCAAAGATCAGGAAAAGGCGCAATCAGAAAGAGATTCCCATTAAAAAACCGAGGTGGGAAAAAACCAAACTAACAATCAGGCACTTATACCATGAAACATATCGTAAGCCGAATGAGCAGCTATTTTCCCAATAGGTGGCCACTCAGTTACCTTAACTTAATTAAAAATATGAAAACATACATAAGGCGCCAACAGCACAAAAAAATTTTAAACACAAAGACATAAAACAAAAAGAACCACCACAGAAGTATCGCCTTGGAACGATCAGTAACACAAAGTTACTGGCGGGCTTAAACCGGTTTTACAGGATCCTAACCTCACCCTCAGCTTCTGCAGTGGTTCATAACATTTAGTAAGTTCTTCGGTCCTCGTGGTGAATCTCTAACTAGTCAATGAATCATCAAGAACAAACAAATAAATCATGATAAACATCCTGATGAATCAAAAACAAGGACTCACAGATTGAGTAAGCTGCCCGACGATTGAGATCTCTGGGCGCCGAATAACCTACTAACTCCGGAGCAAAAGAAAAACACCAGTTGAACGCCGGTGGGCCAAGCAACAGACAAGAAGCTCCGGCCCCAACCAACTAAAATGAATAGCTTTAAGTCGGGGCCATCTTAGAGTCTGACGCCCGATCCACCGGCGTGCAATTAAAGAAGGCAGCATAGTTATCAACCATGATTGGGTTAAAAACTAAGCATGCAGACTGTCGCATAACATTCAAGTTATAACCTATATGTCTGTAACGTGTTATGATTTTTCTGAACTGAAAAGAAAAATCATTAATTCCTATAAGTTTCTTAAATTTGTAAACTAAGTCACCATAAAATTCAGGTTCCGAAAGGCCCTCACTTAAAAGTAATTGTAAACTTTTTTTCCAGAATTTTTATTAAGTCTGTGTACTAATGTAAAGAAATAAGGAACATCAAATATGTACTGGCCATCCCCCATGGCCTAGTGGTTAAGAGCGCTAATATTTCATTGCCGCGCTTAACCATTTGATCATCTCACCGCTGTGTCTTGTGTTGGTTCGAGCCCCACACTGGTCAGAAGCCAAGACAAGCCAAGCTCTGCTTGCCGGTGTGCCAGGTGATTTTGCTCTGGGTTCTTCTGTTTTCGCCCCACCTACTGATTGGCCCGTCTTATATGAACTGAAATAATTTTGACAAGTTAACAAAAATAAGCAAAACTAAGCTTTCTCAAAGAAAGTAGCAAACTTCCATCTTAATTTAAAAAAAAAATGAGTATCATTTTATCTTAATTTTCAGTGATAACGCCTGTCGGAAGCTTTGTCAACCTGAGTAATCTGAAGCGGTCACGTTCAGGTCGTTTGTTGAGGCCGCCTCTTCACCCATGGATGGGGATACACTATGAAAAAACGGAGGATGGGATCAAACTGCGGGGGACGGAGTATGCTAAGTCGGTACTCAAAGAGATGGAGGATCAACGGAAGGTTGGTTTAAAACCAATGCCTAAAACAGGTGTTGGACTTGAGGTTTGACCCCCAACCAACAACTTAGGATATAGAAAGACATAACCCGTTTCTGGTTGTATTATAAGGCGTGTGGTGCATTCTAAACTTAACAATTCCAATTACTTAGGTCCAAACTGGCACATACCTACAATGGGACTGCAGTTTTTCATGTCAGAATCCTCCAAAAGATAAAAAATTGAAACAAGGCCCAAGGCATACTATGGAAATCATAATTTGGCATAGTGGTCAAGTCACTTCCCCTGTAGAGTTCATTACATGACTTAATCAGTCTTTCGAATGAGACTTGAATTTATATGACACTAGTGGTTGAGTGCCATATTAAACACTAAATCTCCTACTGTAATCAACTAATCTGTTATCCTTTACAGAATGCATCAAATGTATTTGCTAGATACAAATACACCAGCAAATTGGACTCTACGATATCATCAGTGTCATCCGTGTCTTCAGCATCGTCCAAATCCAGTCTGCATGGTCTGTCAGTGGGTTCAAAAAAGAAGAAAACACCAGCTAGTCAAATAAAGAAAATTGATACTTCAGTTAGTAAGATTGGGAAAAAGGACATAAAATCAAGAACTGCCACATCAAGTAGCATGAGTAAAGGTAAAGTGATGTTAGATGCCAGTTTAAGTAAACAGAAGATTTCGCACAATGCTAAACAACCAAAAGGTGCTACTGTGCCAAAGAATAACGATTCAAGTGCAAGTTTGTCGAAGAATGATCCTCAGAGAAAGAAAAAGCTAGAGATCTCTGAAGACAATGTGGTGAAGAAAATAGTTGTAACAAAGACAAACTTGGCAGGGTCTGGTGCATCTTGCTCAAAGAAATTGAAAATACAGCAAGCACCTGCTGAAGATACTGATCCTAAATTGGATGAAGAGGTGTTTGTTATGCTTAAAGAAATGAAAGAGAATTTCTTGAAAAGTAAATCACCGCGCAGGACTACTTGTTATGATAGTGTAGGAAAAGTTTCTAGGAGTACAAGGAGTAGAGGCAAAAGATTAGATGGCCCTGAGGACTCGTATACACTTGATGAATCTGGTGAGATGGGAAATTCCACTAAAAATGGTAATGAGTCTGCAGAGTCTGTTAGTGAAAAGAATGAACTATCTAATATTGAGGCAGATACTGATAAAAGCAATTTAGCATCTGATGTATCGAAAGATGCAAGTAAAAATGGGCACAAGAAGAATGCAAAAACAAGAAAGAAAACAGAGAAAGCCAGTAACTTGCCAAATCAAAGCGAAAAAAGTAATATTGATAAAAATGAGGACAAAACACTAAATGAGAGCAGAAGTTCTAAGGGCATAAGTACGAGAGAGATGATATCCTTAATGCCACAGGGTGGTGTCAGCGATTCTCAGACTTATTCAGATTGCTATAGTACCCCAAGCCGAGTACTGCGGTCAAAGTTAGCTAGAAGTAAGACAATTAATTATAGGGAATCTTCCGAAGATAATACTCCAAAAGCTCGGAATGCGAATAAAAAACAGACTAAAAAAGTAGGAAACGATTCGGGAGTTAGTGAAACTGTGTATAAAACCAAGACGGAGAAGACAAAAGGTACCAAAAATAAAACGCAGGCAAACAACAAAAGTAAAACTGTTAATAAGGCGAACAATAGACAAAAAGGTAAAACATCGAGTGAAGGAAATGAAAAAGTTAATCACAGTAAAGAGGAAGTGGAAGAAAAAACTGAGAAATCTACAAAGAACAATGAGAAAGTTTGCCCAGAAACTAAGAGGTGGGTACATAGGACTATGGTAAAATGCACTCATAATGAGAACGCCCAAGCAATATACAGCAGTTTTTCATCCTAATAAAAGTTAATAAAAAGTTAATAAATTCAGTTGAAATGTGTGTTCCATTGCAAGGCTTTCAGGCTCATGTAACATCATTTTAGGATGAAATTTTCAGATCTTAATTTATTTATTTGCAAGAATGTTTTTTAGCTCACCTTAGCTGTTAGGCTCCCAAGGTGAGCATATATAGGATACCCATGCTCTGTCATTGTTATCGTTGTCCACAATGTTCTAATATTTTCTCTGAAACCGCTTGGCCAGTCAAACCCAAACTTCATGTAGAACGTCCTTAGGAAGGGGGAACAAAAGTATACATAAATGGTCCAGATCACATGGCCACCAGGGCTAGGGGTATAGTCAAAACCTCAAAAATATTCTTATCCAGAACTGAAAGGCCTAGGACCCTGAAAAATGGCTTGTAGCATCAGGGTCTCAAGCTCTACAAAGTATATATAAATTGTGACCCCAGGATGACCTTGATCAAGGTCAACTTGGGGCGCCTATGCATTTGAATGGGGAAAGTTGGTAAAATTGCATAAAATGGGAGAAAACGCTGGGAATAGGAAAATGGACAGAATATTTGTTTATGAAAACAATTTGGCCACAAGGGGCTGTGTGCCCCTGCCCCAGGGCAAAGTCCAATTTTTTGGATGTTGTCATGTACTTTAAACATCTCCTGTGAAACCACATGGCCAATCAAAACCAAATGTGTAGTCTATTTGCAAAGAGAGAATAAATGATCCAGGTCACATGACCAAGATGGCTGCCAAGGCTATAGATAGCAAAATTCATTATAAATTCTTCTCCAAAGTCAAAAGGCCTATGAATTTGAAACTCGGCATGAGCATCAATGAATGGCACTCTACAAAGTATATATAAATCATGACCTTTGGAAGACCTTGACCTATTTTATGGCAAGGTCATCTTAGTTCACGTATGCATTATCTTAGTTCACGTATGCATTTGAGTGAGGAAAAATGATAAAATGCCATTTAATGGGGAAACATTGCAGAAATGTGCAAATGGACAGAAAAACATTTTCATTTTCTTTTCCCAAGGTTGACTAGGGGTTATTCACAAGGACATGAATTGAAGCATGCTGTTGCTCTCAGGTGAGCATTAACAGGGACATTGGTCCTCTGGTTTTGATATAACGGAGCTGTACTGCCATTCCTGGTAATTCCTTGCCATTGAAGATTTGCAATAGGCTTAAAAGCTTTGATTCAGCCGAAATTGAATAAAGAGGATACGTCAATCATGCCCATGTTAATGTCAAACTATGTATTCTTTTCCAGTGCTTCAAACAAAAAGAATAATAAAAATCAGCAGAATAAGAAAGGTAAGGTTTATTTATGCCTTTAGCCGGTCATTCCACATGTCATGTAGGATGGCAGTGGGCTAGTGGTTAAAGCGTTGGACTCTAGATTTACAGGTTGGGGCATCAACTCCAGGGTTATTGAGTTGTTAGCTCACCTGAGCTGAAGGCTTACAAAGTGAGGTTATTAAAGGATGGCCATGCTCCGTCGTCCGTTCAAGATGGCCGCCATGCCCATATATGGTGAAAAACCTTTAAAAAATCTTCTCAGGAACTGGTGGACTGATTTCAACAAAACTTGGCATGTAGCATTGGACTAGAGTGCTACATTGTATATATAAATTATGATCCTGTGATGACCTTGACCAATTTTACAGCACAGTCATCTTAGGTTGCATATGCAGTAAACTGTTAAATTGTCATTGAATGGAAAAACTTCCAGGAAATAGGCAAATGCACATAATATTTATGATTCTGAAAATAAAATTGACTCCAGGGGTTCATCTGTCCCTGCCCTGGAGCTATATATATGTATATGACTTTAGTTATAAATAGTCAAACAAGTTTATTGGTATATATCCCAGATCTCAGGTAAGCATTTACAGGACCATTGGTCTCTGGCTTGCTTGAGCATGACATATTTACTTCCCACTATACTGTTATCCTGGAAGTTGTGGTGGCTCTGTCCTGACATCATTGAAAATTTTTTGACTACACATTGAAGCCAACTCACATGCCACATAGAAAACACTAGTCTGTATTTTTTTTTCTGTATTTTTTTTTTTTCTCAAAGAAAAAAGAAAAGACAACACACACAATGGAACCTATAGAATGCTACCAAATTGAAAATAATTTTTCAAATTTTATAAATATTAATTCCTGCATTCTGTGAGGGTTTCCCATATGTTGATTTTGTTGATAGGTAAAAAATTCTAAAGGGTCACTGACGAGACTTAAATAGTCGAAACCGCGGTATGGCCCATCACCTTTCTCATTAATGTGTTCACTGCTCTTAAAGGATCTCAGTTTTAATTTTTATTTGCTATTTTATTTACAAAGTGGATGAGTGTGTGCACACTATCCTATTCCAAACATGTGTTGAATATTCCATGCATACTCAAATGAATTCAACTATAGATTTGAGTTACATTTCGAGGAAGCAGTCAACTTGGTTTGATTGTGGCCCAACATATTTGGCATTACGACCGAAGAAAGAAGATGAGCTCGAAATTCTGCCACACCAGAAATCTGCATATTCAAAAACAAAGATGCGGATCAGCTGTGCATTAACTGCACAGCTGATCATCGCCTTTGTTTTTGCTACAAGTACATGTATAGTACAATTGCTCTTCTACTTAAATCCAAAAAAGCTTCCAGCTATTTTCTGTGCCTGTACCGGCTAATTTGTGTTGAACCTGTACAGAAACTCCAAAGACCCGATTTTTCACGCAAAGGCTCAATTTCAACTTTTTCTCTTTATCAGAGATTCCTAAGGAAGTTTCAATAACTGCAAACGTTGGTACATTAAAAAGGCGATTACAGGCGAAAGCATTTCTCGAGAAACAGAACGAGAATTACGTGGATGAAATATTCGACTCGACACCTTTCAGAAATAGTAGGAAAAGGAAGGTAGGTTATTAGGACCTCAATATCATAAAATATTTTCACAGAACTTCTAAGTTGATTGAATAGACTGTAAATATGGTTTGAGATTAAACTTTTTGAGAGATTGATGACAATGCTATGTCAAGAGATACACAGATAATACAATTCCCTTATTTTGTAAATCAAAAATTTCCAGCTTCTAGCCATCATCTGTGCTTGTGCAGCTCGGTTTGTATCGGACCTGTTCGGAAACCACATCATTGGTTTTCTTGCACACCAGACAGAAATTGCCACACTTTTTGCCTGGGTGATAAAATTGCATCTCACCCAGGTGTTCTCACCCAGGCTAAAGAAAATACGCAAAACCTTGAAATAAACCAGATTTTTGGGGTTGTTGTGCAAGAAAAAGAATCTAATATGGTGTTCTGTTCTAGATGGAAGTTTCCAACCCTCGGGATGACCGTTCTGAGCGGAACCTCGGCGGAGCCTCGGTTCCGCTCAGCACGGTCATCCCTTGGGTTGGAAACTTCCATCTAGAACAGAACCCCATATAAGATTCTTATATTCTCATACGGCTCAAAAATCTATTCCAGAGGCCGTTGATTGAAGACATTGATGATGATGAACTGTTTGAAGAGTTGGCCAGGAAGCAGGGTAAGAGTCATTTTGAGACGCCAGCTGGTGGTGACCCTAGACAACGTAGCGGGAGAACACTGAAGTTGGCCTCGGCGAGGAAGACGCCAGCTTGCTACGACATCAAAGATGACATGATCGGTAGCACGTAAGTAAGATGACTTTGTTTTCTGGAGTTGTTTTTTTTACTAGTTTATGAAGAGATAATCACACTCAGTAGTGTTCTCCAGCAAGATGAGTGAAATGCTTGTTATTGGTACTTCCCTTAAACACCGATAAGGATATTATGATGCTGATGACCTTTAATTTAAGTGCCGGTTCACATAAAAATCATGCAAAATTGAAAATTCACTCCACATCAAGGTTTACAGATTTTGATGAAATTTATTTTATATGAAGGCCGTAATGGTAGTATTTGACCTCTGAAATATTTTTGAAAATTGTCCAGCAGTTTTAGAGAAAGTTACGATTGAAGTTTTAAACACATTTTTACAAGTTTGGCTTGAAGTCTATGGGAAAATGTCGTCAATTTTCAAGTCAAATTTTGGTCACTTCAGTAGACGAGTTTCTATACATAATATACATGAAAATGCAGCTTAACCTCTCTTCTACATTTTCCAAAAATAAAACGCGTTGCCAACTCACTTTTGAAGCCGTATTTTGTACATGTTTACGCCTAGGTATTTCTTACAGTGCTGGTGTCCCGTTTAGCAATAGAATTTCTTCTTGAAGCCGGTAACCAAACCGCGCGACGTTGCTAAGACAAAGCGTCATGTGACAAAAATCATGTGACAATACTTTTTGAAGAAACAACATGAAATTCTTGTGTTTTTAAGAAGCTACGAAATAAGTAAAAAGAAGGGAAAGAATAGAAAGATGGAACGCATTTGACGTCACAAGACGTTAGATTAGTATGACGTGACGTCAGTCGCCACGTGCTTTCATCCTCACGTGCCCAGTCGCGTGGACCCTTAATTGACAATTAAGACACGTTAAACGTCGTCTTCTTAGAAATAAAATGCAAATTTGAACATGCAACAATGTGGGAATTACGTCTTCCATTAAAACACGAATTATTCCTTTCGTCAGCGTGATATTTCAGTACACTGACACGAAGCTAACCCAGGACGGACGTTCTATTAATTTAAAAATAAACAGTAGAAGTAATAGAAAGTGGCCGTTTTACGTCATGCCGAGCTGAATGGCAAAAAAACTCATAGGACGTTAAAAAACCAGTCTTGTAAAATCATGAATATATATAGCAGCAAAAATAAACAGTATTATCATGTTAAACTTACTTAGAATTATAATTGATATTTTCAGTTGTAAACGCGTAAATCACTTTTAAACTATTGAAAGTATACTTGAAAAATAAAACTGATTGATTGTAATCTAAAAAGTACAATAATATTAATCAAAATGTGTTCATATTCTTGACCTTAAAACATTGAGGTTTTGTTTTAAGTTACTTCCCTTGAAATATATCATAAAGATTATGCTTTAGTAAAAGTAGTACACATTTTTGACTTGAAGTTTCCTGTCTATCGCATACACCTCCACCTTTGGATTTGTATTCCATCAGTGTCATGACAGCTTAGGTCGTGACATGGGTTAAAATACTCATCCGAAAGACTGAAGAAGAGCGGGGTAGAACCTGCAATCCACGATTCACACGGCGAGTAGCTAAACCATTCGGCCGCGAACATGAGGTTGTAACGGCGTGGAACGGAGTTGTAAACGCGTAAATCACTTTTAAACTATTGAAAGTATACTTGAAAAATAAAACTGATTGATTGTAATCTAAAAAGTACAATAATATTAATCAAAATGTGTTCATATTCTTGACCTTAAAACATTGAGGTTTTGTTTTAAGTTACTTCCCTTGAAATATATCATAAAGATTATGCTTTAGTAAAAGTAGTACACATTTTTGACTTGAAGTTTCCTGTCTATCGCATACACCTCCACCTTTGGATTTGTATTCCATCAGTGTCATGACAGCTTAGGTCGTGACATGGGTTAAAATACTCATCCGAAAGACTGAAGAAGAGCGGGGTAGAACCTGCAATCCACGATTCACACGGCGAGTAGCTAAACCATTCGGCCGCGAACATGAGGTTGTAACGGCGTGGAACGGAGTTGGCTCCTCCTCACTGAATTCCATTCAAGAACACCCTGAGTACATATAAATTCAAGTTAACTGTCATAAGAGCAACGTGTATCGACATAAACTGTGAATTTGACGACCACAGGTAAGTGTTGGATGTTGAATGACGATGTTGATCGAATCATGCACAATAGGCCTAGCCGCTTCACACCAGTCTTGCAGTGTTTTGACGTATCGTAGGCCTACCTTCAGGTATAACAAGACAGCTGTACCTTGAGAGTCGCACGCCGGTCACGGTTTGCAGCCTCGGAGAACGGGTAGAAAACAAAACAGTCGCATTCCGTTGCGGGGCAGGCGATAGTATGAATCGCGACCTGCACATAAACTTTCGACTTGCACGATTTGCAATGCATAGAGTGCCAATACGAGTGCATTGCGAATTCGCCACCTGACAACGCTTATGTGACGCGTTTCTAACGTGTCTCTCGTTGAACTTGCTTTGAGCATTTTTTTTTTTTTTTTTTTTTTTTTTCTCAACACATCTGGCGCGCGTTTGTCCATAGACCAGTGTGTCACTCACTGGTCTTTTTTTTTGTCTGAATCCATTCCTGCCTTGGTTACATTTGCCCCGATCATCGTGCGATTTTCAAGTTGGTCTGCTATTTTAGACACGGGCATGTTTAGAATTCATACAGGCATTATATGATTTCGTCCACGTTCTGAGTGAAAACCATACGGAGATCGTCGGAAGATGTCTATGACGAATCCCTACGATTTCTGACTGAACCTTTTCGGTCTCCTTACGATCACTGTACGGGCCCAGCCCATTGGGGCCCGAAGAAATAGATGGGCTTCTTGTGCCTCTAGGCAAAGCTTTTACACTGCTGACTGCATCTTATTACTGGTTAACCGCTCAGGATGAGCCTGCCCAGGAAAAGTGGTTTCAAGTCATAGCGGTTGTGGCTTTGTTGTATGGTTATATATCAAGCACTTGTTGGATGTTTTGGGTAAAAGTCCCGTAAATGGAGACAACGTCCCGACCTGATCTTAGCCGTTGACTGGGACGTTAAGCATCAATTTTAACATCAAACAAACGATGTCTGTACATTTTTTTTGTCACCAAATTATCATAAAAAAAACAACAACATGCGGTGGTCGCACGATCATGGCAGCGTCTCCGGACGATGCTCCCTACGGCGTGGTAACGGTCTTACGTTTTTAAACACTTGTAGCAGTATAGACTAATTCAAAATCGTAGCTAGGATATCTAAAGCCTGCGGGAGACCGCACGAAAAAGGAAAATCACAGAACCGTTGTGCCTCGTACAATGTACTTTGAACTGCATCCATTTTATTACACAGAAGTGCACGTTGGAAAGAATTTAGAGGAACAGTATGAAGAGTATAAAGGAACGAAAAAAAAATATTGAAGTGTTTACTATGAAATTTGTTTGTTTCAGCTTGAAAGTAGTTATATATTTTCTGAAAATTCAAGAATGACTAAAATTTAAAGAAATCTTATTTTCAAGGGGAACAACTTCATTTTTCAAGTTAAAGCTTTTTTTTTTTAAATTAACAATAGTTAATTCAGGAGCATTTTAATTGTGCTTGTTTTATGCACTTTCACTCGTACCTGGAAACACACTTTTGAAGATCTAGTTGATTCGCAATTATAGTAGAATTTCATATCGATATCAGACAACTTAGGTTACAAGCTCTTGGTTTCAAAACAGCAGAAAATATCAAGTTTTGAACATTTGTCTTCAGGTGTTTCTGTTGTTGTCACGTCAACCAGGTATTTGAGTTTGCAAAGGGTTTTATTTTTCTGGACACGTAATATCAGAGACACTTTACATGGCAAAACTTAATTTCAATGTCAGTCTACTGCATTTGCAATATATGAGTTTCAAAACAGCAGAAAATGCCAATTTTGGGCAGCTGTCACGTTAAAGAATGACTTTGTTGTTGTCATGGTAACCAGTATTTGAATTTTTAAATGTTTAAATCTTTTGAACAAATGATGTCTTTGCTACTTCTACTTTCTAGATCATTATACATTTTCATAACAAAAATTGTCTACAGAATTTACAAGAATTGAGTCTCAAAACAGCAGAAAATTCCAATTTTGGACATTCATCTTCAGGTGTGACTTTGTTGTTGTCATGGTTACAAGGTAAGTGATCATACTGTCTTTTCATCATCGAGCATGATAAAACAATTGTTGCTTTACTGATACAATGTGACAAAATAAATACACAATTTTCCAGATGCCGATATAAATGATCAGAACCCCACCTACCCACCCACCCTAAAATGCCACGTTTAAATATATTTCTCCAGTGGTGTTCAACTTGTTGCTATAGCAACATGCATTTTAACTTGCAAAGCGTTTTATTATATAAACTTATAATAAAATACTTACTTTATAATTAATATTCAATATCATGTTAACATCAGTCTACTGAAGTGACAATAATTTGGTGCGAAAACAACCAAAAAATTCTTTATTTTAGATATTTTCTTCTGTAGCATTTTAGTTGTCGCCATGGCAAGCTGGTAAGTGACCAAGTTGTCATTTTTATTATCGGGTATGATAAATCAATAGTTGCTTTCTTGGTTCAATGTTACAGAACAAATCCACAAGTGAAAAGAAACTGATATAAACTTACCTGTAAACCCCCAAAATGTAAATTTTAGCCGGTTTTTTCCTCCAGTGGTGTTCGGTTTGTTGCTATGGCAACCACACGTATTAATTTGCGAAGTGTTGTACTTGTAATATAGTACTTACTTTATAATTCTAAATCAATATCATGTTCAAATCAGTCTACTGAAGTGGCAATAATTTGGTGTGAAAACAACAACAAAAAAAAAATCAATATTTTAGATCTTTGTCCCTTGTAGCATTATAAATGTCGCCATGGCAACCAGGTAAGTGACCAAGCTGTCTTTTTTATTATTGAATATGATAAATCTATAGTTGCTTTCTTTGTACAATGCTACAAAATAAATCCATCAGTGATTAGAAGTTGACATAAACTTACCTGAAAACTCTCCAAATTGTAAATTTGACTTTTTTGCCTCAAGTGGTGTTCGATCTGTTGCTATGGCAACCGTGTATATGAAAAGGCAAAAGGTTCGGTTGTTGAAACCTGTAATATAATACTTACTTTACAATTAAACGGCAATATCATGTTTACATCAGTCTACTGAAGTGTCAATAATTTGGTGTGAAAACAACCCAAAAATCAATATTTTAGATATTTTTCCTTTGTAGCATTATAGTTGTCGCCATGGCAACCAGGTAAATTACCAAGCTATTTTTTCTATTATTGTATATGATAAATCATAAGTTCCTTTCTTGGTGCACTGCTACAAAATAAATCCACCAGTGATTAGAAGCTGATATAAGCTTACCTGATAACCCTCCAAAATGTAAATTTTAGATTTTTCATTCCAGTGGTGTTCGATTTGTTGCCATGGCAACCGTGTATATGAAAAGGCAAAGCGTTTTATTGTGGAAACATGTAATATAAGAGTTGCTTTATAAATTAAGTGTAACTGCATATCAATATCAGTCTACTGAATTTGCGATAAATTGATCTGAAAACAGCCAAAAATGCCGTTTTCATATTTTTTGACTTAGTGGTATAATATGCGTTGTCATGGCAACGCCAAGCTGAATAAAATCAACATTTTTTTGGCTTAAACGCTTTAAGCTATGTTAAGTGTTTCTATTCGAATTGTTCAATTCTACCTAACATTTATCACATTCATAAAATATTATTTTGAATTATACCATTTTTATACCCCCCGCAAAACGAAGTTTTAGGGGGGTATACTGTTTTCAGCCTGTCTGTGATTCCGTGATTCCGTCATTCCGTCAACATTTTGACATCTTTGCTGAATAACTTAAGTAGTTCTTGCCCGATGTTCTTCAAATTTTCAACACACCTGCACCATAAGACAACACATATGTGATATGAATTTAGGGGCCAAAGGGTCAGTTTTGCAAGAGTTATGGGACTTTTTAAACCTATACATAGAATGTTTGCCATAGTGCTAATAGTGCATACTTTGTGAAATCAACTCCTCCTACAGCTTTCAATATTCTCTTTTGATACTTTGCAGATATGTGCCAGAGATATTGAAGATATGCATGAAGAAGTATTATGCTGAAAAAATGAATTTTGACAAATTTACAGCATTTTGAACTTAGCCAATTTTTCGATAATTGCCATATTCAACAATGGTTGGTAGTGCATAGTTTGTGAAATCAACTCCTCCTAGGGCTTTCAGTATTTCTTTTCAATACTTTGCAGACATGTTCCACACATATTCAAGATGTGCATGAAGAATTATAATGCTGAAAGAATAATTTTTGACAAATTTACAGCAATTTTTAACATAGCCATTTTTGACCATTGCTTATACAATAATGGTTGGTAGTATATACTTTGTGAAATCAACTCCTGCTAGGGCTTTCAGTATTTCTTTTCAATACTTGGCAGACATGTTCTACACATATTGAAGATGTGCATGAAGAATTATAACGATGAAAAAATTATTTTTGACAAACTTAAAGCTTTTATTTAACTTAGACAATTTTTTACCTTTTCTCATGATAAACAACATAGTGCATACAGTGAAATCAACCTCAAGCTTTCAATATATTCTTTTAATATCTTATAAGATGTGACTGGCATACTGAGGATGTACATGAAGAATTATAATGCTGAAAATATATCTTTGACAAATTTTCTGCATGTTTTTGACTTAGGAAGTTATTGGCCAGCTTCAGATAATTTTGCAGGGGGTATACTGAAAGCCTTGCTTGCAGCCAATTTCTAGTTAGAGCTGAATTTAGCGATTTTTAGGCAAAATACTAGTTTCCGTTGCCATGGTGACGAGAATTGAAAAAAATCGAAATAAACCTTATTTTTCTTGTTCTGTCATCAAAACCTCTCAGACAAATGAAAACCAGACAAATCCGTTACCCACCATGTGGAGTCACCTGCATGATTTTTATCTGAGCCAGCACTTAAGGATATTGATGTGAACGCATATGATGCTGATGACCTTTAATTTCATATAACACCTGTACCTGTCAGACATAGACTAATAAAGTATGAATTGCATGAAATGCTCACTCAAAAACCAGGCAATCTCAGCTTATAGTAAATCAAGTGTAAAAAGTTTGAGATACTTGTTAGGCCGGCCTTCACCAAAAAGGTGAATGCCCATTTGAATGCCACACCTAGCTTTAATCGAAGGCCGTCCAATGGTTCATGCTTTTAGAATATTTACAGGATGAAGAATATAGATGGGTATGTTCATAATATAAAGAAGAGACAGATGCTTCGAGCTCACAGAAAACTTAGGAATCAAACACCCAGGTTGGTGAAGGTATGTACTGTAATTCTCTAATTTTCTAACTACGGGAGTTTCCTGACTTTGTGGCAAAGTGCCTGACTCAGGAGCTAGAGATCCTGTGTTTGGTACCTATGCCTTGCAAGATGAAATCAGTTAATTTTAAGTCCTGCAAGACATGCATGTCAATTTTTTCAATGGTTATGCATATGTCAGAAAAATCAAATGATGTCTAAATTTGAATCTTAGAACAGATTTGTTTAACTGCATGTGTACTTGGTTACACTTATAATTCATAACAGAAATATTGCAAAATAAAAGTCGTGCAAAAGTTTCCAAATATACAGTTATTTGGTTAAAAACTCAAGGTTCAGCATTGAAGACTTACTGAATGAAAATGAAGATGACATTGCTAACACAGAACTTAGAACACCTATACCAATACTGCTATTCTAGGACTAATTTTTGGTGGATAATTCTCTTTCCTTTTCAGAAAACTTCAAAAGATGATTCTCCCCAGAAGAAGCTGTTTCAAGAATTCATTAATGCCAACAAAGAGGAAACGGACAATTACAAAGATTCTGACAATGAAGAAGATTATTATTGGGATGAAGAGACAGCATAATTTTTGATTGTGATTATTTTTAAAATTACCATTTTCATTCTGCTTAGCATATATGCTCCAATAAGTGCGCACCCATGTCTTGAAATAAAACACTGCATTACGAAAACATGGCCATGCAATAAATATACAGAGAATTTTTTCAGCTTTAAAAATTGAAAATTTCATCAGAAGAATTTTGATATTTTTCTTATTTTTGCTTAAAACATAGATTGTGGGTACACGTTAGAACCGCCTCGCCGAGGCAGTTCTAACAAGTACCCACAATCTATGTTTTGGAGCAAAACTAAGAAAAATAGGTATACCCCTGCATACCCCAGTTTTGCTATATAAAAGGGGTTTCAGGGGTATACATTGCACGGACATGTTTTCCTGATGGTGTAAGTGCACTCTGCATGACAGGGCATTTTGGTTTATTACAGGTTTTCTCAAGACATAGCACACACACTTTGGTGTGATTTTATGGTTGAAATTGAATAATTTAATTTGGACCATTTAATTTGGACCGTGAAACGGCCAGTTTCAGATAAAAAGTACTTGAAAATGAAGGACAGACTTGAAAAGTCCTTGAAAACAAAATTTGCCTCGAAAAGAGTTGAAAATAAGTGATTGACCTTGAATTTCATTTTTTACTTGTATATGAGACAGTTGAAATTATTCTGAAAATCAAAAGTGCACTTTTTCCAAGGGAAATCATTCGCAGATGATCATTACCTTTGTTTTTGCCCCACAGATTCTACAATATCTCATCTTAAATCTGATTAAATAGAGGATATTTGCTTTTTTGAGGTGAATACCAAATATATTTCATCGAGTGAGTTGAAAACCTAAAAATTATCATGAGTGCGCATGGTATATATTCACCGAAAAAAGCAAATTTTCTTTTTATTTTATACAATACACGGGCATTTTCCAATTCACAAGACAGGCGGTGTGCAAAAAACAAAAATTTTTGAACACAAATAATTTTGGTATCACATTGTTCCTTATGTTCTAACTAAGAAAATGAATACCCACACTTTATGTTTTCGTTCATAATTAACAGAGTTATAGGCGTTTGAATTTCGGAAGTGAGACAATTTAATGACGTCAAGTAAATGGAAATGTCAGAAGTAATCCAAAATCTGCAGTGAAGATATTAAGAGATTATCATATGGCAATTTTCATATCATACCCCGTATCAACCTGAGACTTCCGTATCAGCCCGAGACTCCCATATCAGCCTGAGGGCCGAAAGCCCGAGGGCTGATATGGGAGTCGAGGGCTGATACGGAAGTCGAGGGTTGATACGGGGTATGATATGAAAATTGCCATATCATGATCTCTTTATCATATATTTTTATTGAAAAAAAAGTGTTTGATACAGTTCAATGCACAAAATGTTTCCCAACATAATTTGAAGTGGAAAAAAGAAAGAATGAAAAAAAAATTCTGGTCACAAATTTTATTCAATAACATTTAACCATTAATACAGAAAATTCAAATACAAAAATTTGATTTATAAATTGAGAACAATTTACAACGTACTATTGAATAGAACAGAGCGCTCCGAATGTGGGGGTCACGTGAGATGTGATATGAGGTTTGGGGTGTGATATGGGGGAGTGATATGAGTCCATATCTCCCTAGGGAGATATGGATTTTGACAAATTTTGAACTGATACAGCTTTCGAGATTTGGGGTGTGATATGGGGGTGTGATATGAGTCCATATCTCCCTAGGGAGATATGGATTTTGACAAATTTTGAACTGATACAGCTTTCGAGATATGGTGTCCCGATACGTGCATAGGACTTGCGCCTGTATCGCATATGTAAAAAGAACGTATTTTACAGTAAATAAATGATAAAGGCTGATATCAGTCACTAGTGACTTTTGATATCAGTGAGATTTGATATCAGTGAAATTTCATATCAGTGAAAGTACAATTTTTATCAAGTTTTGATATACATTGTTTTTCACTGTTAAGTATAAAATAAAGCTTCTTACCATCTTCTATGGCTTGTCAGGGCAGTTATCTGTCTGACCTGGTCGCAAACCCCGCAGACAGGTGTTCTCAAGTCATGGCTCATTATGAATGACTCAAATATGTTTAAGTATTACACATTATCGCATAAATACTTGTGTCACACAATATTAACAGGCATATATTAACAAAGAAAAAAGCAATGTATTAATGTGGCAATTCACATGCGCACATGCTGTTAGTACACCGCATTTATTTATGCTCGTTACCGGGTGCCACGCAAAGCATGTAACTGCTCTTTGCCCGGAACGAGCATAAGAATGAAAGTGTTTTTTTCGGTATGAAAATGTGATGAGGCTGTAAAATCTAGTGTGCCATTATTTTTTTCATTTGTGAAGAATTAATGCAATAATAGCATCAAAAATGATTTTGTCATTCATTTACATTTGCCAGGTCTCGGGGAGTGTTGAAAACCTTGGGCCCTCAGTTTTCAACATTCCCCTCGGGACCTAGCGAATGTTAATGAATGAAAAGTCATGTTTAATCCCTATGATAAGGTAAAGTACTGTCCTTGAATTATTCTTGAAAAAAAAAACAACTAATTTTACTAGGCCTTGTTAATATGAACCCCGTGTAGGCATTGAGATTTTTCATGTTTGAAGCTATGTATAAAGCAAAAAACTAACTAGACAAACAGGACCTTATGGAATTAAAATTCAAAATTGAGATATTTATCGAAATTGAAAGGTCAAGCATGAGTATTTACTGAAAATTTGAAGAAGTTATCTGTTTAAATTTCAATGATATGAAGGTTTATAATTGTTAAGATGATGCACTCTAAACCTGTTCGGGACTTACAAACTTTATGACCTGGCGAAGGCAGTCCCGTGGTCATATGGTTAAGAGCACTGTTTTCATTAACACAATCATTCGATCATCTAACCACTGTGTTTGGTGTGGGTTCGTGCCCCACACAGACACATGGGAGAGAAGCCAATTTCTGCTTGCAGGTATTCCAGGTGTTGTTCCTTGGGGTTCTCCCATTTTTGCCCCACCTACTGATTGGCCTGTCTCGAGCTGAAATAATCTTGAATAAATCTAACAAAATAAAAAAAATGGCTAAGAACCTGCCGCAGTAGCTTGATTTGGACCATAGATAAGCATTAAGACAAACAGTCAAAAGATGGACAGAAGTTTGAGCCACATCATGAGAAAACCAACATTTTGAATATGTGAAAATAACATCAGGAAAACATGTCCGTGTAATGTATACCCCCTTGAACCCCACTTTTGTATAGAAAAACTGGGGTATGCAGGGGTATACCTATTTTTCTTATTTTTGCTCCAAAACATAGATTGTGGGTACTCGTTAGAACCGCCTCGCCTTAGAACCGCCTCGGCGAGGAGGTTCTAACGTGTACCCACAATCTATGTTTTGAGCAAAAATAAGAAAAATATTTAATAAATCGAATGAAATTTTCAATTTTTACAGGTGAAAAAAATCTCTGTATATTGCATGGGCAAGTTTTCATAATAAAGTCTCAGATCACCTTCACAGTTACTGAGAAGCTTATCAGCGCCTTTGTTTTTGTACATGGATAGAGCCATTCTTCTACTTTATAAATCTTAAAATTTTCTGCCTCTAGCCATCTTCAGTGCTTTCTCGGTTTGTCGGACCTGTTAGGAAACCACATTGTTGATTTTCTCATGACGCGACTCATTTATAAAGTAAAGGGATGTTAATGTCAATCAAGGCACCAATTAGCAGCATGATTTCTGCATGGAATTGATCTACACCTTACAAAAGCAGGTTCTTTCATGTTGCAGTTATGTACAACTTAAAACCCAGTGTTCAGGGCCCAGAAGTACAATGCTTCCTTAAAGTTAAGGCCCTTCTTAGTTAAGGTGACATATTTTGACTTGTGTTTTACCTTTAAAATCAATAACAGCTTTTATGAAAATATACAGATGTGTTTAATAAATTGTCATTTACATAAAATCAGTATGTCAGATTTCACTGTTTTAGATGCATCTTTTTGGACACTGAAATCCGCCACCTATTCAGGGAGGATTGTAATTCTGGGCAAAGATATTTAAAATGTGATAGTTTGAGTTCTCGAGGGAGCAGTCTTGCACTAATTAGAACGAATGCAGTAACTGCTTTTTAGCTCGCCTGTACAAAAGTACAGGAAGAGCTATTGCGATCACGGCGTCCGAGTCCGCGTTGCTCAAATTTTAAAGTTTTTGGTTAATTCTCTCTTGAATTAAAGTTGTTTGATATTGGTCTGAAGTTTTCTGTTATACCATCATGACCCACTCGGGTGACCTTCAGGTCAAGGTCAAAGACTTTAGAAGTCTGGTCTTGAACATGTTAATGGATCTAGTTGATACTATGCCTGTTGCTAGATATTGGTCTGAACCTCTATGCTGTACCATCCCGACCCACCTGGGTTACCTTGAGGTCATGGTCTTAGACTTAGAAATTTTGTGTCAAAGTTTTTGGTTAAAGGTTTTATAAGTCTATATCTCTTGAAGTTGATGATGGATCAAGTTGATACCTTGCATGTTGGTATAGTAGATATTGGTTTGAAGTTTTATGCTGTACCATCATGACCCACCTGGGTGACCTTGAGGTCAAGGTCATAGACTAAGTCTTTGAATATGTTGATGGATCAAGTTGGTTGACGTTGGTCTCAAGTTTTATGCTGTACCATCTTGAGTGACCTTAAGGTCAAGGTCATGGGTCAGACTTTATTAAATAGATTTAGTGGCAAAGCACAAGTCAGGTGAGCTATGCTGTCCTGCGACAGCTCTTATTGTACGTTATTACGGATGAGAACTTGTTTCATGTGGCACCAAAGTTGCATATACATGTATTTGTGAAAATATCAGATTTTACTGGAATTTTTTAATTGTAAATTAATTTAACATTTTAGTTTCATAATAATAAATGAATAAGTAAACTTGTTATATCAAAGGTAACTTTTTGTTAATGTTCCACTGGAAGGTGGGGACAATATATGAGCCACCTCGTGGGAAATCCAACAATGTGGTTTCGGAACAGGTCCGACACAAACCGGCCTGTACAAGCCCAGAAGATGGCTAGAAGCTTGACATTTCGGATTTAAGTAGAAGAGGAATTGTACTATCCGAGTAGCAAAAACAAAGCCGCTGATCAGCTTCGTGGTTACCGCGAAGCTGATCTGCGTCTTTGTTTTCGCCTATGCAGATTGTCGGTTTTCCCACAAGGTGGCTCATATGTCTAAAAGAGACATTGTTTTTTGTTTGTTTGTATTGAGGTTTTAAGTCCCAGTCAACAATTGTTCAGTCATGTTGGGACAGAGCCACCGCTTCCTGGGTATTTACCAATACTAAGGGGAGTTAATGTACCTTGGGCAAGGACACAGCACCGTACCACCAGTGGGTATCGAACCTGGGACCTCTCTATTCGGAGCCAGATGCTCTACCACGATGCCTGCGCAGCTCCCCATTGTTTTCTGTAGTCAGCAAGAGCTGTCAGATTTTTTTGAGCAAATATGAGCTGTCATAATTAAGCTTTGTGTGTGAAAAAGCAAAGCCAGCTACCGAGTAACTGCAGCTTGTTTTTTACACAATAGAAATGTTTTCTGCTTTTGCTTTACCTTCACTGTGCTAAGCTCAAGTCATCTGACCTGGCCCAGAGGTTATAAAACTTGTTTCATGCTCAACTCATCCGAGCATAAAATTTCCTCTGCTCATATATGTTGAAATTGTCAAAATTAGTGGAAAATGCAGGTTCAAACCCCCAAAACTAGTACTTTAACTTGTTCATTAATGTTAAAATGCCAACAATTGGTGGCATTTTAACATTAATGAGCAGGATAAATTTTAGTCCCAGCTGAGCTGAGCATGAAAATGTTTTGTAACCTCGGGGCCTGGTTAGAAAATTTCAGGTGTTTTCTCAGGATGCTTCTTGTGTCTAATGATACTTCTGTATGCTGCTTTGAAATTTTGCGAGTTCAAGCTTAGCTTAGTGTAAAGCCTCACAAATGAGCCGCCTCGTGGGAAAACCAACGTGGTTTCCGAACAGGTCAGACACAAACCGGCCTGTACAAGCACAGAAAAGAGCTAGAAGCTTGAAATTTCGGCTTTAAGTAGAAGAGGAATCGTACTATCCGAGTAGCGAAAACAAAGGCGCTGATCAGCTTCGCGGTTACCGCGAAGCTGATCTGCGTCTTTGTTTTCGCCTATGCAGATTGTTGGTTTTCCCATGAGGCGGCTCAAAATATATAAAGGGCTTTTGCTATTTTATCACTGTTTGATGATTGAAAAATACAGCTTATATCAATGTTAAGTTTGTTCATTTCTTACTTTCCTATTTGCTGAACTAAATGTGTAAACGGCCTCAATGAAAATGTTTTGCATATGATGCAAAGGCAAAGACACGCTATAGGACCCTGACCTTATGGGACGACTTTTTCGAGCAAACATGGCGGAAATCTAAAGTTGTTTGGATATATCTGTCCTGAACGAAGGTAAATTTAAAGACTTTTAAGCATATTTCACTGTTCCTACACAGCAATTTTGGAGGAAAATGTTCATTTTATCAGCCTGTAGTTTTAAATAGAACAATAGTGATTACATTGTTCAAATCTAGTTTCCAGATGAATTAGAAAGTGGTGTGCTCACCTAGTTTAGCGGTCATACATAGAAAAACGTTTAAAACAGAACGAAAAGAAGTATAGGTCAGCTTTCATTGAACGAGTGAATGTGATATTTAAGGCGACAGATGCTCTGGATAACTTTCGGAAGCGAAAACAATATTAATTTATGAGAAAAACAGCATTTCATTCCACTGTACACATACCCTTTGTTCCCAGACCTGTACAGTATTTTTCGAGTAATGTTGCATTCCACTGAACGGGTATTCCGAGTACTAATGGCATGA
Organism: Rugalucina vietnamica; assembly: GCA_964017185.1. Classification (NCBI taxonomy): domain Eukaryota; kingdom Metazoa; phylum Mollusca; class Bivalvia; order Lucinida; family Lucinidae; genus Rugalucina; species Rugalucina vietnamica. The sequence continues at coordinate 25,081,053 of OZ024874.1, read as the reverse complement.
GATTTTATGAAGGGGATTCCCCTAAAATTGTGGACAGGTAGTCCGAGCGATATAATCACAGCTTATTTAACATCATGTGGACAAATAACTAGACCAGCATGATTTAGCAAAATGTTATGCACTACTTTACTTATATGTGACGTTCTCCGAGATTTTCGTGTGGAGGTACGATGTTGACGTCACAAAACGTGAACTAAAGTTGACGTCACAAAACTGCATGCGACGTTAATTGGATTTTTGCGCACTCACTAGTTTCAAGACGCATTATAAGAAAGGTTGGAAATTTCTTGCAAGACCTACGCAATTTCCGATTCTATAATATTTAGACAACATTCGCTGTGAAGGTCTACAGAACAGGATACTGTATCTTAGTGTTACAAACGTTTTTCCAAGGCCAATTAATTTCTTTACCAATTAAAAACCCTAAAATGCAAACTGTGGGTGGTGCATATTTTCTCTATTTTTCTCATTAATCGTTAGCGCTATTTATTAAAGCTTTTGGACACGGACTATTGACATAATAAAAAATGTAAAAATATTAAAAACTAAATTTCCGACTTCAACTCCACAAGACCCAACTTGTCAGATACTGTCACATATACCGTTGAAGAAAACTGGCTATCAAAATATAAACCATCATATTAGATACGTACATGTACTTGGTCACAAGTCTCTCTCTCTGTCTATCTATCTCTATTTTATTCATCCAGAATTTAATAGTTTGATTCTTCCAAAATTATCTTAATTGATTGTTAAATACAATCCCACACAGAACAGCTCTTTGTTCTAAGCTATAGCAAACTTGGTCAGGTCAGTTTAACTGCTACTGTAACATGTAATCAGTACTACCTGTTGTCATGCGGTGCAGATGGGGCTCGTTAGCCTTGGAAGGCAACTCATCTAGGAGTTAAGCTAGTTCTCTACACAAAAATCTAGCTGGGCAGGGGGAACTCATTAGTCTTGGTTGACAGCCCTCCTAGGAGTTTACAGGTCTCTAAACAAAACCTAAGAAAGGGTAGATGGAGCTCTTCAGCTGTGGCCAGCAATTCATCTAGGAGAAGGAAACTCCAAAATCAAACCTGTGTGTCTGGATATGCCTAGTCCAGATATGCAAAGACTGTTTCGGTAGATGGAGCGGAAGAAATCATCTGATTCAACGGTTCAGAAAGCGATACAGCAACATGTTGTGGAACATGCAGAGCGTGACAAGGCACTAAAGATGTTACGGTCATCCACTGCATCCAAACCCAACTCCAGACGTCTTGACCTGTGTCTTGCCTCTGGGCGCAGCTGGGCGAGGACTAGAGAGTGAGGTTGACGTTGCGCACCTCTTCCTCACTATAATCCAATTTCATAGCGCATGTCATCTTATTTCTCAACACACAAGCACTTGCATACACAACAATTTCATCACACTTGCACCCACATACCTACAAAGTCCTGTGGCGATGGGCGAGTGGCGAAGCAGCAGGTGTAGGACACACTGGGAGCTGTAGTTGCAGACCTGCACACAGGCGGCTCAGTTCTAATGGTCGCTTTCTGTGAGGAGAAGCAGTAAGCAGAATTCGGCAGTCGGCTGAGTGACTGAGCAGACCTATTTAGGACCGCACTGCTCACCCCCGTAGCATGGGGAAGGGGCTAGAAAAGGTGCCCTAAACAATTGCCTGCTTCAAACCCCCTGGCTGGTTAACCGCGATCAGCGGGGATCCCCTTAAGCGGTCGAAATACAAAGAAAAAAGCTAGAGTAATCCCCTTACGGATTGGCGCATGGAATGTGCGCACTTTAATGGATAGTGCTGGGTCAGATAGACCACAGCGTAGAACGGCCCTTGTGGGCAGAGAACTTGGGAGGTATGATATACAGATAGCTGCATTGAGTGAGACTCGGTTCGCAGATGTTGGGGAGATCAAAGAAGTTGGTGCTGGATACACCTTCTTCTGGAGTGGACGCAAAAGTGAAGAGAGGCGTGAAGCAGGAGTTGGCTTTGCCATCAAAACAGAACTTGTTGGTAAGCTGTCAGGATTGCCAAAAGGCATTAATGACCGTCTAATGACATTGAGACTTCCTCTGTCAGGCAATAAACATGCAACTATTGTCAGTGCTTATGCACCCACAATGACCAATCCAGATGAGGTCAAGGACAAGTTCTATGATGACCTAGACAATGTTATTTCTGCAACACCCCGCACAGACAAGCTTATCCTTCTTGGCGACTTTAATGCCAGAGTGGGTACAGACCACCAGACCTGGGAAGGAGTTATAGGTCCAGAAGGGGTTGGAAAGTGCAACAGCAATGGTCTCTTGCTTCTCAGGAAGTGTGCAGAACATGATCTTCTAATCACCAACACAGTCTTCCGTCTACCTAATAGGAACAAAACATCCTGGATGCATCCCCGTTCCAAACACTGGCATCTCATAGACTATGTCATAGTGCGGAGAACAGACAGGCAGGATGTTAAAGTGACAAAGACTATGTGTGGTGCAGACTGCTGGACAGATCATAGACTGGTTGTCAGCAAACTCAACCTAAGAATACAGCCTGCGAGGCGACCTCAAGGCAAGAAAGCTCCTAAGAGACTGGATGTCTCAAAGCTGAATAAAGACAGCATGAGACAAGATTTCTTAACAGACATTTGCAACCAACTGGATGCAATGAATCTCAGTTCAGAGGACCCCGAAGAAAACTGGACAGTTTTCCATAAAACAGTTCTTTCTTCAGCTGCAAGCACCTTAGGCCATCCATCTCGCAAACATCAAGACTGGTTTGATGAGAATGATGATGAAATTCAGAGGCTTCTTGAAGAAAAGCACCGTTTGCTCAAGGCACATCAAGATGATACTAGCTCAGTATCAAAGAAAGCAGCCTACAGCAACATTTGTAAGACAGTCCAGACCAAGCTTAGGGACATGCAAGATTCCTGGCTGAGGAAGAAAACAGAAGAAATTCAGTCTTTTGCGGATAGAAAGGACATGAAGAAATTTCATGATGCACTGAAAACCATTTATGGTCCAAAGAGTTCTGGAGCCACCACATTGCTCAGTGCAGATGGAAACACTCTTCTCACAGATAAAGAAGCTATCTTGGAAAGGTGGGCAGAACACTTCAATAGTGTGCTTAATCGACCATCAAGCATCAATCAGGATGCAATCGACAGACTTCCACAGATAGAGTGCAATGTTCTGTTAGATGAATTTCCTACCGTTACGGAAACAAGAAAAGCAGTTCAACAACTATCATCTGGCAAAGCCCCAGGTGCAGATGCAATTCCTGCCGAAGTTTACAAGGCTGGGGGGCTACCCATGGCAGAGAAACTGACAGAGTTGTTTCACTGTATGTGGAGGAAGGAGGCTATCCCACAAGAATTTAAGGATGCATCCATAATCCACCTATACAAGCGGAAAGGAAATCCTCAAGTCTGTGACAATCACAGAGGCATCTCCCTCCTATCAATTGCTGGGAAGATACTTGCAAAAATTCTGTTAAATCGTCTGAATGCTCATCTTGATCAGACGGGACTTATCACTGAAAGTCAATGTGGATTCAGAAAAGACAGAGGGACAATAGACATGATCTTCACAGCAAGACAGCTTCAGGAGAAATGCCAAGAACAGAATGTAGATCTATACATGACGTTTGTTGACCTCACCAAAGCTTTTGACACTGTTAGTCGTGATGGACTCTGGAAAATCATGGCCAAGTTTGGCTGTCCACCCAGATTCATAGCTATGGTGCGGCAGTTTCATGATGGCATGCAGGCACGTGTGCAAAATGATGGAGAGTTCTCTGAACCATTTGAAGTAACAAATGGGGTCAAACAAGGCTGTGTTCTGGCACCAACACTGTTCAGCATGATGTTTTCTGCCATGCTTATGGATGCTTTTCAGGACAGTGACACTGGTTTTCCAATCAGGTACCGTTTTGATGGCAACATATTCAACCTCAGAAGGTTGCAAGCCAAAACTAAGGTCCAGACTGATGTGCTAGATGAGCTCCTCTATGCAGATGATATGGATAAGAATGCCAACACAGAGGCAAAAATGCAAAGAGCCATGGATCAAGTCTCACAGTCATGTGATAACTATGATCTCACAATCAGCACAAAAAAGACAGAGGTTGTACACCAACCAGCCCCCGGAAAACCATATAATGAACCAACCATCACTGTGAATGGGCAAAAACTGAAAGTTGTTGACAAGTTCACCTACCTGGGAAGCACTCTCTCCAGAGCAGTGCATATTGATGATGAGATCACTGCCAGAATTGCAAAAGCTAGTGTGGCATTCGGAAGACTCCGTGCAAATGTCTGGGAGCGAAATGGAATCAAGCTTGACACCAAGCTGAAAGTCTACAAGGCTGTGGTACTGCCAACCCTCTTGTATGCATGTGAGACCTGGACAGTATACCAACGCCATGCAAAGAGACTTAACCATTTCCACTTAAGCTGTTTGAGAAAGTTGTTAAAAATCAAGTGGCAGGACAAGATTCCAGACACAGAGGTCCTGAGGAAAGCAGGGATGCAAAGCATGCATACAGTCTTAAAGCTAGCACAGCTAAGATGGACTGGCCATGTTATAAGAATGCCTGATGCGCGACTTCCAAAGAAAGTTTTCTATGGAGAACTACAGGAGGGAAAGCGCTCTCAAGGTGGCCAGAAGAAACGCTACAAAGACACCCTCAAAGCCTCTCTGAAGGATTTCGAAATACCAATGGGGTCCTGGGAACAGACTGCACAGGAGCGATCAAAGTGGCGAGGTCTCATCAACAAAGGAGCAGCTCTCTATGAAAAGAAGAGAATCTGTGAAGCTGAAAGAAAGCGAAGAGAGCGCAAAGCCAAAACAAATGTGCCACCAGCAGACTCTATGACATTGACTTGCTCTACTTGCAACCGACAGTTTAGAGCCAGAATTGGCCTAGTCAGCCATCAAAGAACTCACCAACACACATCAGCACTATTCAAGAAATAATGATGGTCTTTCTCATTAGTGAGAGACGAACTATCATTTTATTCATTTGTTTATAACGGTTTTCGAGTCATTTTACACGATTTATAGTACTGGGCATGTGTAGTTGTACAAGCCTTTCAACATAATACCAAAGGTTCAGGTCATATGGTGCGGTAAAAGGAATATTGTGAATAGCGAGGGTTCGCAAGAAAATCAGAGTGACTAGTGAGAAACATATATTCCATTTGTTTTATATTTTGGAGTCAATTTTTTGTACTGTTTGAACCTTATGTACGTTTCATATTTTCATTTAAGTTTGGGTAACTGAGTGGCTTACCTAATTGTCAATTTACTGTTCCTAACCTCACTTTTTGGAGTGGGAATTTCTGATTGCGCCTTTTCCTGATCATTGCCTACTTGTACCTTTCTAATAACAACTGTTGACATGCCTAATGCCTGGATAAATCGCTCATCTCCCGAAATTGAGAACTGCCTTTCATAGAATGAGTGGGGACAAAGATTTTTATGATTCAAAGGGTAAAACACTATCTTAAACATACTCAAAACACCCATACAGAAATGGACTCAGATTACCCGTTCTATGTGCCCGAAATACCCGTTCAGTACTGCTCGAAAAATACTGAACTGTTTTGCATGCCATTTGGGAACTTTAAATTATCTGTACAGTGATTAAAACCAAGTTTTTTTCTGTTTAATTTTTCAGTGTAGCCCTCGTGTGTATTTGTGGGTTCTTAGTGTAATGGAATACTGTAAATTCGGAAATTTTCGCGTGACTTTTATTTCGCGAATTTTCTAATCCGAATTATTCAGCGAGTTCTTGAATTCGCGTGTGAGTGACCATGTGCTCTATAAAGTTTATAGTAACTCTTTATTAGCGAGAACTTTGAATTCGCGAGGCAACCAATTCGCGAATATTAGCGAAAATTAAGTTCTCGCGAACATTTCCGGATCTACAGTATTCCTATTTTGACACAAAGTACTTTATACTTTATTTTATACTGAATTTCAGGCAAGGATGATTTTTGTCTTTCAAATTCATACATAATACGAGCAAAGCCACCCGAACATGTTTGTGTGTCATTTATTTTCTGCATACTACTCCATTAAACAAATACTGCTTGCACTAACATAAACGAGATACATACCTGCTTTGTTTACCTGTAATAGTGTGCTACTGCAAAGCATGTAGATTTCATGAACTGAAATGAGTTCATAGCTATTTATAGCTGACTAGCAGGTTTTTTAACACATACATCAAATCATGTCAATTTCATGAAGCCCATGTTGATTTCATGCTAGTGCTATTTTTGGGTACTCAGAAGCGTAATATAGCTTTTGGAGGTTAATATAGAAAACCTGTCAAAATAATTAACCTCCAGGAGCTGGTTTGATCTGGTTTTCATCAGTTTGGTCTGGTTTCAGAGAAATATAAGGATTTATTAATACTGAATGAGCCAATCAGGAGACAGGAATTCCTTCAGTCATATAACAAACATGTATATTGCCCCGGGGTGGGGGCGGATGAGCCCCTGGTGCCCAATTTTTTTCAGGATCATTAATATTCAGTCCTACTGCTCATTTTCTGCAAGATTTTTCCTTTAAATGACAATTTAACAATTTTTCCCATTCAAATGCATTCGTGACCTATGTTGACCTTGCCGTAAAATAGGTCAAGGTCATCATAGGGTCATGATTTATATACACATTGTAGTGCTTGAGCCATTAATGCTTCATGCCAAGTTTGGTTGAAATCGGTCCAGTGGTTCCGGAGAAGAAGATTTTTGAAGGGGTTTTACCATATATGGGCATGGCGGCCATCTTGGTCATGTGACCTGGATTATTTATATACACATTGGTTCCCCCTTCCCATAGATGCTTCATGTAAAATTTGGCTTTGATTGGCCAAGCGGTTTCAGAGGAGAAGATCTTTGAAAATGGTGGACGACGGACGGACGGACGGACGACGGACGGACGGACGACGGAGCATGGGTATACTATAAGCTCACCTTGTGAGCCTGACGGCTCAGGTGAGCTAAAAACCCATCAAAAACCTTCTTCTCTGAAACCAATAGACTGATTTCAAGGAAACTTGGCATGAAGCATCGATGGCTAAAGTACTTTAATGTATATATAAATCAGGACCCTGTGATGACCTTGACCAAGTTTATGGCTAGGTCAACATGGGTTGCCTATGCATTTGAATTGGGAAAACTGTTAAAATGTCATTTGAAGGGAAAAGCCAGCAGGAAATTGGCAAATGGACAGAATATTGAAGATTCAGAAAAAAGAAAATGGCCCAAGGGCTTCATCTGCCCCTGCACTGGAATAAAATACCATAATATTCATACATGTTTATTGGTATATGCAGCAGATCTCAGGTGAGCGTTTACAGGACCATTGGTCCTCTGGTATTCGATAAATTGAATACAAGTGATGAATGCAATATGTATGTCCTGATTTTTTGTCACACATCTACTGGTCAGAGAATACCAGAAATTGACCAGGTGACGGAACTGGTGTATTTCTCTACTTTCTAAACCTTCTGGCCTTTTCTGTAGTTAAACCCACAGCCAACACTGTGTCAGACAACACTGTGTCAGACCTACTGACAAAATTCAAATAAAAGATAAGAGCCTTCGCTTGAGAAAACCAATTCAGGTTTCTGACCAGGTCTGACACAAACCAGGCTGTACTGTCACAGCAGCAGACAAGAAGCTTAAAATTTTAGATTTAAGAGGAAGAGCAATTGTACTACCTGTGTAGCGAAAACAAAGATGCTGATCAGCTGTGCAGTTACTGCACAGCTGATCTGCATCTTTGATTTCGCATAGGCAGATTGTTGGTTGTGTGTGGGCTCGTATACATGCATGGGTTCATATACATTTGCTGTAAATTGGTTCCAAAGATAAAAGAAAACAAATCACAGTCATCATTTATTCAGTAATTTCAATGCCAAGTCTTCATCATCAGCCAAGGAATTGGAGAAATTCTCTAAACTCTTTTGTTTCTTATTCTTTCCTTTCTTCTCGCCTTTCTTTGAAATTTTCTTCTGCTTTTTCTTTGGTGGAGCACTGAAATACAGAATAGAGAACTGTCTTCAGAGTTTCTTAAACCTGGACCCGGTTGTTCAAAGCATCGTTAGCTTAACGATTTCGTTAAGACATAAATTTGTTAAGCAAATATCAGCTAAAGTAACAAATACACTGTTATTTTTTGTTGAAAAAATGTGAGAATCCTTTGCAGTGCAAAGGATTCTCACATTTTTTCAACAAAAAATAACAGTGTATTTGTAATATTAATGTTTGAAATTTTAACGAAACGTTAACTAACGACGTCGTTAGTTTTGAACAACTGGGCCCTGAACTATAACTTTTTTCATGCTCGGCTCAGATGAGACTTATTGGCATTTTAACATTTATTAGCAGAAATTAATTTCATGCTTTGGTGATCTTAACTTGAAATATCAATTAATTTTGGCTACTATAGTATTTTTATGCTCAGCTGAGTTGATCATGAAAAACGTTTTATAACCTCAAGACCATATCTGACACAGTTGGTCTGTAAAAACACAGATGGCAAAAAGATTTAGGAAGAAAACTGGTATGGAAAATTTAATTTCGGGGAACAATGTCCCACTACTGGCTGCTTCTGAGAGGCATTTTGACAAGACTGTTGAGATTCTGGGGGACATTTAATTCAGAAAACAGAAATATTTGGGGGACATCATTGTCCCCATTCTGGACAGTTTTGGAGTTATTAAAGGGTGATGGTGGTCTAAATGCACATTTTAGTGCACCAGGGACTACAATCTTCGATGCAAAAAAACTAAGGTGCTAGTCATAAGCCTGGAAGCCTTGCACCTGCTCTTCATTTTTTCTCCTAACACAGGAAAAAGTATGTTTTCTTGTGAATGACCTAATTATTCAAGAATACATGTATGTTTCTCAACTTCATACAACCACAGTACACACTGGCTTTTGCATATACAGGCCACCTGCGCTATCTCAAACTCAGTTGTCTCGAAAACATCACTTATGTCGAATTGATCCCTCACTCCCAAGCGTCTCTCCCTATATGTTATTGTATTTCAACCTTGCTTATGTCGAAAACGGTTATGACGAAAACTCGGCTGTGTCGAAGTGATAATTCGCTCCCCACAGAAAAAGAACATTAGTTTCACCCTTCCTGTGTCAAACTTCGAAGTCAAAAATCGGTCTTTGATATCTACACACAACCTTTCATCACTGGAATTGTTAAAGAACGTTTTGAAATCATGTGTCAGGTCGGGGAATATATGTTTGAAATCACTATCGATATGGTAAACATGGTGGAAAGGAGAACCATTCAGTCCGAGAATGTGAAAGAGTTGTGATTTTCTAAGAACATTGGCTGATCTCAATTTGCTTATCTCAAACTTCGCAAAACTCGAAGTGGTTTCTCCATTCCCCTTGATTTCGAGATAGCGAAGGTCGACTGTACTGTACAATTTTATTTTATACTGCACTCATTGGGGTCTAACCCAATGCTAGGTCCCTGTGCTTCCCTATGACCTCACTACCCATACTACTGGTGAAATACCCAGGGAATGGTTATTCTGTCCCAACCTAACTCGCACCATAAGGAACAAAACCATATTTTTGCATATGTGAAAACAAAGATAGAGATCTGTTACTGCACAGATGATCAGCGCCTTTGTTTTCGCTACCAGGACAGTACAATCCCTCTTCTTCTTTTATCCAAAATCTCAAGCTTCTAGCCTGCTTCTTTGCACAGATCGGTTTGTGTCATACCTGGTCAGAAACCCCGAAGACCAGTTCTCTTGCTTTGCGGCTCAACTATTCCGAATAGGTAGTCTGAAAATGGCTCTATACCTTTCACTCTCTGACTTCTCAGACCCATACACATCATATTGCTCCATTTCTTCATCTCCCGACACCTGTGGTCCGTATATTTGGTCAGGATCTGGTAGGAATGCCAAAGGGTCAGCACCATCATCTTCACCAGAGTTGCCCAGAATAGCCTCCCCTTCATCCTGTATGAAATCATTATTTACCCATAATGCATCAAATAATGCAGACTATAAAGTAACAATGTCTTATAATACCTTTGTTTACATGACATCACACAACTTTCATTGTCCCATTTACCACACTGGTGTTGTTATGATGCTTCAAGTTTTAACACACTAGATACATATCTATGATGCTTAAGTTTTAACACACCAGATACATATCTTAACATCTATATGCCCCATACATACAATAAAATCTGCATACTTTTTTTTTTTCCTAACTTTTACTATTAAAAACATTTTTATCCAGGTATGCACTTTTATGTCCCAAAAATAAGTTGCCAATTTCTGAAAAATAAAAGGACAGAAAAATTTGAATGAACCCAATTTTGTCCCATAGAAAACAATGCAAACCAAGATCAAACTGTTCTTAAATGAGCAATCTGATCTGTTGTGATTGCAAATTCAAATTGGGCTGTTGTGATTGCAAATTCAAATTTAATTGAATACAGTAAGTATGGCATCAGTAAACCCATAAACTTTAGAAAATTTTGGTATACCTCCATTTCCTTCTTTTTCTTCTGTCTATTTTCTTCCCGCCTTTTTAGTCGCTGCTCCTAACAATAAATATCAAAACAAATACACATACTGAAATTGTGTTGCTTAATTTAAGAACCTTAAAGTAATGCCAGAACTGCATCACTTCATTACATGTAGTACTTTGGGAATTTGAAGTAGCTCAAAGACACAAAACAGGTTGGTGGGATTCCAGCCGGTTGATGAAGTGTATGTGTTACTGACCAAGCTACCCGGCCCAGTCACTGACCCAGCTACTGGGCCTGGTCATTCATATAATGAGCCGCCTCATGAGAAAAACCAACAATCTGCATAGGCGAAAACAGGCGCAGATCAGCTTCGCAGTTACCGAAGCTGATCAGCGCCTTTGTTTTCGCTACACGCATAGTACAATTCCTCTTCTACTTATATCCAAAGTTTCAAGCTTCTAGCTTTATTCTGTGACTGTACAGCCTGGTTTGTGTCGGACCTGTTTGGAAACCATATTGTTGGTTTTCCCACGAGGCGGCTCTAATATTGATAATCACTTTATTCTAGGAAGATAACATAAAACATGTATGTCAGTCTTCTTTATCATACTTTACTGACATTAGTTATTATCTGACTTGGGTTTCTGTCTTCTCTGATTTATCAAAATGGCTCATTGGGCACCTACTGTCCACAGAAAAGCTCACATACCCTATGTTTCTCCTTAATTTTCTGCCTGTAGATTTCTCTATCAACTGTATCCTCTTGTCTCATTCTCTGTTTAGCCCTCTCTATATCAATACCACCTGTCTGATCACTTCTCTCTGTGTCTATGGCAACAGTCGGGGCCTTAAGTCTATCAATGACAGCCTGTAAAATAAAGTGGAAGTAAAAGTCCCTTTTGTTTCTTTTTTTTTCTTCCTGAAATGACATAATAACCGCATAGCTGGTCGGTGCCTTTGTTGATCACTTTTAAATCCTTTCATATCTGCAGCTCAGTTGGTCAGGGCAGAGACTGATTTGACTGAAGTTAACCCAAGAGCAGCATTATGTCATGCACATTCCTTCATATACATTAGGCCAAGAAAATCTTCAACATTTCTTTGTACTGACTTTGTTGATGATTCAAGAACAACAGTAGTCAGTTACTGGTAAACATGGTGAAAGATCAGGCCCCGAGGTTATAAAACTTTTTTCAAGCTCAGCTCAGCTGAGCATGAAATTTCAACTGCTCATAAATGCTGAAATAGTCAAAAATAGTGGAAAATTCAGGTTCATACCTCAAAATCTAGTAATTTATCCTGCTAATAAATGTTAAAATGCCAACAATTGGCATTTTAACATTTATGAGCAGGATAAATTTTAGTCTCAGCTGAGCTGAGCATGAAAAAAGTTTTATAACCTCGGGACCAGGAGTGAACCATAAGTTCTGCCTCTGCGAGGCTTGCTACCTACCTCCCCCTCATCATCAAAGGAGACTTTGGTGTTGACTTGCAGTTTCTTTCTCTGTAATTTCTTGGCTACTGCATATTTTGTCTGTAGTTTGGTCTTCTTGCCTTTCTTCTGTTGTTCCTCTGATGCTGTTTCCTCTATCTGCAAGGAAACCCAAACAATTGAGCCACTGCATGGGAACACCAACAATCTGCATGTGTGAAAACAAAGGCACAGATCAGCTGTGCAGTAACTGCACAGCTGATCAGCACCTTTGTTTTCGCTACACAGATAGTACAGTCCCTTTGCTACTTAAGTCCGGAATTTCAAACTTCTAACCTGCTTCTGTGACTGTACAGGCCATTTTGTGTCAAGACCTGGTTGGAACCCAAATTGTTGGTTTTCTCACGTACAGGCTCAATTCATCTTTAATCCTCGCTGGTTTCACTTTTCGTTGAATTCAGACAATAAGACCATACCCAGATGAGATATCTTGTCAATATGGGAAAGCTTTCTGTTTGTTTGTTTGAAGCACTGTGTCCAATCTTTTCTGGGTAGTATGAAACAAGCACAAAGCATTTTAATTAAAGTGCCTTGATCAAGGACAAACTATTGCCAGAGTAAAATTTAAACCAAAGACCTCTATGTCAAAAGTCAAATGCTCTACCACTAAAACAAAATGCTCCCAAAACTAAATTAGTCTATAAGCATCAGCTCTGATTTGTCATCTACATGTATTTCACTATTTAATCCTGATGTTTAAAGATGAAAAATAGAAACAGACACTTACTGGAACTACTTTATCAATGTCCTTCAAGCTGACATTCCGTTTCACAGAAAATAGTTCCTGGTCATCATCTACATCAAATCTGAAACTTTCTGAATCCTTTCCTTTCTCTTTAGCATTTTCCGAGTCACTGCTGCCACTACTATCATTGTCAGATTCAGTATCACTAGTTTTCCTTCCATGTATTTTATCCTTAATGTTTTTCTTGTCCACAACTCTTTTGCTATCAACATCACCAGTTTTCTGAGGTTTAACTTCTACTTTTACTTTAGTTTTATGCCCTTTTGAAAGTTCTGATACAATATCATTATCTTCTGAGTCACTTTCATTTAAAGAAGAGTCAGATTCACTTCCTGATTCACCCGACACTCCAGAATTACCTTCAACAATATCTCTATTGATTGGAGTTACAATAGCTTCAGCATCACTTTCATCTGAAGAGTTTTCTTCCATATCACTAGAAGAATCATCTGAATCTGCTACAACAGGTTTTACGATTTTTCCTTGTAATTTTTTTCCTGCATTTAAACTATCATCAGCACCTCTTGTATTCTTATTTTTCCTGTCTTTCGATGTACTTGGAACAGCATCATCTCTTTCTGAGTCTGAATTGTCATCACTAACATCCAGGTGTGATTCACCAACTATTGCAGTGTCTGTTTTCAAGGTTGACTTTTTTTTCTTTAATTTTTCTGTTTTGGCCTTTTCAGCTTTTTGTTCTATTTGTTTCAAATGTTTCTTCAAAAATCTAACTTTTGGAGGGATTGCTAGGCCAAGAGATCTGTAAAATAAGGTTGTAAATAGTTCATACGTTAGACATGAATTATATACTTTCATAAATAGTGCAGGAGGCTTTTTTGTCTAGTCCTGAAAACCGGGGATTTGGTTATATTCTGACCATAAATTTTAGGATATTTTCAGTATTGAATTATGCTATGGGTTCTGTTCACTTCCTTATGTTTTTGTTCATTATTCCATAAGGCATGGCATATAATACAAATGATTAATTTTATTAATTTTGAGCCACATAACAGGAGGCCAAGATTTTATTTTGCAGTTAAACATCCCAGTCAACAATTTTTCAGTCATGTCAGGATAGAGCAATACTGCAATAGCTTCCTGGGTATGCACAAGTGCAATAGAGTGTCTTACTCAAGGACAGAACCCAGCACCAATGGGGTTCCAATCCCAACCTCTTTGACCTTAACCCATATTTGACGAATGGATTCTCCCATCGTTATCAATTGGATGAGTCTACATTCATTTTTAGGGGTGTTAGGAGTAATTTTTATTTTTTACCCCATTTTTTGATGAAATTCCTCCAAGCAAACAGAATAGCCCCAGATGGGACGCCGCATTCTGTGGCGTCACATCTGGGGCTTTTCTGTTTTGCCTATGTCCCATAAAAGGGACGCCAGGCTTAAATGAGTTAAGTCTGATGAACTAATTACCGAAGATTGAGACTGTCTGAAAGCGTATTGAGATAATGGTGCTATGGTAGCATAAAGGGCTCAAGTACAGTATTGGGGACCCAAGACAATATGACAACATACAGATATATTAGCCTACTAGCCTAGAGGCTATTCATATCTTTATCTACTATATGACATATCTACTATATGTGCTATATATATGTTGGCCATACCTACTACCTATTATCTACTACATAATACACACACATACAAAGCGGAAACACTCAGACTATATAACAACGTACAAAGGCAACCTTTATAAATCAACTAAATTCATCTAACGGTCATCTAAATACAATATTACTCCAGTATACTACAGTATACTTCATATACATATAAACATATACTCCATGTTAAAAAACGACTGAGTACTGAGAAGATCTACTAAATAAATGACTAAGAATATTGAAATAACATACATGAAGCTAAAAATAGACAACGCATATGTGACTAGGACAGAACGTTTACAGATCGACGACACTGGCAAATAATAACTCAATGGCCATTTTGAGATATATGCCCTCCTATATACAAAGAACCAGAACAATATAGTAGGGAGGTCGGCAGGTCGGCACTTAAAACCAGAGGACCAATGGTCCTGTAAACGCTCACCTGAGCCTGCTGCATATACCAATAAACATGTTTGAACATTATGGTATTTAACCCCAGTGCAGGGGCAGATGAAGCCCTTGGGCCGTTTTCTTTTTTCAGAATAATCAATATTCTGTCCATTTGCCAATTTCTTGGCTCTTGCTGGCTTTTCCCTTCAAATGACATTTTAACAGTTTTTCCCATTCAAATGCATGGGCAACCCATGTTGACCTTGCCATAAACTTGGTCAAGGTCATCACAGGGTCATGATTTATATATACATTGTAATACTTTAGCCATGGATGCTTCACGCCAAGTTTCATTGAAATCAATCTATTGGTTTCAGAGAAGATATTTGAAGGTTTTTTACCATATATGGGCATGGTGGCCATCTTGGTCATGTGACCTAGATTATTAATATACACATTGGTTCCCCCATAGATACTTCACATAAAATTTGGCTTCAATTGGCCAAGTGATTTCAGAGGAGAAGATGTTTGAATATTATGGTAATATACATGTATATTGCCCCGGGGTGTGGGCATATGAGCCCTTAGGTCCATTTTCTTTTTCAGAATCATTAATATTTAGTCCTACTACCCATTTCATGCAAGATTTTCACCTCAAATGACTTTTTAAAAGTTTTCCCCATTCCAATGCATTGGCCACCTATGTTGACCTTGTCGTAAAATAGGTAAAGGTCACCACAGGGTCATGATTTATAAATACATTGTAGTACTTCAGCCATTGGTGCTTCATGCCAAGTTTCTTTGAAATCGGTCCACCAGATTTGGAGAAGAAGATTTTTGAAGGGTTTTTACCATATATGGGCATGGCAGCCATCTTGGTCATGTGAACTAGATAATTTATATACACATTAATTCCCCCATTCCATAGATGCTTCACATAAAATTTGGCTTTGATTCGCCAAGCGGTTTCAGAGGAGAAGATGTTTGAATATTATGCTAATATACATGTATATTGCCCCGGGGTGGGGGTAGATGAGCCCCTGGAGTCCAGTTTTTTTCAGAATCATTAATATTCAGTCCTACTGCCTATTTCCTGCAAGACTTTCACTTTAAATGATTTTAAATGACATTTCAAAAGTTTTACCTATTCAATTGCATTGGCGACCTATGTTGACCGTGCCATTAAAAAAGGTCAAGGTCATTACAGGGTCATGATTTATATACACATAGTAGTACTTGAGCCATCGGTGCTTCATGCCAAGTTTCTTTGAAATCGATCCACCGGTTCTGGAGAAGAAGATTTTTGAAGGGTTTTTACCATATTGATTACCCCTTCCTATTGATGTTTCACATAAAATTTGGCTTTGATTGGCCAAGCGGTTTCAGAGGAGATGATGTTTGAATATTATGGTAATAGACATGTATATTGCCCCAGGGTGGGGGCATATGAGCCCCTGGGGTCCATTTTTTTTTCAGAATCATTAATATTCAGTCCTACTGCCCATTTCCTGCAAGACTTTCACTTTAAATGATTTTAAATGACATTTTAAAAGTTATCCCCATTCAAATGCATTGGCGATCTATGTTGACCTTGCCGTAAAATAGGTCAAGGTCATCACAGGGTCATGATTTATACATGTATACACATTGTAGTGCTTGAGCCATCGATGCTTCATGCCAAGTTTCGTTGAAATCAGTCCACCGGTTCTGGAGAAGAAGATTTTTGAAGGGTTTTTACCATATATGGGCATGGCAGCCATCTTGGTCATGTGACCTGGATTTCTTATATACACATTGGTTCCCCCTTCCTATAAATGCTTCATATAAAATTTGGCTTTGGTTGGCCAAGCGGTTTCAGAGAAGAAGATCTTTGAAATTGTGGACGGACGACGGACGGACGACGGACGGACGACGACGGACGGACGACGGACGGACGGACGCCAGATCATGGCCATCCTATAAGCTCACCTTGTGAGCCTAACGGCTCAGGTGAGCTAAAAATACCCATATTAACTCAATGGTCATTTTACCAAGTAGATGTTGTCGGCAGGTCGGCACTAATATGGACCAACATATACATGACAAAGTATTGAATAGGGGTGGGTTGGCAGGTCGGCAGCAGTTTGTTGGTTGGGGTTCGACGCCATCTTTCAATAGTGGCCCTGTAATTACACGACGCCTGGGGGCAAGATGGCAGGTCGGCACTAATATGGGCCTACATATACATTGCAAAGTATGAATATGGGGTGGGTCGGCAGGTCGGCTCCAGTATGATGACCGGGGTCGACGCCATCTCACAGATACAAAGACCAAGAACATAATAGTAGGGAGGTCGGCAGGTCGGCACTAATATGGGCCTACATATACATTACAAAGTATGAATAAGGGGTGGGTCGGCAGGTCGGCACAAATTAAAGTATATGGCTATGCATATAAATATATATCTATATTAAGATCTGTCTTATTGCCGACCTGCCAACCTGCCGACCTGGCAGCTGATAGAGGCACTAATATGGATCTAAATATATATTACAAAGTCTTGGAATTGGATATGTGCCTGTAGGTCGGCAGGTCGGCACCAATTTAACTATGTGGCTATGTAAGGGTATAAAATATTTGGTCATATCAACAAGAATAAGTGACGACAAAGCAAGTAGATCTAGTCGGCAGGTCGGCAAGTCGGCACTAATATGGGCCTACATATACATTATAAAGTATGAATATGGGGTGGGTCGGCAGGTCGGCACCAGTATGTTGGCCGGGGATCGACGCCATCTTTTGGTAGTGGCCCTGTCATTACACGACGCCTGAGTGGCAAGCCCCCCAGACCCCCGCAGCAGAACAGATACTCCATATCCAGCATTGATAATAACCCTGCTGGATAAAAAAATGCCTGCCTACCTGTCGACCTCCCGAATATACCATATTGCAACGTATTGGCATAGGGATGTACCGGTAGGAGGGCAGGTCGGCGAGTCGGCAGGTCGGCACCAAATTAAGTATATGGCCATGCTTATAAATATATATCTATATTAAGATCTGTCCTACTGCCGACTTGCCGACCTATATACATTATAAAGTATGAATATGGGGTGGGTCGGCAGGTCGGCAGGTCAGCACCAGTATGTTGGCCGGGGGTCAACGCCATCTTTGCGTACTGGCCCTGTCATTACACGAGGTCGGCAGGTCGGCACCAATGTAAGTATATGGCAATGCATATAAATATATATATATCTATATTTAAATCTGTCTTAGTGCCGACCTGCCGAGGGTTGACGCTATCTTTGGGTAGTGGGCCTGTCATTACACGACACCTGGGGGGCAAGCCCCCCAGACCCCCGAAACAGAATAGATACTCCATATCGGGCATTGATAATAACCCTGCTGGATAGACACATGCCTGCCTAACTGTCGACCTCCCAAATATATCATATTGCAACATATTGGCATTGGGATGTGCCGGTAGGAGGGCAGGTCGGCGGGTCGGCAGATCGGCACCAATTTTAGTATATGGCTATGCATATAAATATATATCTATATTTAGATCTGTCTTACTGCCGACTGCCGACCTACCGGCACATAGAACAGCTTATATTATACTTTTATGCCTATTTTTAGATCTGTCTTAGTGCCGACCTGCCGGCACATACAACGCCTTATATTATACATTTAGGCCTATATTAGTACTGACCTGCCGACCTCCAAACCTATATTCAGATCCATATGAGTGCGATTGCCAGTTACATACTCTTGGTCTATATAAATGTTAAGTCATATTATTTTAGGGCTATGGCCGGGTAGTTGGGCAGGTCGGCACCAATTTAAGTATGTGGCTATGCAAGGTATAAAATATCAGAATTTATCAACAAGAATCACCAATCTATATTTAGATACAGCAGGTCGGCTGGTCGGCATTAATATGGGCCTACATATACATTACAAAGTATGAACATGGGGTAGAATACCATGCATAGAATATATCGAATGTGTGATTCATAGGTTTGAAAAAGTGTGTGGTGTTGGTGTTTTTGTGGGGAGGGTCCCCAATACTGTACTTGAGCCGCATAAAGTACCACTGAAGGTTGAGACTGTCTGAATGTGTATGAAATGGTGGGCTATGGTAGCATAAAATACCTGGAGAATTGTTCCATGTCCAGAGCCTGTACATTAAACACCTTTTTGTTTCCCATCAGAAACACAGACCTCAGGTAGGATACAAAAGCCTGAAAAAATGACACTATGAATTGATTTCCAAATATAATGTTGGATTAAAGACGCTTTTAAGTGAGGGCCTTTCGGAACCTGAATTTTATGGTGACTTAGTTTACAAATTTAAGAAACTTATAGGAATTAATGATTTTTCTTTTCAGTTCAGAAAAATCATAACACGTTACAGACGTATAGGTTATAACTTGAATGTTATGCGACAGTCTGCATGCTTAGTTTTTAACCTAATCATGGTTGATAACTATGCTGCCTTCTTTAATTGCACGCCGGTGGATCGGGCGTCAGACTCTATGATGGCCCCGACTTAAAGCTATTCATTTTAGTTGGTTGGGGCCGGAGCTTCTTGTCTGTTGCTTGGCCCACCGGGGTTCAACTGGTGTTTTTCTTTTGCTCCGGAGTTAGTAGGTTATTCGGCGCCCAGGGATCTCCATCATCGGGCAGCTTACTCAATCTGTGAGTCCTTGTTTTTGATTCATCAGGATGTTTATCATGATTTATTTGTTTGTTCTTGATGATTCATTGACTAGTTAGAGATTCACCACGAGGACCGAAGAACTAACTAAATGTTATGAACCACTGCAGAAGCTGAGGGTGAGGGTAGGATCCTGTAAAACCGGTTTAAGCCTGCCAGTAACTTTGTGTTACTGATCATTCCAAGGCGATACTTCTGTGGTGGTTCTTTTTGTTTTATGTCTTGGTGTTTAAATTTTTTTTGTGCTGTTGGCGCCTTATGTATGTTTTCATATTTTTAATTAAATTAAGGTAACTGAGTGGCCACCTATTGGGAAAATAGCTGCTCATTCGGCTTACGATATGTTTCATGGTATAAGTGCTTGATTGTTAGTTTGGTTTTTTCCCACCTCGGTTTTTGGAGTGGGAATCTCTTTCTGATTGCGCCTTTTCCTGATCTTTGCCTACTTGTACCCTTTTCATGATACTGTATTTAGAAGGCTTTTGAAGACATAAACAACTTGACCTATAATAACACTGGAGTGAAATGAGACTTCGAATGAGAAAACCAATAATTTGGGTTTCCGACCAGGTGCGACAAAAACCGGCCTGTACAGTCACAGAAGCAGGCTAGAAGCTTGAACTTTTGGATTTATCTAGAAGAGGTATTGTACTATCTGTGTAGCAAAAACAAAGGCACTGATCAGCTGTGCAGTTACTGCACAGCTGATCTGCGTCTTTGTTTTTGCATAAGCAGATTGTTGGTTTTCTTGTGCAAATGACAATCACACCAGACCAGTAAACCTCTGCTGATATCTCATGTTACAAACTCTACCCCCACAAAACTACATGAGTGGTCATAAGTTTTATTATATGACGTTATCCACTAAATGATACCCATGTCATATCATTACATTATTTATGGACAAAAAGTATATAAGTATACTGAAGTGTATAAAATTAGTCCCTACCTTTTGTGCCGTTTCCTTTAACTCCTGATGAGCAGCACAGTTGGACTCCAACTTTCCTTGAATATTCAACAGTCTCTTCTGATTGATCCTACAATATTTAAACAAACTTCTATAGCATAAGAAAATGATTTGGATTGTTTTCTTTTTCCCTTGGGTTTACACCCTTATTCTACATGTTGTATTTTTACTTTCTTTCTATCAACAAGGTGAACACATGATTATCACTGACTGAAATCTTCTTGGTCTACATCTGTTCTAGAACACCTTCAAACCGACTTTTTACCTATGCGAAAACAAAGACGCAGATCAGCTGTGTAGTAACTGCACAGCTGATCAGCATCTTTGTTTTCGCTACAGGATAGTGCAGTCCCTCTTCTTCTTCAATCAGTAATTTCAAGCTTCTCACCTTTTTCTGTTACTGTGCAGGCTGGTTTGTGTTGGACCTGGTCACAAACCCTTAAGACTGATTTTCTCGCGTCGCGGCTCATATGGTGGCAATGCCAACAATTCTTTTTAGTCTTTCTTTTATTATAACTGTAAGCCACCTTACAAACTTATGAGAACTGATCTTACTGTATTTTGTTGACTGGAATCTTCCTAGCTTGTAGCTGTTCCACCATACCCTCTTCCTCGGATGGTGTCAAAACTAACAATGCTTCTCCATCTTTCTCATACCTACAAAGGCATATAAATACTGTATTCATTCTAATTAGCACACAGCGCGCTTAACTTTTCAAAATAATGTTACAAAATATTCTAATTAGCACACACTACAAACGAAAACAGCACAATAACCTGGCTGAAATAACCATGTCAAATATCAATGATGATGCCAGTTAAGTGTTCCAATGATAAAGTAGTGTTTATATATTTAAGGTAAAGGTTAATGCGGCATATACAGTATTATTGTGTAAAATATGAGTCAAATTCCAATATGCTAGTCGAGCAGTGTGCACTTATGCACGTTATTTGGAAACGAGCAGGGTGTGCGCTTATTGGAGCATGTGCTCTAATTAGAACGAATATGGCAGCTTATAATTAAATGTCCAAAATTTATCAGATGGGTAGATCAGTTTCTGATGGAATCTTTCTAGGCTACAGCTGTTCATCCCCTTTGAGCTTCTTTATATGTCAACACCAATACAACCTCTACACACAAGTTTTATACCTGCACTGAATGTGAACCCTATCACAAGACCCTACTTTTTGCATCTGTGACAATATAGCAGCAGATAAGCTGCAACAAGACCATCGACATTAATAACTGAATGTCAATATTTAAGTTAAGATGAACAGTAGTCACCAACATGACAGACATGTCCCAGAACTTGCATATAAGTGCTGAGCAAGATGCCACTTGTACCTGGTAAACTGAAGCCCCCCTCACCTTCTATTCCCAAAGCGGACACTCTAACCATTGAGCTATGTAGGCTCATCAGAACCTAAAGGTATTCACTGCATGAATGGTACTATTCCTCTACTCAGTAAATCCAAATTTCAAGATTAAATTCATCTCCTCTTGTTGTACAGCTCAGTTTGCGTCAGACTTGGTTAAGACAGGATATTCATTACAGATTTTCAGCCAACATCTGAGCCTTCCTGTTAGTTAGAAATGAAAAATGAGCCTGTGCATGAAGAACCAACAATTTGGGTTTATGACCAGGTCCAACTACTGCGAAGCTGATCTGCGCCTTTGTTTTTGCATATGCAGATTGTTGGTTTTCCTATGCAGCGGTTCAAATTAAGACTAATACCTTGCAGTTCTGCCCACTCTGTGTATGTATGTGCTGGCATCTTCAGGGCAATCCAGCTGTAGTACCCAGTTTACTGAGGGGAAATCTGTAAATGAGGTAGCAAAATACTTGTTTCAGTTTGTGACACGAAAATACGCTTCAAGAATTTCTGACTTGATGACTGGCTGCACTGCTGAGCTACACAAACTCCTAACCTTTCTCGGCTGCATAGGTGAAGGAAATATGTATGACATGAAGTTGTGGGTCAAAATGTGCAAATGAGCAGACTGAACACCGACATTCTTATTGGTTTGCGCTTAGATTAAATAAAGCTATACATACTTTTGTTGTGTATAATCCATCCAAGAATAAGCATAAACTTACTGTTTGGGAACGTTTTTGTTTACCTGTCTTCCGTTACTTTTATTTGCTAACAAACCCTTAAGTCCTCTTTACATCTCTAAACATAGAAATTCAGCAAATGAAATTTTTGTTTCGATTTCATTGGTTTTATTTAATTAGAAATTCAAATTTGATCTCATACCTAAGCCTCTTGCAGCTATATCTGTAGCAAACAATACAGCATTCTGTTTCCATATGTACTGGTTATAGGCAGCAACCCTCTTTAACTGAGGCATACCACCATGTAGGGCTAACACAGGAATCCCAGGCTGGAGCTTCTTGAAGGCTTCATATACATACTTGACCTACAAATAAACACAGAGTGATAGACAACCATGAACTCTGAATGAACTGGTTGTAAGCTCCACCTCATAGTCATAGCAACATCATTTTGACCAAGATAGTGAATTAATGTATCTTTGATAAAGGTACCAAATGTTTTTATGTGTAACACTACATTAGTAAAGGGATAACTATTTTCAAAATTTTCATCATGGGCAGTTACCATGGGCTATATGATCAGACATTTTCACTATGTTTCTAATCCCCTAATTGAAAATGACCTAGTTTTAAATCTTCATACAAGGCAGTAAACCATGACATTATGATATGACATTTTAGCAGCGTTCATTATTCCCTAACATCACGAAAACATGTCCGTGTAATGAATACCCCCTTATACCCCACTATTATATAGCAAAACTGGACTTTGCAGTGCAGGGGTATACCTATTTTTCTTATTTTTGCTCCAAAACATAGATTGTGGGTGCTCGTTAGAACCGCCTCGGTGAGGCGGTTCTAACGTGTACCCATAATCTATGTTTTGAGCAAAAATTCGAAAAATATTGAAATTTTTCTACTGAAAATTTTCATTTTTTATTGCTATAAAAATGTCTGTATATTGCATGGGCGTGTTTTCGTAATATTTTGAAACAACAGCATATTACCCACCTCTTTACAGCTGGCAAGGAAGACTAGAATTTTAGATTTCTGGTGATTTTTCAGGAACGACCAGAGTAGATTCAACTTCTCATGTAGTTCACACACAACGTAACTCTGAAATACAAGATTAAAACTTTGACTGGGGTAATAAAACTTTCTTCAACTCTCGAAGTTTCTTTTTGTTGTTATTTTTTGTGTGTGTTTTTTCCCCTTTTTTTTTTTTTCAAAAATCAAGATACTCTATAGATAGATTCAAATACCATCACAGGCCCAGCCTACTGTCTTATCCTTTCACTCACATGTATGCTTGTAGCCTATGTTATCATAAAATTTCCAATAAATTAATATTTAGAATAAATGTTTCGAAGTTTAAGGTACTTAATAATATATTTAGGCCTAAAAATAATATGTAAGTTTACTGTTACATGCAATTTAAAAATAGAGTTGATCTATAGGAAAACCTTTTTATTTAGATTATTTTTACATGGAGGAGATAGAAATACAAAACAGCTGATAGGGAAAATCCCTTGGAGATATCCAAAAGGAAAAAAATTAGACATGGTCCGGTAACCAGAAACATTTTTTAGGCCTTACCTGTTGTAACTGTACAGGTGTACTCTCATTAGCATGTTCATGTACTGAGACAAACACTGGCTCTCTCAGACTCAGTCTGGCTAAATCTTTTACAGACCTGTAACAAACAGAATATTATTCATTTGCATAAATACTTGTGTCACATGGTATTATCATATCACTACATGTGTATTAATGATACAAAAGCCATGTATTAATGAGGCAATGACACAAGTACTGGCATTTTACCATACATAAGCAAATAAAACTAGAAAATGTGTTTATGAAACACTATGCCCCCAACTGGTAAGTCACTTTCAAGATGTAAAAATGTCCAAAAAATGACTAAGTTCAAATTGTAAAAAAAAGTGACAAAAGTTATTCTGAGGAGTATATCCCAACCACATGCATATCTTCAAAGCATGGTCACAATGTCTGCAAAGTTTCAAAGTATCGGTATTAAATTGTAGGAGGAGTTGCGCACACAAGGTACCCTCTATCCATTCACTAAAATGCCCGAAAAAATGACTAAGTTCAAATTGTGAAAAAAAATGACAAAAAATAATCCAAGGAGGAGTTGCGCACACAAGGTACCCTCTATCCATTCACTAAAATGCCCGAAAAAATGACTAAGTTCAAATTGTGAAAAAAAATGACAAAAAATAATCCAAGGATTATATCCAAACCACATGCATATCTTCAGACCATGCCCATAACACATGTAAAGTTTTAAATGAATTGGCATGAAACTGTAGGAGGCGTTGCGCACACAAGGTACCCACTGCCCATTCACTTTCATTGTGAAGATGCCCGAAAAATGGCTAAGTTCAAATTGCGAAAAAAGTGACAAAAATTAATCTGAGGATTATATCCAAACCACATGCATATCTTCAAAGCATGGTCACAACATCTGTAAAGTTTCAAGAGTATCAGAATAAAACTGTAGGAGGAGTTGCGCACGCAAGGTACCCACTATCTATTCACTTTATCAAGAATTAAAAAGGGAAATAACTCTCACAGAATGGGCCCCTAGCCCCTTGAATTTACCTGAAAGAAAAAATACGGGTCCTCTTAATTTTCATATACAAACTACATACCAAATTTCAAGATCCTAGCTGTAACAGTTCATGACTGAGTGCTAAGCGTTACTCACGCATCACAGACAGACAGACTGACTCACAGACAGACTGCACGGACAGGCCCAAACCAATATGCCCCCTCAACTTCTTCCGATGTTGGGGGCATAAAAATAGATGACTATCTTTACTAACCAAAACTTGGAATTTCTACCAGTTTTGATAATGTCGATATTTATGAGCAGTTTAAGTATCTTGCTCAGTGGGTTAAGTCTAAGAAAAAGATCTGGGCCAGTATATTGCACACAGGCATTGATAAAATAAGCTGGAACAGGGTCTCAACCAGGTCTCAAACAAACTGGCACGTGCAGGCATGAAAAGACTACATCCTCAAAGACCGTTTTTCTTGTGTCACGGCTCAAATTGTAACCTACCTAGTCTGTGTAGCTGAGAAGAGCAGAGTTTGTCTCTCTGGGGGTAGATTCTCTATTATACCATTCATAGTCTGGGCAAATCCCATGTCTAGTATCCGGTCAGCTTCATCCAATACTGGAGTTAAAACATAATATTTTAAAATAAGACATTAAAATGAAAAGCTTGTTCCATGCTTTGTGAAACTAAATTTGTTCCATGTGTTTTAAAATTATGTGAAACTTCCATGAATTTCCATACCGAAAAGCCAAACTAACCATTCTTCATCCACGTGTGGTTACTTACAAGCCAATTCTAATTGGCAATTTACATGTACATTGTTCTCATTAAACATTCCATATTACTCTCATTTACAAAATTAGAATTATTCATGTCATGGTACATGGTATTTATAAGCCCATTAAAACTGAAAAACTGAAACTCTTTCCTTAGCACAGCAAAGGGTTGACGAAAATTGGTGCAAACGAAGAACAAGTCTTGTGTCATCTTTTGTTCTTCTACAGCTTGGTTCGTGTCAGACTGGTCAGAGACCAATATACCCCATTTTCTCTAACTGTAGCTTGTATAAATTCTACTTACCCAGTATTTGAAGTGAATCTGCAGTAAAGTAAGATGTCTCGTCCATGTGTTGTAGCAGCCGTCCAGGGGTACAGATTACTATGTTTGTCTTGTTGATTCGACCAGCTTCCTCCAGCAAAGGCTGTAAAATGTAAAACATTATAGGTGTAAACATTTCTTAATCGACTTGCGTAAAGAGATTTTTAAGTATGCAAAACTTTCTTGTATACTCCAGAACTATTCAGCTTACATATTTAAGTGACAACATTTGGAATGACCCACTGGACAGATTGTTCGAACAAATTGTTCGAACAAACTGAACCACAGTGAGACTTGCCAATCAAAGCCTTAAACTCCTGTAAGATTCCTATATTCTCTTTTGTCTGATTTGTTGCTTTATGTCCCATTCAACAGCTATAGTTATGTTGGGATGTTGCCTCCACGGAACTTCTACCCAACAACTGGAATATCATGCAAAATGTGCTTTAAAGTTTAACCACCCAAGTAAACAAATTTATAAGGCTTTTTATGGATGGATGGCTAGACTAAACCACTTTTCCTGGGCTGGCTCCAACCTTCTACGTGATTAACTATATGCTCTTTACAAATATCATTTTACCTTTCCACCAATCACAAGGCCAGCTGAGAAGTCGTGAAATTTCCCTACTTTCCTGAGCACCTCGAAGGTCTGGTACGCCAGTTCTCTGGTAGGGGAGATAATCAGAGCTCCGAGACCGTCCAACTGACTCCACTTTTTCTTGTATAGACATTCCAACACCTAACAAAAGAAAACATTATTTCATTAGAATAGATAATGTGACTGTAAATACTATAAAATGAAAATAATTACATGTACTAGGTTTTGTCATTTCTTCACAAATAATGGACTCCTGTCATTTCTATGTTATAGTTCCCAAGTTCTTATCCACTGAAGCTTTTGACTACTGAGCTCTCAATTCCATGCAACACAAACTCTGTTTCTCTCTATCTTGATATACTTGACCCAACAATGTCTCTGTTCCCAATATGCTTAATGTGAACATCATAAGAAACTGAATTTAATATGCAATAATTATGCATTCATGTCAAATCATTACATTGTGAAATTAGTACTGATTACTATATTTCTATGTATGTATTTAATATCTATTTGTACTTAAATTAATAAGTTAAAACTACTGTTATGACTACAGTTGAGCCGCTGCATCAGAAAACCAACAATTTGCATATGCGACAACAAAGACACAGTAACTGCATAGCTGATCAGCAACTCTGTTTTTGCTACACAGATAATACGATCCCTCTTCTTCTTAAATCCAAAATCTCAAGCTTCCAGCCTGTTTCTGTAACTGTACAGGCCGATTTGTGTCTGAGACCTGGTTGAAAATCAAGTTTGTTGGTTTTCTCATGTGAAGGCTCGATTAACTTCCAATAACTTACAGGAATAATAAAAGCCAGCGTCTTGCCGGATCCCGTCTTGGCAGCTCCAAGAATATCCTGCCCCTGCAGAGCCAGGCCGATAGACTCCCTTTGTATGTCTGTGGGGGCATTGTACTTGTGTGACTTCAACCCTGAAACATTTCACAATATCAGAATGAGTAACAGTTTGTCTTTTAATCTAAGCATATTGAAAAGCATTGTGTCAGCAATAATTGTAGAGAGGGTGATAGTAAGAATTTTCACCCTGAGGAAATGATTATCGACTGCGGCGAAGTTTGCCGCCTTGAAAATGTCAAATAAAATTCTGTAAGCATTAAACTATATTTATAAGCACACTTAAAAGGCCATATGACTCCTATCTAAGGGTTTTGGTTTTTGTAAAACTGAAACAGACATTTATGAAAGAAACTAATTGCAGAAATTGAAATGTAAATCAATAGAAGCAGTTTAGAGGATTGATAATAAGATTTCACAAGCATCAGGAAAACATGTCCGTGAAATAAGTACCCCCTTAAACCCCACTTTTATATAGAAAAACTGGGGTTTGCAGGGGTTTACCTATTTTTCTTATTTTTGCTCCAAAACATAGAGTTAGACTGTGGGTACTCGTTAGAACCGCCTCAGTATGAGGCGGTTCTAACGTGTACCCACAATCTATGTTTTGAGCAAAAATAAGAAAAATATGGTTTTCTTTCTACAGAAAATTTTTATTTTTTTACAACTTTAAAAATCTCTGCTTATTGCATGGGCAAGTTTTCGAAATGAGTCAAGACCACTTCATTGAAACTGTGAACTAAAACATTTGGTGATTGAAAGTGCCAAGGGTTTACTGCTAGATATCATTCTTATCCTGGATTCCTGTTTTCAAGGTTATAAATCTTTTTTCTCATGCTCAGCTCAGCCAAGACTAAAATTTATCCTGCTCATAAATGTTAAAATGCAAACAATTGTTGGCATTTTAACATTTATTGGCAGAATAAATTACAGAAGTTGGCAATCTTAACCTGAAATTTCAACCAATTTTGGTTGTTTCAATTATTATAAGCAGTTTAAATTTCATGCTCAGCTGAGTTGAGCATGAAAAAAGTTTTATAACCTCAAGGCCTGGTTCAAATAAGTCTTGCTTATTATGTTGCAATTTTAAAAAAAATCCAGGTTATAATTAAAATGATAATAAAAACAATACAGATAGAATGTACCTTTCTGAGTTTTCCCCGATAAAGGAAAATCTTCAAAACTTTTTATCTTTGAAGAGTCAATCTGAAATATAATTTCCAGTACAAGTAGTTATCATATAAGCCCTGACATGAGAAAACCTGACTGTCTATAGTGTTGTCAACCAGGTCCAAAACAAACCAGCCTATATAGCCACAGAAAATAGCAAGAGGTTTAAAAAACCTTCGATGGTACCTTCGAAATTCGGTGTAGTTAATGTTAAGTTGTAATGTACAGCGCTTTCTAAAATCTGAGGTTCATTACAGTTCTTGCACTGTTATTGCACACATGCAGTGACACATGCAGTACCAAAACAGAATTGAGAATCACTAGGATAGAATTTTCAGCCAGACGAAGAGTCCCTTCCAAATTCGGTGTAGTAGTAAACAAAGCTCAAAATAAAAATTATCCAAGGGTACCAGAACAGTCTGATTTTCAGCAATTTGTAAAGCTGAAAGTACCTATGGTAATTAAAATCATGTATCCTGTCTGATTTGTATTTGGGATGAATTTAATCTCAGGGACTACATTTTATTAAGAATTTGCTTGGGACCCAATTTGCTTTTGTTCCTGGTTGAAAAAAATAGTGTCCGAATTTAATGCTTACAAGTGGACTTGCACAGCACATTGTTGTTCAGATACAATTTTCATACAATTTCATCAAGGTTTCTACTAGGGTTAAAAACTTCCCAGAACAATTCACAGAGAGAGAGAAACTATGAGAAACATAAATTACCACAAATTTCAAACTGCCCCGAATTTCGAAGTATGTACAGTTTTTGTCAGTAAGTCAGCGCTGAAGACTACATGCAGGTCCCTCAGACTTAACTGTAAACACATTAGGCTTGTCAGTAGTTTGTCCTAGACAACTATCATGGGAACTTGGGTTATATAATAGTTTCATCTAAAGGACTGGATCTAGAAATCTGGCATTGAACCTGCAACCCATGGTTTACAAGGTGATTGGCTTTACCACTGCCTCACACAGGCTTCTAAATTTGAAAAAATACAAAAGCGTAGATCAACTGTTCAGTGCGATTGGCTTAACCACTGCCCCACAGAGGCTTCTAAATTTCTAAAAATACAAAGGCGTAGATCAGCTGTGCAGTCACTGTCTTTTGTTTTTTCATATGCCAAAAAAGCCATTTTTGTAATATCACAATGATTATCTCTGAGAAAATCATTTGCTGTGAATGACCAAATCTGCAGTTAGACAATTCTGCTTCTTAGATAATGACTGTCTAATGGTGTGTTTCCGGCTAATCTTAATTAATAAAACAGGTCCAGTTTTGTTAAAATAACCCATAAAAGTAGCCAAATTTAGAAGTACCCCCCCCCCCCAAATATCTACATCCCCCTCCCCCCTGCATGTATCTGTCTATTATATCAAAGTTTTCACTTCTTAAATAGTACCACAATTTAAGAAAGTGTGTTTGCTTTTCGCAGTGGCGGATTTAGAAGGGGTTCAGGTGGCTGGCTTGAACCCCCTCTGGGCCCCCTCTTGATGGATTTGAGCCCCGCTTCCAAAAATCCTGGATCCGCCCGTTTACGGTTACACTCAACTGCAGCGGAAGGCCTATATTCAATGTTATGATTAACAAAGTTTAATTCTTATGCATATTAAGGAAGAGACAGACGAAAATAACCCATTAAAATGAGAAATATATACAGATATATGGTGCATACTAATTGCCGGGAATGTCCGGGAAGATATGGTCGGAATGAAGGGGGTAGTGGTAGTTCGGGCTTTGTATCTCATTTAATATCGATTAGAATTTAATGATTTTGGTAACAAAAGAAAAATATTGTTCTAATCTCAATGTACATACATGTGTATAATAAAATTTGGTAAAATTTTATTTTGAAATGCCATTTTTAAGGTTTGAAATTTCCGGAAAGATCCGGGAAGGTCCACCGGAAAATTGGGGTAGTGATGCTTTCGACTCGACTGTATCTCATCTTATACATACCAGAATTTAATTGTTTTGATATCAAAATTAAAGTTTTGTTTCAATCTAAACGTGTATGTAAAGAAATCTGGTAAAAATTATTTTCATATGCCGTTTTTAGTGTTTGAAATCATGAAAAACTGATCGTTGAGATATCAATGCTGACGCAACACTACTTCAATCACGAATCAGTGTTGACTTAAAAAATTTCACGGCGGAGAATTACTGATCTTCCCGGAAATTTCAAACCCGAATAAAATATTAAAAAGTAGTTTCATTAAATATTTTCTTCAATTTTCATGTAGATTAGAACAATACTTTTACTTTCTACCAACATTATTAAATTAGGATGATTATTAGACGAGATACAGAGCCCAAAGCACTACTACTCCTGTTTCCCGGCGAATCTTCCGGGATCTTCCCGGAAATTTCAAACCCTACAAACGGCACATGAAAATAATTTTTTTACCAGATTTCTTTACATACACATTTAGATTGGAACAAAACTTTTATTTTGATGTCAAAATAATTAAATTCTGGTACGTATAAGATGAGATACAGAGTCCAAAGCATCACTACCCCAATTTTCCGGTGGACCTTCCCGGAAATTTCAAACCTTAAAAATGGCATTTCAAAATAATATTTTACCAATTTTATTATATGTACATTGAGATTAGAACAATACTTTTCTTTTGTTACCCAAATCATTAAATTCCATATCTTCCCGGACATTCCCGGCAATTAGTATGCACCCAGATATACAAGCATTACTGAATGCCCCCTACGGTCCTACCCGTTCCTTTCTTTAGAAACAACTTGCTAAAACATTTCTATATCAATATACTCATATATAAGGCCGAGTTGACCCGGCCAAGCTGACCCGGGCCGACTTGATGTGAGGCCAAGTTGACCCGGATTTGGCCAAATCCCTCTGAAATCCTTTAGCTGTCCCGGTGGCGAGGATCACTGACCCTTTTCCATATCAGAATCAGAATCAGGACACCAGGCCAGGTGCCTTCCTGTAGGCATTCAAAATCGCAATAAAGACACGGAAATACAATATCATGAATATCCTACCACTGAACACTTCTCGTTCAAAGTGTTGATTTCATCGTCAACGTGTTGTGAGTTCTTTTTCTTAAAATAAAGCTGTTTTCGCCCAGTCTTGCTGTAGCGGCCTTTGTTCTGACTTTGTTTCAAACGAAAATGTATTCCTGAAGACATCTTCAGGCATGTGAAAGCGCTGTTTATCTCAAAAACTTTTCAGTGGATGACATGTGTTTCCGTGTTTTCTTTTAAAGTTATCTCCCTTGTTAGCTTAGTGCGACGGACTACCGAATAGGCTCGAAGTACCAAAATCCATGTTTGTTCTTACCCTTTCGTGCCACTTGTTGTTGTTGTTGTTGTTGTAGGAGGGCTCAAGAGGTATTCTCTTTATTTAGGCTCGACAGCTAAGAGGTATTCTTTTTATTACACCCTTAGCTTCTGCAGTGGCTCAAAACATTTAGCTAGTTGTTCGGTCCTTGTGGTGAATCTCTAACTAGTCAATGAATCATCATGGACAAACAAATAAATCATGATAAATTCCATAATGAATTAAAAACGAGGACTCACAGATTGAGTAAGCTGTCCGACGATGGAGATCCCTGGGCGCCAATAACTAACTAACTCCGGAGCAAAAGAAAAACACCAGCTGAACCCCGTTGGGTCAAGCAACAGACAAGAAGATCCGGCCCCAACCAACTAAAATGAATAGCTTTATGTCGGTGCCATCATAGAGTCTGACGCCCAACCCATCGGCGTGCAATTAAAGAAGGCAGCATAGTTATCAACCGTGATTGGGTTAAAAACTAAGCATGCAGACTGTCGCATAACCGATTTAAGTTATATCCTATACGTCTGTAACGCGTAATGATTTTTCTGAATTGAAAAGAAAAAATCATTCCTTCCTATAAGTTTCTTAAAGTATAATTATATGAGTATGTTAGTGTCACAGCACACAGACACAGAATAATGTAAATGTTAAATATACTTCCACCGAAACACTTTTCTGTGGCTCGTTCAGTATCGAAGTTACTGTAGCTGCGGGAGGCATTCAATGGCCTTCAATAGATGCCCAATCTTTTCATTGACAATCCGTTTGCTGCAATATTTCATTAACTTGCAGTCTGTGCAGCGTTTCTTAAGTTCAGACCTTTTGGTATGATAATGTCGGGAGAGTTATTCGGGAGAGTTATAATCATCCGCTGTATTTGGAAAGACGAAACAGTCCAAGGATGGTTCTCTTATCATTTTCTTCAGTTTGCGGATAAATTAAGAAAGAAAAAAAAATATGCAAGAATAATATTGTTTAAAAATATCGATTGGCATACGGCATATACAAGGGTACGGAGCACTTTGAAAAACCTCTCATTCAGATGTTTTTTATGTTTTCAAACGTTGTCAAATCCGTTATAAAACGGCACAACAACGGCGTGAATTTTTGCATGTTGCATATTTACAGTATTTTGATTCAAGTACAAAGAATCAGCGCGGTAACATAAAAATTACAATTTTGACAATTTTTCTATGACAAACAGGGATAAATTTTCAAGCATCAACACGCCGACCTTGTGGGAACGTACGGAGCAACGCGCGGTTATCAAGCATCGTATAAGAGCAGGAAAGACCCATACAAACACTTAGAAATTTGTGAAGTATATGGATAGTGCATAGAAAACGTTAATGGGCCTTTTGGGACAGACTGTTTACACAAGGACGTGCGGATATTAATCGCAGTCTTATTCGCATAAGCGGGGGACATAGGTCTTCACCAAGATTGATTTCGCAGGATACGAGAGACAACGACATGCGCCACACAACCCTGATATAGCCCCAATGGATCTTTGTGATTCTTCCTCGCCTGAAAACTGAGTTTGACGCATTGCGCAAACATGTTAACGTCAAAGTGCTCCGTAGGTTGTCAGTGGCCATACTTTGAGTCCTAAAATTTCGGTGGTTTGATAAAAAAAAACCCTAAAAGTATATATTATTGTGTAGAAAAATGTTTTCTCAATAGTCTGCAAAGTTAAGACTTTTTTTCTTGGAAAACAAGTAACAGTAGAAGAACAGTCCGGGAATTTTCCGACTGTACCTCGTATTTCGCACTAATTACATTTTTCATAGTCATTTTTCTGTACATTATAATGGAATTTATATTCGTTTCAAATGTTGCCTATATATTGAGGCAACTGGTTGTATACGGTGGATTTTAGAAGAAATAGATTTCTAATTGTGCACCGTGACTGAGTGAGCGATTCGAGTTTCTCACGCACGTGATGAACGAGGAATGTTTATGAGCGACTATAGAACGTGCAAATAGATATTTGTCATTCGGGACAGAATAGATGCGAAAAAAGTATTCCCGGATTTGCCTTTTTCAGATACAAGTACAGAAATAAACGGAATTAGAATGGTTTGTCTGTTCATGAACTAAAGTGCGTTGTCACATATGGTACGTGTACAGTATTAATGAAGTTTGGAGGCGGTGGTGATAAGTGGCGTCAAATCGATTTGTTGATTTGCATTTGTACACACATGAAATCAGTAAATTGCTGCCATCATATCTAACAGCACTAATTGTGTTGTTGTTTTTGAGAATGTTAAGTGTGTCACTTTACCTGGTTTGGGTCCATCGTATGAGCAAAGGAATGTTTGATGTTTGCCGGATGGAGTGCATGGGTCTTTGCAATATTTAAATAGAATATAAATGTTTTATGTTCGATTCTAGAACAACATGGTTTCTTTAAACCATCTCAATATCAGAGGGTCGCCTCTTTTAGAGTGTTATATTTCATTTCATCGCGAATAGTCGCACATTTTATAACAGGTAATAGCCAGAGAAATGGTTTTCAGATATAGATATTTTAAAATATTTTGCAATGATAGATACTGAGAAATAAAGGGACAGAACTTTTTGACCGATCCTTGTACCATGAGTCACCCGTGACATATAGTCCGTGGATCGAGGGCCATCAGGATATTTATTATGTCTGGGGAAAAGTGTTTTTGAAAGGCACATGATCATGGAAACTGATAAACCATTTGGAAACATGTAGTCTCGGTACAACGCATCTTATGCGAAGAGATCTGGAAACTGCGGTGCAAATGACAAGGAAACGTCCTTCAGGTGTAGATATGGAAAAGCATTCATTGTACTGCTACTTATTCTAAGTGCCAAGATAGGATTGTGAAAGGTCGTAAACTGACGGGTACTAACATCCTTTAGGCAAAAAGTCAGACCTTCATATAGAAAACCGTAGACCTGTTCCCACTTGTCTCAACCGCCAACTCGAGGATGAAGACTTGCATTGCATGGTTTTCTGATGCCCGGCTTTATATAAGTTTGGAGTGTTATCCATAACGCAGCTCCAAGACATTGGTTACACAGAATTGTGATTAATCGGTGTGGGACTGTCATTTCTTCTCCTTCTTCTTCTTCTTTTTCTTCCTCTTCCTCTTCTTCTTCTTCTTCTTCTTCTTCTTCTTCTTAAGACCTCTTGTGATAACAGAAAGAAGCTAGAGATGAGGTGAGGATGGTATAGCAGCTATGCTACCATGGCGTGTACAACACAATGTGTTAGTGAAAACGAGACCTAGACTGCAAAAGTTGGTAAAATGTTCTATGAATACTAGTGTGTTCAGACTTTATTCAGTGCTTGTCCAGACTTGAAGAACCATATGGAAAGTATAGAGC
The DNA here is from genome assembly GCA_964017185.1 of Rugalucina vietnamica. Classification (NCBI taxonomy): domain Eukaryota; kingdom Metazoa; phylum Mollusca; class Bivalvia; order Lucinida; family Lucinidae; genus Rugalucina; species Rugalucina vietnamica. Next base: position 25,045,580 of record OZ024874.1, on the reverse strand, counting down.
ATATTTCATGAGAGATTTAAAAAAGGAAGGAAAAGAAGGAAGAAGAAAACGTAAAGAAACTTCAAATACAGCAAGGGGAATTATGGCTGTCCACAATCAACGATTTATACAAAACACTGTTCTAGTACTTTCAGTTTCAGAAAATACTAATTTTTTAATTATCTGCACTCCTGTAAGTGGTGCCCCCAACGTGCAGAGATTAATAAATTCGACAAGACTATATGGTTGACTGGCATCTTTACAAATTGAAATGAAATAGGATTTCCTGTAGAAAACAATGACAAAGGATCTAACAATTATTTTCATTATAATGTTTTACAATGGTCTGAAAGGGAGAACCAGATACCCTCAGCTTTTACTTATGCATAGCTTTCCCCATTTTATCAAGATATAGAATGACCTATCTGATTTCGTGATCCTCTGTGCTGAAATGCCAGATGATTGTGTGTATAAGTGTGCTTGAGAGAGCAAGGGCTTAGTCACATCTGTTCAAGCCTCATCCTCTTGTGTGGCGTTTGACTTTTCACCAATAAACTATTCTGATTCTGATTCTCCATTAGACGAGGAATGTCCGTCGTCACTTGAAAAAAGGTACTTTATCTGCACGGTTTTCAGTAAAAAGAAAAAAGAAACTCGCGACTTGCTCGTGGAACTAGAAAAATCAGTCCATCAAACGAAGCTCAGCGACGAATACAAACCTTCTAGGCTAGTTAGCCTAGTGTGAATACAGATCCATTAGCTGCAATATAAGAAGAGACATGTATAGAATATAAAGCCCCTGTCACACCAGAAGGCGTTCGCGCGGCGTTTGCGTGGCGTTCTTAAATTTTCTTAATTTTTCCAGAACGCCACGAGAACTCCAAGAAAAAATGATTTTATTTGCGAAAAAAGCAAGCCATGGCGTCCTCACGGCGTCCTCATGGCGTCCTCGTCGCGTCCAAGGCGTTCCTACGGAGTTCTCACTGCGTTCTGCGGAGTTCTATGTGGCGTTCCATGGAGCTTGCACGACGTTTTCACTGCGTTTGCGCGGCGCTCTTGGCGTTCGCACCGCGCTTCCACGGCGTTCGCACCGCGCTTCCACGGCGTTCTAGCACTGCTCTGACGGCTTGTAGGCAAAACAGTTTCACTCATTTGTACGTTTGCTTTCAAAAAGACAGCATGACTGGTAAGAGGGGAAGAAGGAACGCGGTGACTAAAGGGAAAAGTCCGAAAAAGACAGATGACGTACATGTACCACCACCGACACTATCACCACAAGTGGAAATCAGTCCAGCACCATCACCTCAAAAACAACGGGATGAGTCCCGCGGGCGTGCCGTGAGATCGTAGTGCAAACGTCTTGGTAACCCATGGCGTTTCCACGGAGTTCCCACGGCGTCCATGGAGTTCTCACGGCGTTCCCGCCGCGTTGATGAAGTTCTCACTGCGTTGCCACGGCGTCCTCACGGTGTCCCCACGGCGCTCTTATTAGAACGCCGAGTGATGGCGTTTGTTTTGAGCAAGTCCAAAAGAAACGCCGACCCTTGGCGTTCTAGGATTTCCCACGGCGTTCGATGGAGTTCCCACCGCGTTGCCACGGCGTCCATGGAGTTCTTACGGCGTTCACCTTGGCGTTCTGCATTTTTGTAGAACGCCGCGAGAACGCCACCCTGGTGTGACAGGGGTTTAACGTCCTTTACATCGATGTGTAATGTGGAATCACCCAGCTTAATGATTGTAAAAACAACATAGGCTGCCCCTCCAACATCCAGTAAATTTCACACCTACTTTGCACATCTCAATGAAATATTAAACAAAGCATTGGTGTGTAACAGTATGTATAGAAGCTGACGCATACGATACTAGGATATAATCATAGCGGCAGGGGAAATACTTGGAATAGATGAAGCAATCAAGGATTACAGGAGGGGCCAGAAGGCAAAATAATATCGAGTAAAACAATGTCGAACTTATCAACAGTTTCGCATTTAATAACCCTTTCGAATTCGTTGCTTTTAAAGTTGTTGATAAAGTGACATATATAACTAGACTTTTATGCTGAGACACTAACCATGAATACGTCATAATGATCTAACCTTCCATGACTGATTATTGATCAAGCTGGGTTGAGAATTAGATTTAAAAAATAAACCGACTCAGAATGTAGCCACTATCCTGGTAAATATATAGTTGACTGTTTTAATTTTATTTACACATAGCGCCGAATGCCGCTGAGATAACGAAGATGTTATACTCCACTGTTCAGACACTTGGCACATGTCCGTTTGCTAAGCGTTTCTGTTTGTCAGTCTGTATTTCAACATACAGTGTATATATGCTCTGAACCAATTAGTTACACGCAAGGAAGTGGTCCGTATAAAATGCCAATTGCAAGTAGAAACACGTTTCTAGGGTGATATATGCACAGACAATATGAGAAAATAAGGGTGCTTATTCCTCGACGCAAGATCATCCATATTCAAATCAACTGGTTTGCCTGATAACTAGCGTGCTATACTTCTCCTGTGATCAAATTTACATCAAGAATCAAGAATGGTGGCGCTTCTTTCCCTTACCATGAAAGAGGATTTGTGATCAGAGCTATGAAATTATGTATATAACACTTATACCGACAACTGTATTGTTAAGAGATACAACACCAACATGAATGATGATATGCATTACAACAATTTCACGCGTTCCTTTTCTGTTAAAGAAATAACCGGTGGCCAACTTAAAGATTTCATACTATCTTTTAAATGTATCTAAATCGTTTGTCTCATGCTATCGTTGAGTGCTGTATGTGGTCTAAATAACTGACAACCTACTAGTAATTCCTGTGTACATGTGTCATAGAACTACCAGATTTTTAGCACTTTCAAAACAAAATTGCACAACTTTAATAAAATCGTGCGTAATTTCATCCTTTTGCAGTAATGTCTGGCAGTTGTTTCTCATCTTTGTCTCTCATACAGTACCTACATTGGTTCGCTGGATGTTTTCCTCCTATACTCGCTGCTTTTTTGTCAGTAACTTCTTTACTCGATGCACCAAACGATACCACTTCAAATGTGCTCTGCTCAAGCTTATCATTTTCAGTTTCTTGTAATGATGTGTCTGTTTTATCCGGTTCCTCCTCGGCTAACTTGTAGACATTGCCCCTTCGTGGTAAAAGCTTTTTCTGTCTCCGCGGTTCTCGTTTGAATTTATCGTAAATATCGTTACTGGATTTTACTCTCCTTTTATTGTCTATGTTGATTATGTGGCTTTTTACACTAGAAACCGAAGACCGTGGAGAAGTGTTGACTTTATGTAGTAAAGTTTTTGATGATACAACAGGTACGAGGGATAATTCAGGTTCTCTCTTTCTAATTTCGGAATCAGATTCGTACCCAAGTGCTTTCACTGGAGAATAAACTGACATTCTGGAAGTTGGTGTTGTAGAACTGTAGCCGGGTGTTGGTGTTCTCAAACTTGGTGTGCATGACTGGCTCCGCTGAGAGCTGTTACATGACCAAGCTGAAACTAACGCTTTCTCCCCTGGTGTTGACACATCCCGAGTTTGCCATGCTTCGCGAACCATACTGGCTTCTAACCGTCGTTTATACTTTGTAAATATCTCTTCGACTGGCTGTGAACACAGTGTGTTTAGCCATGGCGCGCGCTGAGAGTTTGCGGTATGCAGTGCCGCTGGTTGTATTCTTGCTATAAAATAATAATGCTTCCCTGTAGAATTTGTGTCCTGGTATGACTGATTGTTTGTGTTTGCTTTGCGATGATATTGTTTTTCATTGGCGAACGGCTTTTGCTTTTTCTCACAACGATTTGAGAATGCAACATACATGTGTTCATTTGGCACTGAATGGCCGGCAAAATTTGTCGCCTGACCTCTGAATGGTCGCCGTGAATTAGCGGGCGTGGAAACAGGGCATCTGTATGGATCTTGACTGTAATAATCGGAGTCGGGATGAGGGAAAACAATTCTGTCATCTACTTGATTGAGATGTGGAACAGTAGAACCCCCTGTCATCATGTCCTGGTACTGTAAGAAAAATAAATACAAATGTTAACGAAAGGAGACATCAAACAAAACCCCGTGACTAGATAAAAACGCTAAATGTCGAAGCATTATCATTGTAATAAAACCCAATATACTCGTTTTCAATTTTGAATAATTAATTTAGACACGCGCGTTTATAGGACTCACTTTTTCACATAGTTTACACGAATCCCGGCGGCGGTTCTATGAGGAAGGATTTAAGAATAACAAGCCACGTAGAAAATTTGTTTGAACCGCGACGTAACGTTTGACACTCATGACGTTGGAATAACATACTGTAATGGTGAACTGTCAAAATGTAAAAACAGTGAAAATTAAGTGGCTTTTTAAAAAAAAAAAAAAAAAAAGGCTTTTGGCCGAAATATTGAATAAGAGTTAACTTAGACATGTGCCGCTTATTTTATTTTCTTCCTCTTTACTGTGTTTGTTCTGAATATGCACTTAATTTCCATTGTCATCACGATGTACTTTCTGTAATACGTACATATTGTCTTTTACACGCCTATATTTTTAAACAGGGTACAAGTCTGTTTAAGTCCAGCCTACTCCTGCTTCTTCTGAACAAGTTATTTGGTTTTGACAATGATAAAAATATTCAAAAGATTCAAAATACTCAGAAATACATTCTGCAAATAATCCAAAACATGTAGGATCATAACGGAGATCCAACCACTCAACTTCAGATATTCACAGACCTACATAGACCCCTGTTGTACATTTATGCATCCAAGGGGTATATGCAAGATGACAACCTGAATCAAAGTAGTTGGATCTACATTCACCAACACCACAAAATGACATTATCAGCTGGAATTGAACTAGGACCAAAAGAACTATAAATCTGGCCATTTAAGACGCTAACTATGTCATACAGATCAAAACGTACATAAGAACAACCATTTCGTTTATTCATTATGTACATGAATAAAAATTAAAACTGAGATCCTTTAAGAGCAGTGAACACATTAATGAGAATGGGGATGGGCCATACCGCGGTTTTGAGTATTTAAGTCTCGTCAGTGACCCTTTAGATTTGGCAACGCGAGCCAAAGTGAATGATTACTGAAATTTTGCAACTTTCAACAGTGTAGTCGATACAAAGACTAGTATTATCCAAATGGGACCAACTATATTAAACACTGGTTAGAAAATGAATCTTGACCGATAATAAGTTTCTGATTTCTCAAAATACCCTCGCTGATCTCAAAGGACCAAAAAGAAAATAAAATCTGCACTATGGATGATGTACGGGGAGACTTTTTAGGGCCGCCACACGGCACAACACCAGCTGCAGTAATAGCAAATAAAAATTAAAACTGAGATCCTTTAAAAGCAGTGAACACATCAATGAGAAAGGGGGTGGGTCATACCGCGGTTTCGAAAACCAGTTTTCAAAAACAATCGCTGTTTGGTTTCTCACCATTTCTGCTTATAGCTATTCAAGATATCCTATTAAGCTTTTTCAGCAGTTTAGATGATTGTTAATATCATAAAACAAAGCACCGAAAAGAAAACAAAATCAAAGTGCTAGGCGCAAATTTGTATTAAAGTTTACATGTAAGCACTGTAATGGATAGTATAAAAGCAACACATTATGTTTTAGTATTTTAATCTTATAATCGTTTTAATTTCTGTTGAAATAGCGATCAACACTACAGCAATTACATTACGAAAAACATGCCCGTGCAATGCACGGCATTTTTTCAGCTGTAAAAAAGTACTCATTAGTACTCGTTAGTACCCACAATCTATGTTTTGAAGCAAAACTAAGAAATAAACAATAGAACCCCTGTAAACCCGATTTTTACTTTATAAAAGTGGTGCTTAATGAAGTCTATATTACGCAGATATTCGGGACTTTGAACTTCCGGTTTATTTGTTCAGTCACGTGACTATTTGTTGCTACGGTATGAAAACAAATGGTCGCCGTGTATGACGACTGCATATAACAGGTGGATAATTATTTGTAAAATAATAATTTGAACGAGTTAATGTGCTTTAAAACTGGTGTATTCATGTTAATTTGTCTGTTTTTTATTTGGAAATCAAGAGAAATATAGGTGACATGTTTATTATTGTTGTTTTTCTTCCTTCCCTTTTGAACTAACGAAACGTAAACAACGACAGTAGCCAACTGTGTATGTCGGAGAATTTGGAATCAGAATAGTGCAGCAGTTGGAAAATGTCAAAATGACAACACCACACCAGCGACCTGAGAAACATTAGCTCCCATATATATAAACTAAGTTTAAGACCCCACTTAGACGCACACTCATCTGACAATCCCGCTGATGAAATGAGAAATTCTGGAAGGTCATTCAGGTTGGTCACAGTGTCCTGTCATTATTTTAAATTCAGTTTACAGAAAACAAAATTTTAATAAGACTATTGGTCACACGATTTTGTTTTGGAATAGAGGAGCTGAAGTATTGAACTAAGCCTCCGAGTGATTTTTCATGAAAATACATGGAAGTCTATGTTGTTTTCCAAAGGTGGCGAATAATTACCAGCCAGGGTGGTTTAGTGTGAATGACCAGAAAGAATATGACCAGAAAGAATGTTCATCGGCTTCAAATTTTCATACCTAGATTATGTCAGTCTCTCAATTATTTACACATAGAATATGTTGGTCTTTCTTCCTAACCAGAAAAGATGTGGTTAAGTTTGACTGACCAGATAGACTTGTCATCTGCTTCCATTATTTAGAACTTGAATATATTGGTCTCTCTTCCTAATCAGAAAAGGCGGTTTAGTTTGATTCACCAGATAGACTCTTGATCAGCATAAATTATTTAGAACTTGAATTTGTCGGTCACTCGAGAAAAGGCGTTTTAGTTTGATTCACCAGATAGACTCTTCATCAGCTTCAATTATTTACAACTTGAATATGTCGGTCACTCTCCCTAACCAGAAAAGGCGGTTTAGTTTGATTTACCAGATAGACTCTTCATCGGCATCAATTATTTACAACTTGAATATGTCGGTCACTCTTCCTAACCAGAAAAGGCAGTTTAGTTTGATTTACCAGATAGACTCTTCATCGGCATCAATTATTTACAACTTGAATATGTCGGTCACTCTTCCTAACCAGAAAAGGCAGTTTAGTTTGATTCACCAGATAGACTCTTCATCGGCATCAATTATTTACAACTTGAATATGTCGGTCACTCTTCCTAACCAGAAAAGGCGGTTTAGTTTGATTCACCAGATAGACTCTTCATCGGCATCAATTATTTACAACTTGAATATGTCGGTCTCTCTTCCTAACCAGAAAAGGCGGTTTAGTTTGATTCACCAGATAGACTCTTCATCGGCATCAATTATTTACAACTTGAATATGTCGGTCACTCTTCCTAACCAGAAGAGGTGGTTTAGTTTGATTCACCAGATAGACTCTTCATTGGCATCAATTATTTACAACTTGAATATGTCGGTCTCTCTTCCTAACCAGAAAAGGTGGTTTAGTTTGATTCTCCAGATAGACTCTTCATCAGCTTCAATTATTTACAACTTGAATATGTCGGTCACTCTTCCTAACCAGAAAAGGCGGTTTAGTTTGATTCACCAGATAGACTCTTCATCGGCATCAATTATTTACAACTTGAATATGTCGGTCACTCTTCCTAACCAGAAAAGGCGGTTTAGTTTGATTCACCAGATAGACTCTTCATCGGCATCAATTATTTACAACTTGAATATGTCGGTCACTCTTCCTAACCAGAAAAGGCGGTTTAGTTTGATTCACCAGATAGACTCTTCATCGGCATCAATTATTTACAACTTGAATATGTCGGTCACTCTTCCTAACCAGAAAAGGCGGTTTAGTTTGATTCACCAGATAGACTCTTCATCGGCATCAATTATTTACAACTTGAATATGTTGGTCTCTCTTCCTAACCAGAAAAGGCGGTTTACTTTGATTCACCAGATAGACTCTTCATCGGCATCAATTATTTACAACTTGAATATGTCGGTCTCTCTTCCTAACCAGAAAAGGCGGTTTACTTTGATTCACCAGATAGACTCTTCATCGGCATCAATTATTTACAACTTGAATATGTCGGTCTCTCTTCCTAACCAGAAAAGGCGGTTTAGTTTGATTCACCAGATAGACTCTTCATCGGCATCAATTATTTACAACTTGAATATGTCGGTCTCTCTTACAAACCAGAAAAGACAGTTTAGTTTCATTGACTTGATAAAAAATGCCATGGCTTCAAATATTTACACCTAGAATTTGCCAGTCTCTTTTAATTATTTTTTTTTTTTGGTCTGTCTTACTGGGGTCAGCAACAACCATATTCTGTTTCTTTTAAAGTTATACGATTTGTAACTTTTGACCCTATAAATTCAACGGAAAGGGGTTAAAAGTTTTAGAGAACGGTTCTTAACTTTTTTGTGAGTTGATTGGGAGAAAAGTAAGAACAGATGGCCCATGCAGGGGTACAGTTTAATAATAATAAATCAAAAAAAAAAAAAAGAAGCAATCTGATTAAAACTAGATGTTTCTTCTTATTTACATACAGTTATTGTGTAGATAATGTAAATAACATCGGATTTTAATCAGATTGAAAAAAAAAAGAAAGAAACATAACAACAACACAGACACATGGCGATGTCTTCTTTCTTCTGATATACCTGCAATGAAAATATAAAATTTAATTAATTTGTTCTTAGACATGTTTGATGTATTTTCAAAACAAAATTCTAGTGCCAAAATACAATGGAAATACCGCTACATCATTAGAATTACCAACCACCAACCTCGCTTGAATTATTATTTTTTTGATTAAAATTGTAGTTACTTTGGTAAAATATCAAGTTCACAATGCAAGGAATACCATATTTCTATGTAATGAATGTAATTATGAAGGAAAAATACGAGAACATGAACTATTGTGTGCTTTTTTCATCATTTTTCCTTACACAATAATGCAAATATATGGTCTGTTTTCATATCGACGCCATATTGTTTTGATAATTTCCAATAGCAACCAACGCTGTGACGTCACAACATTTCACCGAATGTCTGCAAGATGAGTAAAGTTTACTTTTGTTACCTCAGATAAGAAGTACATAGCCATTTTGCAACAGTTAAACTTGTAAAATATTATTTAATCAACACAAAACTTGACAGCGGAACCTGCTCATTTATTCGTAAATCACCAGCCATTCATTGTTCAATTTAAAACCCATGACCAGTATTGTTTATCTTTTAACAGTATATTGTATTCTTTCCGAGGGTATATTTAGCTACTAATGATTAAAATCAACCTTAACAAATGCATCGATACTCTATTATTCCATTTTGCATATTTCATGAACAGTCTTTTAAATCATTGTCAGTCAACTTTATGGTGGGTCTTTGCAATCTCGTGAACCCATATTGATGTATAATCAAAGGAATTGGGGGACTTCCCGCACACTGTAAACACTAAATGAGCCGCATCGTGAGAAAACCGGACTTTTGCCTAGGCGAAAACAAAGGCGCAGATCAGCTTCGCGGTAACCGCGAAGCTGATCAGCGCCTTTGTTTTCGCTACTCGGATAGTGCAATTCCTCCTCTACTTAAATCCAAAATTTCAAGCTTCTAGCTCTTTTCTGAGCTTGTACAGGCCGGTTTGTGTCGGACCTGGTCGGAAACCCCGAAGACCGGTTTTCTCGCGTCGCGGCTCAACATCTTCTGTACAATACACGTGCAAAGTATTCGATTTATCTACCAGTACATTGATGGTTCAAGTTTGTCTTTCGGCGGCCCCCGTGGTCGAGCGGTTAAGAACGCTGTTTCTTAATCACTCGATCATCTCATCGCTGTGTCTGGTGTGGGTTCGAGCCCCGCTCTGGCCACATGTGAGACAGGCCAAGTTCTGCTTGCGGGTGTGCCAGGTGGTTTTTCTCGGGGTGCTCCCGTTTTCGCCCCACCTACTGATTGGCCCGTCTCATATTAGCTGAAACAATCTTGAAAGGGACGTAAAACAGAATAAAAACAAAACAAAGTTTGTCTTTCTGAGTATACTTGTCCTACAGTTTTGTTTTGGCATTTTATTTTACTTTATCTATATAGATTACACGGGATTGAATGATTGTTGCGGTTTAATTTCATTTCCTAAAAAACGTATAATATATTTGGACCCATTTCGACTACCTTGCTGAAAGATGCGAACTTACAGTAATTCTCTTTGGCTCCATGTTGCCAAATCTATAGGGTCACTGAAGAGGCTTAAGTAGCTGAAACCGCGGAATGGCACATCCCCTTTCTCATTAATATGCTCACTGTTCTTGGAGGATCTCACTTTTATTTTTATCCTCTAGTTTATCAGGAGCTCTAAATGTACCTTGTCTATTTAGTTATTTCTCAGTTTGGTTTCAAGACTGGCGGCGTTTGGAACCGGTTGTGCCATATCCTTAACCAATTCACTTTTACCTGTCATTCTTGTACCAATAGATGGTAATCAGTTCATCTATTTGATATTATACGTAATTAAAGGAAAAGAGACATACGTATGTAAGTATGTGTACTTACCGTTATAAGATAATTCGCATTCAAAATAGTTTATATAACGAAACACTTCTGCAATTAATGGTCATAACTTCATTTATAGTTTTCTATACAGGACTATGGCTAGCTGGTTTTATGATATCGGATTATGATAATCTTCGGTATGAAATACTGGTACCAAATAATGCCGTGCCAGATTTAATACTTTCCACTGACTATATAAGGGCAAATAAGGTCAGACGTGTTATATCGTCTTTGATAGATTCATTATTACTAACTATCGACTGTTTCCATGACCTATCACCTGTACGCGCATACTGTAGAAATATCCCTGTAGAACTAATTAATTAAAAAGAAATTTGATAAGTGTATCTGTGGCCCTCTCGTGATTGTTTAAGATGTCAAGTATGTAAAGATGATATGAGCCAAATATTGGTGCATGCTAGTCTGTGACTTGAAACAGTATCGGGGATCTCAATCTCCTTATTGCATATATCCTTGAAACATTGGGGAAAATGGTGTTGAAATGAATGTATTGACTACTTAAGATGGCTGAAAGTTTTCTGTTAAGGAACCAATGAACGTTTTACTTAAATGACAAAGTGTTCGGATGAGAAAACATTGGACTTTCTAGTTAAAATGGCAACTTGTGTTCGGTCCGGGAACCAATAAACGTTTTAACTTGGCAAATATGTTCGGTTAGGGAACCAATTAACTTAACTTAAAGTGGCAAAAAAGTGTTCGGACAGGAACCAATTCTTCGATTCCACTATGTTATTTCATTATTTCATTAGCTGCACCTTCCATTTTAATTATTTTGAACGACAGTAAATCTATTCTCCAATTTGATAACTGATTACTTCTAGAACAACTACATTCTTTTTATTTCAGTTTAAGAAAAGATAAAGCGCACGCCATCTATGTTAATGGCATACGCTCTTCCAGATAAGAAAAAGGTTCCCAAACCGAGTTATAGATTTAATTGTGACATTAATTCGTGATATAATGTCAAAATGCCAATGGTCTCGATAGTCCTTAGCCAACTATTTCCACCGGTGCTGTTTGCGCCATACTGAAAATTAAAAAAAAAAATACATTTATTATACACATTGTTTATAAAATCTTATGTTTCTAACACGCATGATTGTTATCTGTGAAAGAAAGTACCAGTAAACGGATTTCTAAATATCCTTTGTTCGTTATTTGTTCCATCTGACCACCATTAGGGAAGCGTTCACAAATGTTATTAACATCAGGATTTTTATTTACAGTCCTAAACATAAAAAAGAGAAACATGCTTCTGTTCTCGGTGTATTTTCAAAATGTAAATACACGTTACATGAACAAATAAATGAACAAAAATACACTGTGTTTTGCTCTTTTTGTCTTTCCTTAATATCAAATTGGAAATCAAGTGTCTCGCAACGAAAAGAAAAGCATATGTTGGACAATTTTATGGGATACCTCTTTTCGCAGATGTAGTGTGATTTCTGGTCACAGTAGGAGTCACCCCACCCTGTAAAGTCAAACGGTCCCCAAAGTACAAGACAGTCTTCAGTATTTGCAGCAAATAAAATATAAAGTTCAGATCCTTTGGAAACAGTAAAACATTCAAAGGGAGAATGTATGGACTATATTGCGCAATTTCGGGTAATGAACCCTCATCAGTAGCCCTGTTTAAACCGGCAACGAAAGCCAGACTATTGTACTGCAATTCGGAAAATTTTCACGAGAAGTCTTAATCGAAGACACATTCCTAAACGGGGTCAAATAATTAAAACATTGCTTAGAATTATGTGTCTAAGCGTAAGTGTTTTGAACACTTTGAATATCTTTACTGATCTCAAAGGACCTAAATAAAAATATAATCTGCACTATGGATGATGTACGGGGAGACTTTTTACGGCCGCCACACGGCACAACACCAGCTGCAGTAATAGCAAATAAAATATAAAGTTCAGATCCTTTGGAAACAGTAAAACATTCAAAGGGAGAATGTATGGACTATATTGCGCAATTTCGGGTAATGAACCCTCATCAGTAGCCCTGTTTAAACCGGCAACGAAAGCCAGACTATTGTACTGCAATTCGGAAAATTTTCACGAGAAGTCTTAATCAGTCGGCTGTCCTGGATACCAATGTGTGTAGTTGAATGTCGAATGTTCATTATACCAGCGCCATATACCTTCTACTTCTTCGTCGGTCCCGCCAACCCAGAACCACACCGGCAGTCGACGTGTCGGAACTGTAAAATGTTAAGTTATGAGTAAGTCAACTATTGTGGGGCTATCGAACTATCAGTAAACACTTATTTTCCAAAATAGAAGAAAGGGTGTGCCTTAGAGTAAACAAAATAAGCCACACGCATAATACTGCTATTACAGTAGTTTTGTTCAAATAAGAATAGAAAGCCGATGGATTTCAGATGATTAAGTTTAAAAATCCGCCCAAACTAAGACACCAGGCTGGGAATTCGAAGAAAATGACACCACCATTCATTGCGTAAATATAATAATCATTAATGCGTATGAATAGTAAGAAAATGAGCTTTTTCCAACCAAAATAAGAAATGCAGAATTGCAGAATACATTGTGGAACTCACTATGCTTAAACAGTCGTTTCGCATGATCTGTGAGAAACAAATCTTCAGCTGGTGTTTCTATGGTCGCAAGATACGCGTTGTAGTTATCCTTACAATGGTGCTGCAATGAAAACAAAGAATTAAATGTCGAATCATTCAATTAGAAATGTGCTTAAAAATATAGCCTTTTTAGTTTTTATTCCGTGGAAGTGGATTCATTTCTTGGAATTTACCATACGGCGTTTTATATTCAAAAGCGCCTATGTGTTTTGAAAACATGTAATAAAACTGTGACGGGATAGCCTCTCTTGGAAAAATACGTTGGTGCAACGTATTAGCGGCATATTAAGTGCTTGTAATATGCAAATTTCAAATTCGAAACTTGGTGAATCAGTATATAGCGCAGTAAACCACCCTTGGTGTATGAGCATGCTTTTCCACCGACGGGGTTTGCTGTGGCTTGGCTAGGCTGTTCGTTACATTTGGTGGCAGCGGTGGGATATTGACAACTGCCAGACCGGGGTTGCCTTACCCATGAAGTCCCCATGCTAAGACTCGGTGCGAGTCTTCTCGGAGGGGGAAGTAATGTGACGGGATAGCCTCCCTTGGAAAAATACATTGGTGCAACGTATTAGCGGCATATTAAGTGCTTGTAATATGCAAATTTCAAACTCGAAACTTTGTGAATCGAGTAAGTGTTGAGTATATAGCGCAGTAAACACCCTTGGTGGATGAGCATGCACGGGGTTTGCTGTGGCTTGGCTAGGCTGTTCGTTACAAAACATTCGTTCATTTTTCCTTATCAATAATGAACTTATCTTTCACATGAGAAAGATATTTTATGTAGAGCAAACTATTTTATCTGACACTGATTTACATGAAGGCCACGCACGTACGCACGCACAATCTCACAATAAAAGTGCTTTCCGGAATATACTATTCCGTTAGGAAAGTGGGCATGAGAATATGCTATGAAATCTTCTAATTGCATTTACAAGTTTTCAAAATTTTACTCGCTATATCAGTCCAAAACGAATCATTTTAATTTGATTCTATTTCTGTACATCAACACATTACCATGGCATCTGACCAGTTTGATACAGCCTCGTCCATGAATAAATAACAATTTCCCCGAAAGGCTACCCACCCATCGTCACAACACTGGCCAACAGCGAAAGCGAACTTATGGCCTAAAACGATTACACTATAATTTACTCATACAAATCTATGAACTTGTATAGCCATCACTCATATGGTCATTCAAAATCGTGTTCGAAACAAATAGATGATGCAAGTATGATGTGACTACCTCTTCCCTGGAAAATAAGGGAAAAGTATATGAGCCTTCGCATGGGAAAACCAACAATTTTGCATATGCAAAAACAAAGACGCAGACCAGCTGTGAGGTAACTGCACAGCTGATCAGCGCCTTTGTTTTCGCTACATTGATAGTACAATTCCTCTTCTACTTATATCCAAAGTTTCAAGCTTCTAGCTTTATTCTGTGACAGTATAGCTTGGTTTGTGTTTGACCTGGTCGGAAACCCAAATTGTTAGTTTTCTCACGCACATGCTCATATATGATTATCTAATGAGTTCTCAAATGTTAATCGCGATGCAACTACCAGCATCTAACAGCGTATACTAGTTAATGCACCTTTATTATATTCAGGTTTGTTTCATTGTGATAAGTCAGAGTTGGCGATCGTACCAAGATCAGAACGTATTTAAGTTTTGTGAAAATTCATTCTTTTAGTCCTTTGCTAGTCGAAACGGCCACCAACAAATGAGCCACCTCGTGGGAAAACCAACAATGTGGTTTCCGACCAGGTCCGACACAAATCAGGCTGTACAGTCACAGATGCAAGCTAGAAGCTTGAAATTTTGGAGTTAAGTAGAGGAGGAATTGTACTATCCTAGTAGCGAAAACAAAGGCGCTGATCAGCTTCGCGGTTACCGCGAAGCTGATCTGCGTCTTTGTTTTCGCCTATGCAGATTGTTGGTTTTCCCATGGGGCGGCTCAAATGCAAACAACAAGATTGTAACGCATATTTCGATGTTGTTGTTTTTTCACCTGCCCGCCAATATGGCGATCCATAACAATAAATTAATTTACCGTAAAATCCAAATACGCACACTAGCAGAAGCAGATGCATATTCCCATAATATTGAAAGCGCTTTAATAAAATATGAAAAATAATTAATTACAAAGTACGTCAACAGTTTAATTCGTCGAAAAGTGGATTTCCAGACTCAGCTGTAGAGACTTTATGATTTTGTGTTGAATTCTCTTGGTGGATCAAATTAAATCGGCTGAAAATCAAGATTTTATGATCGGCGGTTAACCAAAATGGAGGATTCTTCAATCAGTTTACTTGTATAAGATGCCGTAACGTAAGAAAACAGTGTACAGTTAAAGATTTCTGGCTTATTTTCACAGGACTGAGGTAAACAGACTTATTTTTACCTTATTGTTATCTGAAATATTTGAAAATACGACTACATTATACAAGAATGGAACCGTCAACAACAAGCAATAAATCAAACGGAGAAATATTGTCTCGCTCTGACCATGATGAAAGTTTAATTACCTTTACTAAAACTGTGTTGAATCTTGAGAACTCTAGTAATTCTGTAAGCAGCGGCGATAGTGCTATCCTGTCGTCACCAGAGATGGATCTCTGGCAGTCTCAGTCATGTTCAGAAGACCAAGTTGATGATCGGTTTGAAGGAATTCTCTACAAAACCTACATTACCTCTTGTATGACTAAACTTAAATTCATCTCAGTTGCATTTTTCAAGTGTTTTTATGACAAAATGAAGGCAGATTATCACCTGGACATAATCAACCCTGAAAATAACCCTGTATCAACGTGTCTTACGCATGTTAGAGGCCTCAAATGCGAGATGCTCATAGATCGTGATTCTAAATCTGTCAAAGTTTCTGGTGTCGGGCACAGGATGTGGCGTAAAGAATATTTTCCTAGGGTGTCGACTTCGCTATTTAAAAGATACGTACAGGAGAATGATAGCCAGTTCTGCGGCGAAGAAATTACAAACAGCGTTTCGGAAGAAAAGAAGGAAGAACACAGTGATTCCAGATATCACCAGGTCCAGCCAGAGTCTGTTGCGCTATCTACTACAGATTTTCCGATGTTCACTAGCACACCTATCAGTGTACAAAGGACTGACTCCCGTTCAGAACAAAGCTCGGCACAGAATTCTACATACTCGGAATGCCTTTTGAGTATAGTTAATATGATCAGAAGAATGGAAACAGAACTGAAAGAAATAAAACAGAATGTAGTGAGCTCAATGGAAAGGAAGATTGATGTACTCAAAGCTTCATTGTTGGTCCTGTTTGAACAGTCGGCGAAGAAAGAGAAGTCATTTTCAGCCGTTCTTCAGGGGGTTTCTCACGGTTCACGGGATGTAGACGAAGGGTTCTGCAATGACAGCCAGAAGCCATGTTTTGGGAACATCTCAGACACATCCAAAGACTTTATTTCAAAGAGAAAATTTGACTGAGACGGTGCATGTCAACCCTAATGATGTCACTCAGGCAGACGCCATGCAACCGAAGACAACTCCTATGAAGCCAGAAGCTCGTCACAAAACTCCCGTGCAGCAAGTTCCGGTACGAATTACAACCAGGGATACAACAAGACAGACACAGAGTTCTCGTCCAGTTACAAGTCAACGTCAGACAGACAAAACCCTGTTGATCGGCGACTCTTTACTAAATCCAGTCAACACAAAAGGACTCATAAGAGGTACACATAAGCATGCTAGAAGCGGGGCAACAATAAGCGACATTACAAACGATATTAGCTTCTACGACGTGAAGGCATTTAGCAACATCATAATATCAGTTGGCGGAAACGACGCATCGCAGAAGACAGAGGAAGAGCTATTTGAAGAGAAATATGATCAGCTTATTAGCCTTATCAAGACAAGCAGCCCCAAAACTACAGTATACATCTGTAAAATCGTACCGAGAGGAGACGTAGATGTAAGCAGCCTCAATACTTGTATTGAAAGACTCGGTCTTCATTGGCGGAAGCATGATGTTATCTGTATATCTAAAACCAGCGACTACTTCTGCGGCAAAAATCGGGTACTAACTGAGCGGTATTATCCCACTGACGGAATACATCTTTCCAGATAGGGAGTGAAACGCCTGCTTGATGCCATCAACTCTACCGTCAAGATAGTAGACAAATACGAGATCAGCAGGTTATAAATAACAATATTAGTTCCAATGTGAATGATCAATCGCAATCAGTTAACGATATAATCAGTAGCTACAGTAGTAATAGTGACTTTCTGAATTTTGAGCTGACAGCAAAAGGTTTCAATTTTGCGCACTTAAATGTGCAAGGACTTTGTGGACAGAATATGAGTAAATTTTCACAGTTAAAAACAATGTTAAATAACCCAATTAATAGCTCGTTACATCTTATTGGTTTAAGTGAAACGAAACTTAAAGAACACAAGTCGACCAATGTTTTTCGCATAGATGGTTTTCAAATGCCCTTTCGTAACGATAACATAAGCAATGGCGGTGGAGGTATTATGGTTTATGTTAAAAATGGAATAAACGCTAAACGTAGAGCAGATCTAGAAACTAACGATATACAATGTTTGGCTTGAAATAACACCAGAACGAGGCAAAACTTTTTTAGTTGGAAATATGTATCGGCCTCCCCATTCTAGGATTGAATTTAATGATAGGTTTTAAAATTTCATTGATCGTGTCATGAGTGAAGATAAAGAAATAATTTTAATAGGAGATTTTAATAAAAACCTAATTAATGAGGAAATGGAACCAGACTGGATAAATTTCACCACATCATTGGGATTGAGTCAGTTAGTTAAAAACCCAACAAGAACGACAGAAACATCTAGTTCATTAATTGACCATATTTATACAAATTGTGAAGAAAATATTTCGAGGGTCCACGTTGGTAAATTTTCAATTAGTGACCATTTTGCAATTTTTGGTAATAGGAAACTTAATGTACAGATAAAGAATAAAGAACATCATGCTATTACTTATAGGTCTTTCAGACATTTTGATGAAAATTTGTTTTGTAAAGATTTGTCTGAGGTTCCTTGGGAAATAATAGCAACTTTTGATGACGTTGATGATATGGTCCAAACTTGGAATCGTCTATTTTTGGAAATCGTAGATAAACACGCCCCAATTAAACAGCATAGAATTAAGAGAAATCATCAACCTGACTGGCTTGCATCTGAAATTTTAGATCTGATGAAAGAAAGAGACAAATATAAAATCAATGGTAAAATGAATGAATACCGGCTTCTAAGAAATAAACTAACAACTATGATCGATAAAGCGAAGGAAGAAATGTATCAAACTAAAATCGAAGAGGGGCAAAATGGTCCAAAAACTTTTTGGAAAATATTTCAGCAATTTGGCGCTTCCAGTAAAAAGGGTTCAGCAGAAAATATCTTAGGTATTAAACATGGAGAACAAGTTATAACACACGAGAAACTGATAGCTGATCGTTTTAATGAGTTCTTTATCAATGTAGCTTCTGATTTAAAACAACCACTGAAGCCCTCAAACTTTGAAAAACTGAATAGCTTTATTGATTATAAAATTACAAATGATGTTTCTTTTCAAATACCTCAAATACATTGCTCCTTTGTAACCAATTTTCTTTTATCACTAGATGGAACTAAATCAACTGGCTTAGACTGCATTGGGCCACGACTATTAAAACTTGCTCCAAATATTCTGTCACCCAGTATAATGTTTATCATTAACAAAAGTATTACATCTGGTATTTTCCCGTGTGTTTGGAAACATGCGAAAGTAAAACCACTGTACAAGTCAGGGGCTAAAGACGATGTCAATAACTACAGACCAATTTCGATATTACCAACACTTTCAAAAATTATCGAAAAATGGACACATGTAAAACTTATGTCATATTTAAATCAACATCAACTTTTAACCCAAAAGCAAAGTGGATTTAGATCTGGCCATTCGACTGAAACGGCCCTAACACATATGACAGATAATTGGCTGCACGCAATAAATGATGGAAATATTGTTGGGTGTATTTTAGTAGATTTTCGAAAGGCTTTCGATTTAGTAGACCACCGGTTGCTTATTCAAAATTGAAACATTACAAAGTCAATGATTTAAGCCTGTCTTGGTTCGATTCCTATCTTAACAACAGAACGCAACAAGTGACAGTCAATACAAGCCAATCTAAAGCCGAACGTATTCGATCTGGCGTACCGCAGGGATCCATATTAGGTCCTTTGCTGTTTTTAATCTTTATAAACGATTTACCTTTATGTCTAAAAGATGCAGTTCGTTCGGTGGACTTATATGCCGACGATACGACACTGTATGAGGTTTTGATAAAGATATATTAGAAAACAATCTTCAACATGCCCTGAATTTACTTAATACTTGGTGTCTGGAAAACGGCATGATTATAAATATTGACAAAACAAAATTGATGTTAATATCAAGTAGACAAAAGAGACAAAATATGAAAGACACTAATTTGACACTTGCTTATGAAAATGTTGATTTGCGAGTAACAAGCTGTGAAAAAGTTTTAGGGGTTCATATAGATGATAACTTAACATGGACAAGTCACTTTCAACACGTTTCAAAGAAAATTTCAACATACCTTTGGCTTTTGTCTCAGATAAGATCATATCTACCGATACATCACAGAATTACTTTTTATAACGCATATATTAAGCCTCATTTAGAATATTGCTGTGTGATTTGGGGAAATTCGTTTAATTCCAATATGTATAAAATTGAAAAAATTACAGAGAAGAGCCTGTAAATTAATACTTGGTAAAGATTACACATCACTGGAAGAAGCCCGTATTCAATTAAATATGCTATCATTTGAAGAATTAATTTTCATAAACAAAGCTAAGGTAATGTTTAAGGTAACACATGGTCTTTCGCCCATTTATATCACTGAAATGTTCCAGATCAAAAGTAGTACTAATGATGATACAATGACTTTGCGCTCTGATTCTAACAAAAATTTTAAGACACCGAAGCCTAAATTAAACATGTTTAAAAACACTTTATCTTATTCGGGAGC
This sequence comes from Rugalucina vietnamica, assembly GCA_964017185.1. Lineage (NCBI taxonomy): Eukaryota > Metazoa > Mollusca > Bivalvia > Lucinida > Lucinidae > Rugalucina > Rugalucina vietnamica. The sequence goes on along the minus strand of OZ024874.1, from coordinate 25,025,349 downwards.
CTTAATTTGGAATAGCATTCCAGTTGACATAAGAAACTCCAGTACAGTCGATTCCTTCGTAAATAAATGTTTGAAATGGATGAAAGAGTGACCTTAAATGTTTAGCAATATCTCAAATACCTCCACTGCCAAATATATTTTCATAATGCTCATAATTTTAATGTTTAATGCTTTTTCTTTGTATAATTGATTCATCACATATGTCACTTGTATTATAAATGTTGATTGTATGTTTGATTATTATGTATGTATGTCTTTAGATGGCCTCAGGGAAGATTGGTCATACCAACTGAGTCACCCTCTTTAAATAAAGTCATTACTTACTTTACTTACTTACTTATATAAATTTCAGTAATGTTAGCCTTATCAATCCGAAGGTCATTAAATTACCAAATATGCTTATCTTATGAATACAAAGTTAAGAAGTCAAGTCAAAATCTCTATTCTCTCGAAGTCATTTGACATGCGAGGAAATACAAAAATATATCATCCGTACAAGAAGGAACTTCTAACTGCAAACTACATGTACATGTACATTGTATTATAGCTCATCATTGACCACAGTAAATAAATTAATTCATTTAAAGTGCAAATATCTTCTTTTGCTTTTTCATATTTTATGCATATTGCATTTTAAAGCGTTGTTGAAAATGCACATTTTGTGTCATATCTTGATACATACCTTGATATACCTATGTCGACATCTAAATGGGCCCGTTGGCCTCTTCTGATGCATTCTGGTAATGGATTCCGACTTCTCTTGATTGTTGTCTGGGTGCACAGCAAGATGGGCTGAACTTGTTTGGGTGTCATCGCTATACAAAACCGGTATAGTCGGCTCCGCGTTTAGGGAGGGTGCATTTACTATATCCTCTGTTAGAGAATTCAAATTGTCCACTACTCGATGTGAAAAACTATTTGGCCTGACCAATAAGCGTGACCTCTTGAACAACTTTACTGAATGACCATGTGTTGCTCCATAAGTGTGCATTGTGAAAAAAATTGTCTTTATCAATTTGTCAATGTCATGCATGATCGTGTAGACTTGAACCATCAGAGACCCTGGAATCATGTCCTATCTTTCTCGCCTGTATCCTAAAGATGGGAGGCCCAGTGCCCTCAGTCTTTTCTCATATGAAAGATGTCTTATGCATTTTACAAGCCTTGTTGCACGTACCTGAAATTTTCTTTGTAGCACGTCTCTGTACATTATCATTCATTGTTTGACAATTTCAAGTTTCAGAAATAGAACTGTCAAAAAAAAAAAAAAAAAAAAAAAAAAAAAAAAAAAAAAAACAATTACCAAATATTATACCTGATCATGCCTCAAATGCCAAATATACTACGGGTTTATAAGGCTCGGACCGTAAACTGATGAAATGGCTCACTAGGACCTCGCCTGTTCTACTGTTTGGATACAGAAACCGGCTACCGTACAGTGACTTTGGCAGCGAAACGAATTGTTGTTGATTTGGTATTTCGGTCCAGTTTCGGTAAGTTGTAGAACTTCTTTGCTGAGAACCAGTAAATGTAAACATGGAAGGAGGAAGAAAAGCACATGACAGTTGGTAATCTCATGTATACAGCTAATTATTTCCTTATAAACACGCAGAGAAGGTATCAGCAAAATGAGCCAAATGATGTGCGGTGGGGCAAGTGAAATGAAAGCAGCTGATAAAGAAATTCAGGCGATTTGTGACCAGGTAAAGTCTTTTCATGGACACAATTAACTAACAAGTATAAGCTTTCTTGAAAATATTGCACATTGAGGAACAATTTCTTATATTTTCTGTTGCAGTGTTCAAGAAACTTGCAATGCTGTTCTGTCTTTATTTTATGCAGTTATGATACGCCACTATTTCTGAGTCATGTGCCTTGTGACACGCCCGGTAAAGTGCAAATTGACCACCGCCGGTGGTCAACGTAAAAAAAGTTGATATATACATCCGGTGGTCGTTTTGAGTGTTTCCTGTTATTAGTTTTCGCGAGTTTGGTGGATGTGGAAGGTAAGATATTTTTTGATCAAAAACGTATTATAAAAATCAAAGAATGTCAGGCTATCAGTTTTTTGACGTTGAATGTCTAGCCGAAGTGGTAGTTGAAAAAAATAAACCGTTTTACTGCAATCCTTTCCGGCCCGTTTGATCGGTAGTGAAAACGAAAGTAGAATCTGGTCAAACACAGGTTAAAAAGCCCTGATCGTGCCTTCGCAAGCTTTCTGTAACCAATGGTTGTTGCAGTTAGTTAAATTGACACTAAATTAGCTTTTCAGACATAATTTTAAAATATTTCAAGCTTTCCTTTCAACACTTAGATCGATTTTGTACCGGCGGTCAACTTGAAGTTGCGGTGGTCGTATTGATCAATGGGGATTACAATGTAAATTTTCATCGTGAGAGAAAGCCAGCAAAAATCATCGCGGCAACTTGATGTCGTTTACTGTTAGGGGGCACGGCAACATTAATGGAGATGCATTCTAGACCACAACCAAATCCAAATCAATGCCGTCGGTGTCCTTATAATTCAATTTCGTTTGTCCATTAACCATTCAGTCACATAGTTTAGCAATATCGGATGTATTTATTACTAATTTTTGGTAACCCCAACAATACAAATACTACCTCATGCAAGATGCATTGAATTTATGTACATAATTCGCATTGACTCGTAGAAAAACCACTAGAATAACAGTGTGGTCAATTTGCAAACTAGGTGGTCAATTTGACCTTAAAATGAGCAATTTTGAAATGATCTACTGACCAATTTAAAAAGTATTGAAGGACATGTCTGCTGTTTAATGTTGAACGGGCTCAGTCTTGCAGATTCGACAATTATAGGAGTAACACTAAGCAAAGCGTTCATTGTGTTATTCGTATGAAATCTATATCCTGTTTTGCAATATCAATTCTTTGAATATATAAAGGTGAATAATCACGTGGTTTATATCAATTTCAGACGAAATATTTAGAAACATTGGTTATAATAAGATTGTCAATGCTAGATGAATTGGCGTGTAAAATTACACATGCATGTACCTCTTCATCACATTGTCACGAGCAGTTGGAATAATAGATTCATAATGTTTCTGGAGTTTGCCAGCAGTCGATTGGCTCGCTGGTTAACCCAAACGCTAGTTCAAACGAGTCGAGATCACGTGATTGTCCTCTGCAAAGTGTAGAATGAATGCATGTATTAATGCTGAAGAATAACTGGCCTCGTCAGTTCTAGGTGCGCCTACAGGGCTACTGACCTTATGTTTTCCTTTATACATTTCCAGATGGGTTGATTTAAAGGGAAACGAACCAAGCGTCGTTACCTGATAAACAAAAAACCATATCTCTGGCGTAGACAGGAAATCCAAGACGTTGTCCAGAGTCCGTTCAAATCGCCATCTAAGAAAAAGCCAAAATACATTTCATCACCCTATAGAGCTGTTGGTTCATCATTTGTTCTAAAATCTATACACCAAAATAAAAACAGGGACTTAATCAAAAGTATTAAGGCCTGTCGATAAAACAACTGTAATGAGCTCGAAAAGCAAGGGTTATCGTTATTTGGTTCTTGTAAAATTTGTATTGTTTAATATAGATTACACATATCATGATGAAAATCATATGGTCATACATGTGATATCTCCCGATCTCGTCGGGTTTTCCCGATTTTGGGCTTCCCAACCCGATTGTCCCACGACGAGCCCAGTAGGGCCCAAATCTCCCGATTTCAGCATTTGCCTATCCCAATTTTTCGGCAATGTTCCATTTTTAATTTTGCGGTAATAAACGGTACGTGTTATTGATCGTTGACCCGATAAATACCGTGGAGTAATTTAGGGGACAATGCAGAATAGATGACATGTCACTTTATTGGGTAATTGGCGAAGTGAGAAGGGATTAATGATGCGACAAATTGTCAGTCTTACAGGTACAGTGTATAATGTAAACCGCTAATTTGATCAGAGTTCATCTTAAGAAAGATTAATGCGTCTTTAATTTGGAGGGCTTGGATTAAACATTGCCGATAATCTTAATAGGACAATTAATTATGATTGTCCTTTAAAGATTCTCGGGCATTTTGAACACTTGGGACCGATTTATCATTCATTTTTTGTGCATTTTTATCGGTCCGAGTAAAAAACATTTTTTCCGATTTTTTCCATGAAAAAAGTTTGCCATTTTTCTTTTTTTTTTTTTTTTTCTTTTTCTTTTTTTTCTGTTCGATCGGTCCTTATATTCACAAGCTTCAGACGCAATATATCACTACTACACACGTGTCAACATGATAATTGCCCTTGTTAATTGCCTAGTTATCAAAACAATTTTCGCGGAAAAGTGTGAAAGTTACTGAAACGTGAGGACTGGTAACTGTGTTGCGTGAACATCGCAGTAATTTATGCAACACGTGGTGATTGGCCCATTCTAACTAACGCGTGGGCGGAGCTTCTCAATAATCTACCGAAGCCGCTTTGACATTGTGCAATTTGCTGTAATAATGTCCGTCTGTCGTTTCAACAATGCGTAACAATTTTCTGATTTTGAGCTCGGAGCCAAATAAAATTTAATATTAAACTTCAGACAGATAGTGACCAGCGATAATTGGGTGGCGGTGCGACATCAAATAATTAAGTTTAAAACAAATGCCATATAGTTACGAAAGATCAGATTGAACGGACATGAAAATGCCGCTTGCGTCGAACGTAGCGTTAGGCAAAAAGTCGGGTAAATTTTCCGACCTACAAACTATGGGAACGAAACGGTTATAATAAGGGGGAGCAACTGCGTTATCGAACCAGAAAAATGCGGGGTACCAGCTAATAAAAGTAAACATTGGAATTACAAAAACTTGAAACACAAATTTCTGTGGAAAATGGAAAGAAATTAGTACGTTTTTCTGCTTTTTTCTTTGTCTGTTATTTCAATACATTGAAATCTTTAAATTTTCTCGAATTGACGTTGATACAATGGACATAACGTATGAAATAATAAATGTCATTAGTTTTCGCGACTTCTTAGATACGCTTTTTACATACATGTTGTATGTCCATGATGACGTCATCACTTAGCTAGACCGATTTGGGAATTAAAATTTCCTCAGCTGTGATCATATTTAATTATTGAATTATTAGTTTGTTATAAAATTACCACCCATTAGCAAATTCATGAAGATATAAGGGATCATAAGGCAAATATAATGCATCTTTTGCAAAAAAATGGCAAAAAATCTTCGCTTTTTAACCGCGCTAAAATCTCCCTATTTGAGACCCAATCTCCCTATTTCAAAACACAAATCTCCCTATTTGGGCCAAAGAAGATATCACATGTATGCATATGGTTGAAGAAATATGCATATCCCATCAATAGAAGAAGTAAGAAGAATGGAAAATGAAAATGCATCGAAATTGCTTGTTTTGTTCTTTTTTATTTAAAAATTATTAATAATTAAACAGATGTTTTAAATTCTCTAACTAGAATGCCTCATCTGACACATATCCAGCCGGTATTGAAAGGGTAATAATAACTTTTTACATTCAAGTTGAAGCTTTTAAAAATGTTTCTATAGCATACTAATTGTCGGGACAATATGATCGTAGTAACGACAAGTGGTGGTTTGGTCCTTATATCGCATCTAATATTTATTAGTATTTAATACTTTTGGTATCATCACATTGGCAATTTTCGAATCTAAACATCCATACATAACCAGCTTTAAAAATATTTTTGAAAAACAAATTTATGAGGTTGCCGGGATATGCACCTTTGTGAGGGGTGGGTGTGGGAAAATGCTTATAGCAGCTTAAAAAGCGTGGAAACAACTATCAATTTATGCATTATCTTATTTGATATTCATTCCCATGTTTAAAAATCAGTTTTTTTTGTTATTCTAAGTATATTCTCGGAGATGTACTGGACAAATATGTTCAAAAATTTAATAAAAATATTTTCTGCAAAAATTTGTATTTTGCCCTAGAATGCATATTACATGTATTCATTTTTACCTTTCAATTTTGTTGTTTGCCACTTAGCTTGTGAATACATTTACAGTTTAAAACACATTCCGTTTACATATTTTAGATCTATCTGTGAAGAATAAAATTGATAATATTTCAAAAGGTATATTTTTCTCAATTTTGAAAATCCGTAACTTTTTAAAAAGCATGGAAACCCCCACAAATATTTTGCTTTTTGAGTAGCATTCCACCTATATTTTAAGCTGTCTAAAAATTATATTTATTTATCAACAAAAATTGGTATCGAGCCACCTTAAGTCCATACATGTATACTAGCACCCCAAAGAAATCAAAACGAAGTTTGATTACGATAGACCATAGCTATGCACAAGCACAAGCTAATACAGAATCTATTGGCACCAGCAATTCACAAGCTGTTGTTCCAGAAGAACTTCTGATATAATAATTGATATAAACCACGTGATTATTCACCTTTACATATTCAAAGAATTGATATTGCAAAACAGGAGATAGATTTCATACAAACAACACAATGAACGCTTTGCTTAGTGTTACTCCTATAATTGTCGAATCTGCCAGACTGAGCCTGTTCAACATTAAACAGCAGGGATGTCTTTCAATACTTTTCAAATTGGACAGTAAATCATTTCAAAATTGCTCATTTTAAGGTCAAATTGACCACCTAGTTTGCAAATTGACCACACTGTTATTCTAGTGGTTTTTCTTCGAGTCAATGCGAATTATGTACATAAATTCAATGCATCTTGCATGAGGTAGTATTTGTATTGCTGGGGTTACCAAAAATTAGTAACAAATACATCCGATATTGCTAAACTATGTGACTGAATGGCTAATGGACAAACAAAATTGAATTATGAGGACACCGACGGCATTGATTTGGATTTGGTTGTGTCTAGAATGCATCTCCATTAATGTTGCCCTGCCCCCTAACAGAAAACGACATCAAGTTGCATTTTTTTCTGGCTTTTTCTCACGATGAAAATTTACATTGTAATTCCCATTGATCAATACGACCACCGCAACTTCAAGTTGACCGCCGGTACAAAATCGATCTAAGTGTTGAAAGGAAAGCTTGAAATATTTTAAAATTGTCTGAAAAGCTAATTTAGTGTTCATTTAACTGACTGCAACGACCACTGGTTACAGAAAGCTTGCAAATGCACGATCAGGGCATTTTAACCTGTGTTTGACCAGTTTCTACTTTCGTTTTCACTACCGATCAAACGGACCGGAAAGGATTGCAGTAAAACGGTTTATTTTTTTCAACTACCACTTCGGCTAGACATTCAACGTCAAAAAACTGATAGCCTGACATTCTTTGATTTTTATAATACGTTTCTGATCAAAAAATATCTTACCTTCCACAGCCACCAAACTCGCGAAAACTAATAACAGGAAACACTCAAAATGACCACCGGATGTATATCAACTTTTTTTACGTTGACCACCGGCGGTGGTCAATTTGCACTTTACCTGGCGTGTGTGAGTGCCCAGGTTCTCAAGCGGACAGCGTCATGTCCGTAAAAGAGGAATTCTGTACAAATGGTTGGGTCGACCTAAAGTTGAAATATGTCTTTTTAGCTCACCTGAGCCGAAGGCTCACAGGTGAGCTTATAGTATACCCATGCTCCGTCGTCCGTCGTCGTCCGTCGTCGTCCGTCGTCCGTCGTCCGTCGTTCACAATTTCAAAGATCTTCTCCTCTGAAACCACAAGGCCAATCGAAGCCAAACTTCACGTGGAGCATCCTTAGGAAGGGGGAACGAAAGTTTGTATAAATGGTCCAGGTCACATGACCAAGATGGCGGCCATGGCTATAAATAGCAAAAACCTTTAAAAATCTTCTCCTCCAGAACCAGAAGGCCTATGATTTTGAAACTTGGCATGAAGCATCAGGCAATAGAGCTCTACAAAGTTTGTATAAATCATGACCCTGGGATGACCTTGACCTTTTTATGGCAAGGTCAACTTAGGCTGCCCATGCATTTGAATTGGAAAAAATAGGAAAATGTCATATAATAGCAAAAAACTTGCTAGGAATGAGCAAATGGACAGTTGATTTATGTTTATGAAAATATTTTTGGCCCAGAGGGGTGTCTGCCCCTGTCCCGGGGCTATATACATGTGTATGACCATAATATTCAAACATTTTCTTCTCTGAAACCGCTTGGCCAATTAAAGCCAAACTTTATGTGGAGCATCATTAGGAAGAGTGAATGATAGCTTGTATAAATGGTCAAGATCACATGACCAAGATGGCCGCCATGGCTATAAATAGCAAAAACCTTAAAAAATCTTCTTCTCCAGAACTAGTAGGCCTATGATTTTAAAACTTGGCATGAAGCATCAGGCAATGGAGCTCTACAAAGTTTGTATAAATCATGACCCTGGGATGACCTTGACCTTTTTTTAGCAAGATCAACTTAGGCCGTCCATGAATTTGAATGGGAAAAAAATAGGAAAAAATCATATATTGGTAAAAAACTTGCTCGGAATGAGCAAATGGACAGATGATTTGTGTTTATGAAAATATTTTGGGCCACAAGGGTTGTCTGCCCCTGCCCTGGGGCTATATACATGAGTATGACCATAATATTCAAACATCTTCTCCTCTGAAACCGTTTGGCCAATTAAAGCCAAACTTTATGTGGAGCATCAATAGGAAGAGAGAATGATAATTTGTATAAATGGTTAAGGTCACATGACCAAGATGGCCGCCATGACTATAAATAGCAAAAACCTTAAAACATCTTCTTCTCCAGAAGTAGCAGGCGTATGATTTTGAAACTTGGCATGAAGCATCAGGCAATGGAGCTCTACAAAGTTTGTATAAATCATGACCCTGGGATGACCTTGACCTTTTTTATGGCAAGGTCAACTTAGGCTGCCCATGAAAAAATAGTAAAATGTCATATATTGTCAAAAAACTTGCTAGGAATGAGCAAATGGACAGATGATTTATGTAAATGAAAATATTTTGGGCCCAGACAGTTGTCTGCCCCTGCCCCGGGGCTATATACATGTGTATGACCATAATATTCAAACATCTTCTTCTCTGAAACCGCTTGGCCAATTAAAGCCAAACTTTATGTGGAGCATCAATAGGAAGAGTGGATGTAAGTTTGTATAAATGGTCAAGGTCACATGACCAAGATGGCCACCATGTCTATAAATAGCAAAAACCTTTAAAAATGTTTAAAAAATTTCTTTTTCAGAACCAGAAGGCCTATGATTTTAAAACTTGGCATGAAGCATCAGGCAATGGAGCTCTACAAAGTTTGTATAAATCATGACCCTGTGATGACCTTGAACTATGTAATGGCAAGGTCATGTTAGGTTTCCCATTCATTTGAATGGGGGAAAATATGAAAATGTAATTTAATGTCCGAAAACTTGCTAGGAATGAGCAAACGGACAGAAGATTTATGCTCCTGAAAATATTATGGGCCCAAGGGGTTGTCTGCTTCTGCCCTGAGGCTGTATACATGTATATGACCATAATATTCAAATTATTTCTTCTCCGAAACCTCTTGGCTAATCAAAGCCAACTGTGCAGAGGATCCTTAGGAAGGGTGAACGAAAGTTTGGATAAATGGTCTAGGTCATATGACCAAGATGGCCGTCATGGCTATATATAGCAAAACCTTTAAAAATCTTCTTAGTCCCAGGGGGTTATCTGCCCCTGTCTCAGGGCTTTTATAAATGTAATTGATAGAAATAGTCAGGCATCCTCTTGTCGAAAATTGCTTGGCCAATCAAAGCCAAACTGCATGTGGAGCCTCCTTAGAAAGTGGGACCTAAAACTATGTAAATTGTCCAGGTCACTTGACCAAGATGTCCGACATGCTCAATTGTGCAGACAGATTTTAATGCAGTATTCTTGATACTGTTCCTGGTGTGGAACTGATTATCAATCAAGAGCCGTTGAAAATTTGATTAGTCAAAAATGAATTTCATTTGGAAGCAAAAAAAATTGTTAAATTTTCCAGGTCACATGAAGAGTCTGTGGGTTTTTGCAGCTGATTTGTGCATCCACTTGGTAGCTTTTGATGCATAACACAGTGCTTTTTTGGTGTAAATGCTTAGATTTAAATGATTTCTTTTATATTTTCAGACCTGAAAAATTCACAGAGTAAGGGGACAGACTGGAGGACAGGTAAGTATGAATCATAGACAAGTCCCATCAGCGAGTGGGCACAAAGTCCGGAAAGGAGGCCGGCATTAAGTCCCATCAGTGAGTGGGCACAAAGTGTGGAAAAGAAGCCAGCATTAAGCCCCATCAGCGAGTGGGCAACAAGTTCCATCAGTGAGTTGGCACCAAGTCTCATCAGCGAGTGGGCAACAAGTCCGGAAAGGAAGCCGGCATAAAGACTTTAAAGAATACATGCAAATGACAGTCCGGAAATGATGCCGGCATGAAGTCCTGAAATAATACAGGCACTAATTCAAGAAATGATGACACTGTGAATTACAGTACAATTATTAACTAGAAAATGCTTCTGTGTATAGTCATGAAACAAATCTGCCTAATACTTCGAACACAAAAATCTCAGATAACCATTCTTCAGATTATTTAAGTACCATTGTGTTTAGAAGTGTTCATCAAAATGATGCAAACTTTTTCCGAACAGTCTAGAGGTTATAAGTGCACATGCATTGGCATACTCAGTTTGCCTTGATGTAGAATAAAGTTCACTATTTGAAATGGTACTTTATGAGGGTGAGTATAATATACAAATAAAATGCAGATTGAAAATTTATTCATCATATATAATTTTATTGAACTGAGAAAAAGTTCTAGCTGTGTTTAAAGTAGATTTATAAACAAAAACTTCCTTCAGAAAAGATTAAAAATAACATATATTTGAACATTTTGTTTCCTCCATTTTAACTTAATTTGATTCTCATAGGGGTGGTAGGGGATTGGGTATTGGAGGCATGGAAGAGGTGAATATATTGTTATATGATGATGTAATGGAATAAATGCAAAAATATAAATGTGTTTGTTTTTGTTTAAATCCTCCCCCCCCCCCTCTGCCCACCCCTCACCCTGCCAAAACTAAAATTAAGTTTGTTTCCCCCATATGTGATTAACCCTAAAAAGTTACTCCTACTCAGAAGAATTGGGTCCATTTTTTTTCACAAGGAAAATATATATTTTATTTATTTATTTATTTTGTTTGCTTAACATCCCAGTCAACACATTTTCAGTCATGTCGGGATGGAACCAATGCTTCCCATGCTTAACCAGTACTGTTGGGAGTTAATGTTAGTTAATGTGTCTTGCTAAATGGTGTCTTCTTTTATATTTTCAGATTGAGTAAAGATGCCTAAGAGGAAAGGGTGGAAAAAGTCAAAGAGCAAGAGGACAGACTGGAGGACAGGTAAGTATGAATCATCGACAAGTCCCATCAGCGAGTGGGCACAAAGTCCGGAAAGGAGGCCGGCATTAAGTCCCATCAGCGAGTGGGCACAAAGTCCGGAAAGGAGGCCGGCATTTAGTCCCATCAGCGAGTGGGCACAAAGTCCGGAATGGAAGCCGGCATTAAGACCTGAAAAGATGCAGGCACTAAGTCCGGAAAAGATGCCGGTGTTTATACATGAAAAGAAACAGGCATATAATCAAAAACAGTCAGTATACAACACTGAATTAGAAGGTGAAAATATACAAAATAAACAGACTGAGTTTCAGCATAATGATTTGTTAGAGGATGCTTTATTGACAAGTCTTGATTCAGAACAAAAAAGGGCTAACAAAGACAATCAGGCAAATACAAATGAGTTTCAACAGTTAGTTATTGATCTCAGCAAGCTCATAGAAAATGTTAAATCAAATGTACAGACAGATTTTGATGCAGTATTTCTCGATACTTTTCCTGGTGTGGATGCTGATTATCAATCAAGAAACATTGAAAATTTGTCTGAAAGACAGGATATAACGGTTTGTTCACAAAAAACAATGTTCCAACAACATGCATGGCATAAGAAAGACATTACAGCACAGCCTCATGTCAACAGAGATTCATCAGAACCGGGATTAGATAATGATGTGGTGTGTTACCAAGCAGTAAAATCATCGGTACAATTGTGGAATGCCTGTGATTTGGTCTTTGGAAGTTTTCACCAGAATGATGTCAGATTTTCTGAGCAATCAAGAGGATATCAATGCACATGTAACGCATTATGTATGCTGTCATACTCTTCATGCCTTGATACCGAAAAAAGCTCTATATTAGACAAGGTGCTTTGTGAGGGAGATGTTCTGTATCAAAGTGTTATAAAAAAATTAAGAGAGGATGGAAAATTTGTTAACCACCTGCTGACTTTAGAAGAAATTCCAGATGACTTTAAGGTAGAGATAGGAAAATTTACATCTGAGAAATTGCCTATTGTAAGTGGTGTGCTTCTTGATACTCAAAATCTTGGTTTGCCAACACTTCACGAAGTATTGCAATCCGTCTTTTTGTATGCAACATCAGGGCTCTTAACTATTGGAGCCATATGCTCTGCTGTATTTAGAAAGAATGACATGTATGTATTTTTTGATTCTCATTCCCATGGAGAAAATGGACTTTCGTCAAATGATGGTACGTCCTGTTTGATAACTTTCACAAGTATCAATGACTTAGTTACATATATGTATGCATTTTATGACAGTTTAAATTTGGATACCAACACCAACTTACAGTTTGACTTCTTACCTATCAAAATTAAAATGACTGAAGAAACACGAAGTTTTAAAGATCAAATGGATAGAAATATGGAAGCTTACTTCAATGATCAAAGGTTGAGACAAGCTCACAAAGCACAATTAAAACGAAGTAGAATTTCAAGCATATCAATTGAAGAATCAAAGGCGGCATTAGGAAAAAAAAGGAAGAAAAATCGCATGGAGTATTATAAACTTTATAGAAGAAAATGTAGACAAATCACAGCATTCAAAGCTAAAGAAAAACAATCAAAGCAGACTGCTAGAGCAAATCCTGTTTTTAAGGCCAAGGAAACTGTGTACCAGTTGGAATCAAGGCAATCAGCAAGAAAAGACCCTGTCTTCAGAACAAAAGAAAAAATATCAAAGCAATATAGGAGAACCAATCCTGTTTTTAAGGCCAAAGAATCTGTGTACCAGTTGGAATCAAAGCAATCAGCAAGAAAGGACCCTGTCTTCAGAACAAAAGAAAAAATATCAAAGCAATATAGGAGAACCAATCCTGTTTTTAAGGCCAAAGAAACTGTGTACCAGTTGGAATCGAAGCAATCAGCTAGAAAAGACCCTGGTTTCAAAACAAAAGAAAGAATAGCAAAGCAATCAGCAAGAAAAGACCCTGTCTTCAGAACAAAAGAAAGAATAGCAAAGCAATCTGTGAGAGCCAATCCTGATTTAAATGCCAAAGAAATTGTGTATCAGTTGGAATCGAAGCGAGCAGCCAGAAAAGACCCTGTATTTAAAGCAAAAGAAAGAGAATCAAAGCAATCTGCAAGGACAAATCAGGCATTCAAAACAAAGGAAAGGAAATCAAAGCAAATAGCAAGGGAAAATCAGGCTTTTAGAGCACGTGAGCGAGTATACCAGAATGCATCTAAAAAGAAGGCAAGGGAAAACCCTTATATTCTTGAATGTGAGAGAATTAAGAAGCAACAAGTAAGGCAGGAAAAAAGAAAAATTGAAGATAATTCAGAGATAAATGTTCCTAGAAAAAGATGTAAGCATGACACAGATACTGTTTCAAAACCTCATCATAAACATTTTGAAAATATTGAAAATGCTATCAAACAATTCCATTCAGATATCTCTATTGGACCTATATATGCTTGTTCATGTTGCCATCAGACATGGTTCAGGAAAAGTGTTTCAATGTTAAAGAACACCCATATTTCAGCAGAAAGTAAAAGACTCCATTGTACAGGTTTGACATCTTTAAGAAATGAAGAATGGATTTGTCATACCTGCTTGAGTGCCCTGAAAGATAGTAAAATTCCAAAGTTATCAGTTGCTAATGGCATGAAATGGCCAGACAAGCCTCCAGAGCTCAATTTACATCAGCTAGAAGAAAGGTTAATAGCCCTGCGTATCCCATTTATGCAGATTAGGGAATTGCCACGTGGTGGTCAATATTCTTTGAAAGGAAATGTTATAAATGTACCTGTTGACATTCAGCCCACTATAAACTGTCTCCCAAGGCCAATGGATGAAAATTTTACAGTTGCCATCCAACTGAAAAAGAAATTGTCATACAAGAAGGTGGATTTCAAAGAAAATGTAAGACCATTAAGAGTTTTGTCTGCATTACACTGGCTTATGAACAATAGCAAACTATATAAAAATTCTGGCATAGTTATTAATGATAGCTGGTTTCAGGAAGTTACTGAAAGTGCTGAGGATACAGTCAGAGAATTTTTGGAAGTGTCAAAAGAGCAATCCACGGGTAGAAGTAGTACAGAAAATGAAAAGCAGGAACAAGATAAAAGTTGTGAAAATGCAATTAAAGAGGCTACTGACTATGAATCTGATCATTACAGTGAGATTGATGTTAATGATCATGTTGGAAATATAGATACATTAGTGGATGATGCTGATATTGACAATAAATATGATAAAGTGTTCACTTTTGCACCAGGTGAAGGACAACATCCATTAAGCTTATATCAAGATCAAGAGGCTGAGTACTTATGCTTTCCAACAATATTTTGTGGCCAGACCCCGCCCAGAAAGGATGAAAGGGTAGTGCCAGTTCATTACAGTGACATTGTAAAGTGGGAATTACGAAGTGTTGACAGGAGAGCTGCACAGTCAGTTCCCAATATATTCTTTAAACATAAAAAGCTACAGATGAAACAAATAAGTGACAAAGTCAACTTAGCCATTAGAAGGTGTAAAAAAAGAGGCCAAAAAATCACAGCAGCTGAAGCTAGAGATTCCAATTATTTGGACAAACTTGTAAATCTTGATGAAGGTTACTATATATTTCGCCAGCTGCGAAATTCTCCAGCCTATTTGGAAATGCGCAAGAAAGACATTTTTGCAATGATTAGACAACTTTCCTTGCCTACTTGGTTTATGTCATTGTCAGCTGCTGATACTAGATGGACAGATCTGTTGAAGATGTTAGCAAAATTGAATGATGGCACTGAATATTCTGAAAAGGAATTAGAAAAGCTAACTTGGCAACAGAAAACAAAGCTTGTCCAGAAAGACCCAGTTACATGTTCAAGGTACTTTGATCATAGGGTACAAGAGTTCCTCAATACTATTCTAAAAAGCAGTTGTGAGCCAGTCGGAAAGGTACGTGACTATTTTTATAGAGTTGAGTTTCAGCAGCGTGGCTCTCCTCATATCCATATGCTTGTTTGGGTAGAAAATGCTCCAACTTTAGAAACAAACTCTGAAGAGGAAATAATTCAGTTTGTTGATCAGTATCTAACATGCAGTAGTGATAATGAGAAGACAGCAGATCTTGTTAAACTTCAAAGTCACAAACATTCTAGAACCTGCAGAAAAAAGGGAAAACCAATATGTCGATTTGGATTTCCATTGCCACCATTGCCAAGAACTATGTTGTTGTACCCTCTTGAGGAGAATGTTGACAAGTACAAAAAGAAGAATACAGAGCTCCAAAAAGTGATGAATGAGTGTAAAGAAAATGAAGATATGACATTTAACGAATTTCTACAAAACATCGCTAAAATGGACTTTGAAGACTACATTTGTTGCATCAGAAGCTCTTTGAAAGCACCGAAGGTTTTCTTAAAACGTAAAACAAAGGAAATGAGGATAAATCCATTTAATGAAAACATACTTCTTGCCTGGAAAGCTAATCTTGACATTCAGATTGTTCTTGAACCATATGGATGTGCTTCATATATAGTTGGTTATATAAGTAAATCACAAAGAGGAATGAGTGCACAACTTGATGCAGCAGCAAAAGAGGCTAGAAGAGGAAACCTTGACCTTAAAAAACAAGTCCGGCATATTGGGAATGTATTTTCAAACTGTGTGGAGGTTAGTGCTCAAGAGGCAGTTTATCTTGATCTGCAAATACCTTTGACAAAGTGCACAAGGGATATTGTTTTCATCAATACATCTATACCTGAAGAAAGAATCTTCCTGCTGAAGCCAAAAGCTGCTCTTGATGAACTTCCTGCTGAATCTACAGATATAGAATCAGAAAATGTCATACAGAGGTATTCTAAAAGACCAAGGCAGCTTGGGAAGTTTTGCCTGGCTGATTATGTTTCAAAGATTGATGTTATTTATCCGAAAGGAAATAAACTACCAGAGAAATTTGATGATACTAATGATGACGACAGTTTCGTCAGTAGCTCTGAAGATGAAGGTCATGAAAGTTTGGATGAAAGTGACACAAAAACTTCAGATTTGCTATTCAAAGCAAAGAATGGAACAAAATACAAGAAAAGAAAAGTTCCAAGAATAATAAGGTATGTTAAATACAACCAGAAAAAGGATCCAGAAAATTACTTCAGAGAGCAGCTAATGCTTTTTGTACCTTGGCGAAATGAACTAAAAGATTTAATTGGTTGTTTTGGCACATATGAAGCTCATTATAACTCTGTACAGACATCATTGATATCCAAAAGAAATGAATATGAGCATCATGCTGAAGAGCTTGAGCTTGCAAGGCAGATGATGGAAGCTGAGGAAAGGGACTATGATCAAATTGCACCAAATGCAGAGCAAGAAAATAGGGAGGCAGAAGAAGAAGGGTCAGGAGAATCAGAAAAGTTTGTTTGTTTTAACCCAAGTAGAGTTGTAGAGCAGAGACATTATGATATTGGAATAGAACTACAGTCAACTTGCTCAGTACCCCCAGTAGAAACTAACAGCATTTTATTACCAGAAGAAGAATACTTAGGACTACTCAGAAGTCTTAATTTGAGACAAAGAGAATTCTTTAATCATATTGTGCACTGGATTAAGTGTAAAGATGAACCAGTCTACGCTTTCCTAACAGGAGGGGCAGGTGTTGGTAAATCAGTAGTGATTCGAGCACTTTATCAAAGTCTGTTCAGGATTTTGAATTTGAAAGATGGAGAAAATCCAGATGAAAAAAGAATTCTGCTGTGTGCGTACATGGGCTTTGCTGCATTTAATATTAGTGGCCAAACTATTTGCTCTGCATTTCACAGGAAAATGTATCAAAAGGGCACAAATCATCTTTCAGCTGATGAGTTAAATACATTCAGAATTAAGTACCGACATCTGAAAATTATCATTATTGATGAAATATCAATGGTAGGCAACATGACACTAAGCTTTATTGACACTCGCTTACAGCAGCTGATGGGAACAAAAGAAGTTTTTGGTGGTTTAAGTGTTATTGCTGTTGGGGATCTTTTCCAGCTTAAGCCAGTAGGTGATTACTTGATATGTCTTGATTTGAAAAAGGGAGCATCTTCACTGGGAAGGAACTTATGGAAAGAGCTCTTTACGATGTACGAATTGGTTGATATCATGAGACAGAAAGACGATCTAGCATTTGCACAGTTATTAAATCGACTTCGATTGAATGAAATGACAGAGGAAGACAAACAAAAGCTGCAGACCCGTGTTGTTGACCGTGAAACTGGTGACTATCCAAAGGATGCCCTTCATTTGTTTGCTATGAATTGTTATGTAGACAAACACAATGACACTATTTTGAGTCAGTTGCCTGGAGAAAAGTTTGTGATTCCATGCCATGACAGTGTTGTCTCAGCAAACATTCCTGCCAGCAGGCACCAGTCCTTGATTGATAATCTCCCAAAGGACTATGGACAAACAGGCCAGCTAAAGAAATCATTGACTGTAGTTGTTGGAATGATTGTTGTTCATACAGCTAATGTAGATGTAGAAGATGGTTTAACTAATGGTGCTACTGGTGTAGTAAAACACGTTGACTTCAGGTGGATGGAAGGAACTAACCGTCCTAGCATTATTTGGGTATTGTTTGATGACCCTCGGGTTGGTAGAGCAACACGTGAGAAAAACAAGAAATTCTACAATTCAAGCATTCATTCAGACTGGACACCTGTATTTGAAACACAACGAACATTTATAGTGAACTACAAAACATTTCAGAGAAGCCAGTTCCCAGTGACACCAGCTTCAGGTAAAACAGTCTGGAAAGCTGAAGGTGCAACAGTTGACAAGGTAGTTGTTGATTTGTCCCAGATTGTAACAAAGAAAATACCACACGTTCACTATGTTGCATTTAGTAGAGTGAAAAAGCTGGAAGATTTATATATACTGAATATGAATGAAGCTGCTATGGAGCTAGATGATGATGTGACTATAGAGATGCAAAGGCTACGCACAGATGCTGCCTTAGAACTGTGTTATGTTCCTCTGTATAAAATCGGATCAGACAAAACCAAAATTGCATTCAACAATGCTAGATCCTTGCATAAACATTATAAGGATGTCCAATTTGAACCAAATGTGTTGGCAGCAGATATCATTGGATTTGCTGAAACAAGGTTATGTAGTAGGGATGAAAATGTACATTTTGCCCTGAAACGGTTCAGACTTATTAGACTTGATGACACAGTAAAAGAGACAAACAACAGACCATATCATGGACTTGCATTGTATGTAAAGGAGTACTTGCAGATTCAGAAAGTTGTTAAAATGCAATGCAAGTCATTTGAATTCATATTCACTAACACTTTCAGCATTCAACGAAGTTATGTTCAAGTTGTTGTGTTGTACAAATACCCAAAAAGTTCACAGACAGATTTTAGAAAAGATCTTAATTGTCATCTTAGGCCTGTTATTGATCTGAATGCTAAATTAGTCATATTAGGTGACTTCAACATACAGATAGATGGTACCAGTACAGGGTTTGTGGATTTTGTGGAGACATTATTTGGGTGTATGCAGCAAATCAAGCAATGTACAACGGACTCTGGATCAGTACTAGATTTGATATTTTCAAATTCTGAAGGGCTTTGTGATGTCATTGAGGCTGATCATAAACTAATATATTGTGCCATAGACAAATAGATATTCAAATGAATGATGCTGAACATGAATGAAGTTATGAAGTACAAAAATCAGAATAAAGATAGCACCCTCAAGTTACATGGCAACTTTACAACTCGGCAAGAACATGGAAATTTAAATGAGCTAAATACATGTATTGTTGTTGACTAGGACTAGCAACTAAAATTGCTTTGTCTCAGTATTACTAAAATCTTCCGAATTGTATGTCATTTCAGAGTAGAATTGAGAATTTTGGTCTTTGTGGAAATCATTAAAAATGTAGGCGTAACCCCACTAGGAATTGAATCAGGTGGTTTAGCTTATTATTGGGGTTGCCACCTTTTTTTTTTCTGTTTAATTTTTTTCTCTCTCTCTGTTTAAGTGTAACATTACATCCAATCATATTCATTTCAGTCATTTTTTGGCACTATGGTGAGTTCTTACAATTAGTTCACAGTGGCATACTTAATGTTCTGTATCAGTAATGAATTATTTTTGAATTGAGGCTTAATTACTGCTCTTAAAGGATCTCAGCTTTACTTTTTTACTCCCTGAATAGGGAGTGTGGAGGCTCAGTAGTAGACCTTAGAACTGGAGCGAGAGCCATCTCTTTGAGGTGTCATATATTTGTAGAAGAAGCTGTAATCACCAAAGTATTGGTCTAGTACTTATGAAGTAGTTGTTCTATTTAGGCATAACTGAAAAGATTTTGAGAGAGACATTAAACCTCAACTCTAACCAAAACAAAGAACAAAATAATTCTTTTATCATTATTGTTACATTTAGGCTGTAAAAAGTATCATAAAGTTATGTATTATTAATAGCAAATTTCACTATGGTAAAATGCAGTAACTGTTGTTATAGTGATATATATAATTTGTGTATAAAGAACATGTAAAAATACATGTATTCTCAAACAAGATGTTAGAATTAAAGAGACTGTGACTATAACATATGATTTGAGTAGAATCTCAAATATGCAGTATATTACTTTTTTTTAATAACATTGAAGCAGGCAGTTAGATGCATTGTGAAAATTTCATTGTAATGATATGGTGATAACTGATGTAACAAGTGCTATATAGTTTTATATTTGTTTTATAAATTTTTGGCAAGAGGATATGCTTTTCACTATATATTAATGCAAATTATGCAATGTTTTGTAAAAAGACATTATTGCAATATATTGATAAACAGTTAGTGGGAGTGGTCTTTTTTATTGTAAAGATTCTGTACATTAGTGAATGGTTGTATTGCTTCACAAAAGCATAGTGACTTAGAGTTTGATTCTGTGTTGATAATGTACATAAATACTGGTCAAAAGTATTTATTATTTACAATTATGTATATAATTTAAACAAAAATGAACATTATGCTGGATTGAATGAATATTAGAAATATACTATCAGTACATATATTTCATTTTGTTTAAACTGTCATACAATCTTAATTTTATTGACAAGTTTATAAACATATTGCCCATTAAAAATGTGTCATTATTTGTCCTATTCTCTATGATGTAGTCTTGTATTGTTAATAGATTGTGTAAAACTATACATTTACAATGATTTTACAAGGTATCTATTTAAGCCACAGAAATTTTACATGCATAAGTCCAGACTTGGAATGTTTTCTAACTGTTAATGTTATAGACACAGTCTCATTACTTCTACATCTACAATAAGATACTAGATTACCCAAGATTATTAAGATTCATGATTAAGTTTCTTCATCTTTTATAATCACCTTTTAAATTGTTGTCATTAGATTATAGTAGCCCTTATCATGTAGTATCTTTGTGTTTTATTTAAAAATAAGTGTCTAAAGTAAATACATTTTGATAGATGAACTATAAGATTCAGTGTACTGTAGTTCAATGAATAAAAAATATTAGAAAGCGACACTAGTTGTGTTTTCACTGAAACTCCTTTTGCAGCAACTAATTTTGCTTACCTGTGTAGTACCGTTAAAATGATGACAGTTGGTTGATTCTGACCTATTGATTACAAAGCTGGGTATGGCAGGACAGAGAAGTAGAAGGCATTAAAGCTATGATCAAGAACTGGCACAATGAGAACAAAGTCTCACAAAATCCCATATGGGAAACAACCAAATTTACAAAAACAGGTACTGGTTAAAGAGAACATAGTATAATAAGCAGAGTTAAATGTAGTAGCTATTTCCTTAAAGGTGGCCAAAATCCATACCAAAACATAGAATAGATAGAACTACTGCTGAACTACTATCTTTGAATGCTCAGCAATATATTTTACTGTTATTGGGCTTTAATTAGTTTTGAGAGGCGCCTAACACTGCGCTCGAAATCAAAGGAGGCACCAAGTGGTAATTAAGGTAAATGGTTTCATCAGATTTGGTCAGTTGATTTCATTTAAGTTTTATATTCCACTCAAGAGCTAAAAGCAAAACCTTCTTTTAAAGCCTTATCAGAAAAACTGGAGAAGCCTGGGATCGAATCCAGGATCCTGAGGAGTAGCTTAACCAACATTCTACAGAGGCTTTGGGTGCACCAGAATGTCCTCCCGGAACAGGCGATAGCTATCTATTAGGGTCTTATATGAGCATTTACAGGACCAATGGTCCTCTGGTATAAATCATGACCTTGGGTTGAAATTGACCTACGAAACTGTTGATTAAAACAAAAAGGTCAAATATTGCGGTGCATTCCTATACCAGAATGGACCGGAATGGACCTGATTGCCGAAATGGACTACTGGAATGGACATTTATATGTGTCATTGAGTACTTTTCATTTGGTTTTTGAGGACAGACTGGCCTAGAATATATACATACAGTGATAAGTTATAGAATTTAACGATAATTAGTTAAATTGTGTTCCTTACGGTCGGGTAGCCTGGGTCAGGTGCCCATATATGGTTATATAGGTCCCCGTCACAGTGCCAGCACATTTTACTCATTTCTACTTCTATATATATCCATATGTTTGCTATAGAACAACCACTGGTGATCTCTATATATTTCAATCAAAGAAACCTATGAACAGTGGCCCTATCCCAGACCCCACCTCTGAGCTTCCCTAACCACCCTGGGAAGTAAATTTTGCTATACTTAGATGAATTTTATCTGATGCAAACTACTCATACGACTACAGAAGTACATTTTATGCAAGTAAATACATTAAAAGCACCCAGAGCCATAGCATAAAGTCCATTCCGGTAGTCCATTCCGGTAATTATGTCCATTCCGGTAAATGAACGCACCCTAAATATTGCCAGAAAGATCTGAAAGTTGGTAGAGACAGACAGTCTATAGAGTTAATAATTATGTGAGTATTTAAGGTCAAGTTTACATTTTACGTTAATTGACTAATATTGCCTTAGCCAAAGGTCATTGATCAAAGACAAAATCTCAGGTGAGCGATATCAGGACCATTGGTCCTCTGGTTTTTAGGACTTCTGGCACTGTGTTGCATAATTAGTCACTTTGTCTGACAAAGGCATTTTTGTTTACAAATATTTGTAAACATGGCTGTTGACAGTTTAGCAAGTGACATTAATGACATACATAATTGATTTTTTGTGTATAAAAATAGTATGCACTTACATAATAATAATTATTACTTTATCTCTTGTTTCATTTTTATTTACAGATTAAAGATGACTTGGCTCAAAAGACCAATAAAACTTTTACTGACTTCACAGCATTGAAATACAGAAGTCAGGTAGTTGCAGGCACAAACTATTTTGTAAAGGTTAGTTTATAACAATGTCCAAAATATCATGGAAAACCATGTCCACTGAATAAAACAAAATATTCAGTTTCTATCAAGATTTTTTAATAAAACAAGGCCATTAAAGTAGTCTGCCTGCAATTAATAAGTCTAAATTCTCTCTCATTTTAGGAATGTGTGGGAAAGTTCACAATGGAATTTCATCATATTGTTATCATGCTAAGTTCAACACATGAACCGTGACACGAGGAAACCAACAATGTGGTTTCTGACCAGGTCAGACATAAACTGCACTGTACGGCCACAGAAGAGAGGTTTTGGATTTAGAAAGTAGAAGAATTAAACTATCCATGTATCGAAGACAATGGCGCTGATCAGCTTCGCAGTTACCGTGAAGCTGATTTGCGTCTTTGTTTTCGCATAGTGCAAAATGTTGGTTTTCTCATGATCCAGCTCATATCGAGAAACAAATCTTTGCATGATTTCACATTTTATTTTGTCTAATCATTGAGACCTACATATAAATAAAGGCAGGCTTTTGTTTGGCATTTTACAATGTCTCAACTCGGGGCTCAAATGAATTGCACAAGTGTATGTGTAGTGTGTATTTGATCTTTCTATAAATTGAGCCGCCTCATGGGAAAACCAACAATCTGCATAGGCGAAAAGAAAGGCGCAGATCAGCTTCGCGGTAACCGCGAAGCTGATCAGCGCCTTTGTTTTCGCTACTCGGATAGTACAATTTCAAGCTTTTAGCCTGCTACTGTAGCTGTACAGGCTGGTTTGTGTCAGACCTGGTCGGAAACCACATTGTTGGTTTTCCCACGAGGCGGCTCAAATTACTTTAATTCTTTTCACTTCCAGATTCAAGTCAGCCCAGATGAATGCATTCATGTTCGTATCTTTGAACCCCTGCCACACACAAATGAGCCTGTTTCCCTACACAGTCATCAGATAGGAAAGACTGTCACTGATGAAATAGACTACTTTTAATGTCATTTCCTGCTATTTGAGTCGCAATAAGAAACATGGTCTTCAGGGTTTCTGAGTCATAAATTCTGACCACGTCCAGCACAAACCTTACTGTGCATTAGCAGAAGACTAGAAGCGTGAAGTTTTGGATTTAATTAGAAGTGGGGTTGTACTATCTTTGTAGCGAAAACAAAATCCCTGATCAGCTTTACAGTTACTGCACAGCTGACCTGAATCTTTGCTTTTACATATAAACCTTGCTAATAACATGGATGGGCCAAAAGTTTTTGACACTGTTTTTGACATGTTAAGAGTCATTTTTGTGACAAAGTTTTTTGCTTGAAGGATCAAAATGATAACTGATTAGTCCTACACTTTTACACAGAAGTACAGATCAAATGTTAAAATGAAATATAATGCTTATGGTTATGAGAGATGTAACTTTTCAAGTTGATAATGATACCAATTTTGATGTTATGTATGATTGAATTTTCATTATTTTTCCTAAAGATAACATGTTTTAGGTACCGATTTGAATAACATCATACTAACATATGAGCCATGTCATGAGAAAACTTGATTTTTGCCTGTGCGCAAAAAAAGACGCAGATCAGTTGTGCAGTACATGTAACTGCACAGCTGATCAGGGCCGTTGTTTTCGCTGCACGGATAGTACAATTCCTCTTCTTCTGAAATCCGAAATTTCAAGCTACTAGTCATCTGTAGCTGCACAGGTGGGTTTTTGTTGGACCTGGTCAAAAGCCTGAAAACCGTTTTTCTAGCATCACGGCTCATATGATACATGTATTGTAAGTAGGTTTTTGACAAACTAGGGTTTTTGCTGTCATCAATAGCATGAAAAATACTCAGTTGATTCACTTCAAAAAGCTAAAATGCACTGGAATTGTGACAAAATGGGTAATTGGAAAGTTCCAGTAAAACCAACATACATGGAAATATTGTATACAAGTTTTTTAACTTCGAAGAAGTTGAGGGGCATATTGGTTTGGGTCTGTCCAGTCCAGTGCAGTGCATGAGTTACGCTTAGCACTCGGTCAAGAACCCTTAGAGCTAAGACATTGAAATTTGGTATGTGGTTTGCATATGAAAATTAAGAGGACCCGTATGTTTTCTTTTAGGTAAATTCAAGGGGCTAGGGGCCCATTCTGCGAGTTATTTCCCTTTTTAATTCTTGATAAAGTGAATAGATATTGGGTACCTTGTGTGCACACAACTCCTCCTACAGTTTAATACCAATTCTCTTGAAACTTAACAGATGTTGTGAGCATGCTTTGAAGATATGCATATTGTTTGGATATAATCCTCAGATTAATTTTTTTTGTCACTTTTTTCGTGCTTTGAACCATCATGCAAACATGTCCATGCAATGAATACCCCCTTAAACCCCACTTTTATACAGTTTCATGCCAATTCTTTTGAAACTTTACCATCTGAAGATATGCATATGGTTTGGATATAATCATCAGATTATTTTTTGTCAATTTTTCAGTTTGAACTTAGTCATTTTTTCAGGCTTTTTAGTGAATGGATAGAGGGTACCTAATACCGATACTTTTGAAACTTTACTGATGTTGTGACTATCCTTTGAAGATATGCATATTGTTTTGGATATCTTCCTCAGATTAATTATTGTTACTTTTTTTCGTGATTTGAACTTAGCCACTTTTGGGGCATTTTGACAATGAAAGTGAATGGACAGTGGGTACCTTGTGTGCGCAACTCCTCCTACAGTTTCATGCCAATTCTTTTGATCCTTTACCTGTGTTATGAACATGGTCTGAAGATATGCATATGGTTTGGATATAAACCTCAGATTATGTTTTGTCAATTTTTCACAGTTTGAACTCAGTCATTTTTTCTGGCTTTTTAGAGAATGGATAGAGGGTACCTTGTGTGTGCAACTCCTCCTACAGTTTAATACTGATACTTTTGAAACTTTGCAGATGTTGTGACCATGCTTTGAAGATATGCATGTGGTTGGGCTATACTCCTCAGATTAATTTTTGTCACTATTTTTGCAATTTTTACACAGTCATTTTTCAGACATTTTCACAATGAAAGTGAGGTCCCTGTTGGGGGCACAGTGTTTCACAAACACATTTTCTAGTTTTGTGAAAGTCACATATCAAGTGGCATTATGGGCATTGAACATTGCTGAAAAATGGATTTAAATTACCTGAAAATGATTTTATATCCTATTTTATTCTTCTTTTGAAGGTGTCTGTTACCACATGCTTATTTTATACTTTGTCAGCCATTATAATATATTCAAATTATAACTATTTCTTGTTTCTATATTCAAGTCCTTTTTCTAAATTTATACATGACGCAAACTTGACCATGCATTACAGAGATTGTTTTCAGCTGTAAAAATTGAAAATTTCATTGGAAAGATTTCGATATTTTTAATATTTTTGCTCAAAACACTGATTGTGGGTACACGTTAGAACCGTCTCAGCGAGGCGGTTCTAACGAGTACCCACAATCTATGTTTTGGAGCAAAAATAAGAAAAACAGATATACCTCTGCATACCCCAGTTTTACTATATAAAAGTGGGGTATGATGGGGTATAGATTTCCTGATGTATCGGCCATAATGATGGAAACTTGTGCCAAGTCAAAAGAAATTGCCACAGATCATGAAAAACGTGTTGAACATGAACATTGAATGTGGGTCTGCTTCGATATGAACTAGACATGCTACAGATCAAGTTATCGCTCTTCCTATATATACTTGGTAGTCCAAATCCATAAAAGTCGCTTAGTTTTCGTTTTGTTGGCATTTTTGAGTACATTATTCTACCTATGCTCATAATATTCCTTGACAAGTGCCCGAACTCGTAGGGGTGGATGCCAGGTCTGTAAATGACCCTGGGTTACAGAACTAGGTCAAAGGTCAAATGAGTGCAAAATAGCAAAAATCTGTAAAAATAAAAATAACCATTATTATTTTGGAAAATCATGGAGTGATTTTAGATAACTTGTACTCATGTTATTCCTTGACATGTGTCCGAAGACAAAGGGGTGGATATCAAGACTGTAAATGCTCCTGGATGACAGAATTAGGTCAAAAGTCAAATGAGTGCAAAATAACAAACACCCGTTGCAATAATCAAGTAATTTGCATATCAAACGTGGACTGACTTAAATCAGCATGTGCTCATTTTATTTATTGACAAGTGCTTAAACTCATACGGGTATATTCCAAGTTTGTTACTGCCTCTGGGTCACGGAATTAGGTCAAAGGTCATATGAGTGCAAAAATATCAAAACCTTTAATAATTACTAAATAATGCGTTTCTATCACAAAATCATGGGCTGGCTTAACAAAAGTTTCCCAAAGCATTTGTAGTACATCTTTGAGATGATTTAAGGTTAATCTAGAAAATAATGCATGTCAGCCATTGAGGTCAAAGGTCAGTTGAGGTCATCCATTCAAAACAGGACATACCCTGAAAATGCATTCACAATTTCAGTTACTGGAACGTTTCAGTTGTAAAAGTAGCTGACAGAGATAGGAGGTCTTGCTGTGCTTGTTTGGCACTGATAGTTTTAAGTATGAAATACAAATCTGGTCTATAGTCATCTGTTCTTGCAGGTGTATTTGTGCCCCATCGCACTGTTTCGCTTAGGAAGAAAGTGTAGCAAAACCAGCCTAAATTATTAAAACAAGCATGTTTCACTATTACCCACAAAATAAATTGTCTTAATCAATACTAATAAATTTTCTTAATCTATACTACTTTTGTATACCATAAGATGTTCATTTTATTTGTACATGGTATGAAGATCCCGTCCTTAGTGAATGTAATTGCCCCAATCCATTGACCCCCCCCCCCCCCTCCCCTCACCCCGCAAGAAAACAAACACGCAAAACGACAAAACAAATCATACAAATGCATTATTCATTTTGCCCATTTTTTAGAACTGTAGCAAATTCCAAAATTTAAGTCATGATATAAAATTTGGAAATTATGAAACTTTCAAAGATGGGTTACAAAATGGCTACCAACACAAAATGCTTGACATTAGGAGAACAATACGGTTATGCTAAACTTACTGGTCCATCTTTGATTATGCGATAACTTTAATTTTACAGTCAGTTGTTATTTAGCAAATAAAACTGCAACATTGATAGGTATTGCAGCGTTCCAAGAAGACAATGCTGAACTACCTATGCTCAGAAGCAAACGTTTAGTCAGTGAAAATAAATGTTAAATTCCATTGAGCCTATTAAATCAATGTGTCTTCAAACCTCCTTGATAGTTTAGGGTTGAAAATATTGATATTTCCAATATAAACAATTAAATTATCGTATGTGGTTTTGCAAGAGTGCATACACCAATTTTCCTTCTTATTTTAAATCAAAGGGAGGCAATCTCCAAATTCTTTAATTTTGACCTGTTATTTCTTAAGACTGGGGCTGAATTTTCGGATTCTTGTCACTAGCAACTTCTATTCCACAACGCTATAAATAAAAGTAATGATTTTATCATTCATCGAGAAGTTGCAGAAATTGTGTTTTGCGAATAAGGCCAATGACTGTATCAAAATGTAGAACTTGGATAATTTCTTATCAACTTTAGAAAGAAAGAATCCTTTGCAAATTCATCAAGAAGGAACAACTAAGGCCATCAGCAGGATAAATTGTTACGCGGCTATTCAAAGTTAATAACAATGTCAAAACTTTATACTCTGAGTTGCACGTTTTATGCGCTGAGGTAAGCAAAGAGTGAATAAAATGATATTTTAACCTCATTTACACCATGCTAGAGAATTATGGTAAAATATGCAAATAAGAAAAATGGTACTTCTAATACGAGCAAAGACAGCATGCATTAGTGCAGTAAACCAGTCTTTGTGGTTGCAGTGGTGAGATGATAACAATTGTCATGCCAGAATTGCCTAACCCATGCTATTCCTAGGCCAAATCTAGGGACAAGGAAGTAATGTGACACTGTGTGTCATAGATGATACGCTGGTACAATTTATGAGAGCCATGACGAAATTCACATATAAGAAACTCAGTACGTTGGACACAAGTAAAGCTTACATATATATGTGCAGTACTCCCCATTACCATTCTTGGTAGATGAGAAAGATTTTTATTGACAGGATTTGTTGTTAGTACGGCTCATGTTGCATGAATAGTTACTAACAATATGTTTTAACTTTTAAATTATAGAATGAGCAGCGTCCTCAGTAAAGCCATAGTTCGAATCAGCAGTGACTTTTCAATTTTATCTGTCTAAACACCAAACATACACAAGTTAATTTACTTCATAAGTAAAATATAAATGTGAGTAGTCTCATCAAATGATAAAAAAGCAGCAGCTTAGCTTAATCAATGAAATAATGTATTTATGATAATCACCTAATAACATACATCTTATGATTTTATACAATACTCGATTGTGTAAAATTCCCAAAGTTTCTATATGATACCTTAATGAATGGATGTATGTACAAATGCCTAAGTCAAAGCTAGCATATCAATGCCAGCACAACTAAGGCAATCTCTCTACCAGTGCAAGACATATCTACATAATCAGTTTCCACACACAAAAAACATTAAGATCTTTCATGTCGAAAGGCTTTAACTTCACCAAAATGTTTTGCTCTTCCAATTACACTCTGATCACTCTGCTGACAAACCATATCATGTGACCGTAAGCCAAGCCTAATGGCGTAGTCATGTCAATATCAGCCAGTGTCCTTGTTTGTTTACTCATGTTGGCGTGTCGGTCGCATATTGCCATGACGTTAATCTTGAAAATGTAACGTTTAGGCTATTCCAAAAGTCCAAAAGTCTGATTTAATGTAAAATATCCGGCAAATTAGCAACAGTCTTTGGAACTGAAAGACAGATACGTACTTGATTGATAATAAAATGTGAATATTATTACTGAAATTCAGATGTTTAGCTTTCACTAGATGATGAAAAAAAGCAGTTTTAATGTCTTTGAGAGGCCCGTCGGGCTTCACAAATAAAAAAAACAGCCTGAATTTCAATCAATTTATACTTATCATTGATACACTATTTATTGATCTGGCAGTTTCGAAGAATAGATTAGCTTGACGACTTAATTATTGAAGAGAATACGCCCTGAACCAGTCGCTTGCGATGAAATCAAGATTACTTAATGTTCTCCATACGTAAGGTAATACAATTTTACCAATACATACTCAATTATTGCTGTTGTGGCAGCCATCTTGACCACCATCATTATACAAAAAGTAAAAAATAAAACATTAGTATCAATCTGACTCTTTTGAAATGACTCTGATTACCATCAATGCTCTTATTTTCAATCATCACATTTCTCAGGGTCAAAATTAGAAAACAACATGAAAAATAATTATTTTGTCCTTACATGACATTGAACCTCAAGTATAAATCAATATCATTTATAAATCCAAACTAACTGATGGCAATCAACACCATAAATGTATCAAGTGTTTCTTAGTTTAACAAAACTGATCAATTGCAATATACGAAATTACGATAAAATTGAATGTGTATGAAGATTTTTAGATAAGGGTAAGTTACAAGTACTTGTACATATATCAACTGTTATAGCATTCTCTTGTTTTGGCAGCCATATTGAACACCATCTTAAAATGATAAAAACTACAAAATCAAACAGTAGTCTCAAGAAGTACCTAAAAGAACTTGATCCCCATCAGAATACCACTGACACTGATGTAATACAGACAATTGTAAAATGGCATAAAATAAGCATTTTTTGCACTAAAGTGACCTTTGACCTAAATCTGCATCACTTTCTTGTAAAAATTGTTGCTGATTAAACCTCACAAAGGTATTAGATGTAATTTAGGGGTTATCTTGACAAATAAATTGAAAATATTACATAAGATATTGCTGATATGTTGAAATATATGAAATTTTGCACTTAGTTGACCTTTGACCTACTTTTGGGACTCCAGGGCATTTTCAGACTTGGCATCCACCCTAGCGTGTATTCTAACACATCAAGGAACACATTTAGCATGGATGCCAAAATGTACTCAAAAATGCCAACAGAAAAATATTTTGATGGCTTGGGAGGCCAACTAATACTAAAGAATTTTACACATTTCTTATTCTGCAGGCTACTTTTGGTGTTAAGGTATGGCTTGACATTTCAGGCACAATTTTTCAGTCATGTTGTGATAGAGCCAACACTTCCTGGCTTTTTGGTCACAACAACACTGATATAGATTTTGAACCCAGATCCTCTCGTTCCAAAGTTTGTCACTCAACCACTAGACATGTTCTCAAGAAAAGAGGACCAGGCTTGTATAGAAATTTCAAATTCAAAATTCATGGAGTTGAAAGGAAACAAATGTCAGACAAAATTATCTTAGATTTATTGTGCCATTTTTAGCTCACCTGAGCCGAAGGCTCACAAGGTGAGCTTATAGGATGGCCATGATCCGGCTGTAGCGGCGATCAACTATTTTTGCCCAAGGCTTGTTTCTCCGCCACAGTACAATATTTTATTCCAACAAAAACACAACTTGATAAATCAACTTATTTTTATTTTTACTTTTACACACAATATACACCTTTTAATTTCGCCTTATTTTGCCTTAGTTTGAAAAGAAAAATTTTGACTTTATATAGTGCCACGAAGCTCCGCTAACAAAACTCACGAGCTGCACGAAGTCATCGTGGCATGAATACCTCGTGACTTCATGCAGCACGTGAAGGCTCCATCGGAGCTACATAAAAACAAACAAACAACGTTGGAGCAAAACTGTACAAAATTAATCGCGTGCTTCGCGACACTGCCCCTCAAAAATAAACCAAATTAATCCCAATCTTCATAAAAGTCATTATCGATGGATACAACAGCATCGTCTATTTGATTTCCGCCAACGTATCTCGTCTGTCTTCTATACGTAATGACAAATGTCTGTGTTCTTGTCTGCATGGTAGAAATATCAATGGCCATCTCATCTTCACTATCGATGATTATAATTGAATCATCATCGTCCCTGACCACATCATCTCCAACCAATGAATCACCGCCACTTATAGAATCACCATCCCTCTGCACATCATCTCCATTTACTGAATCACCACCACTTATAGAATCACCATCCCTCACCGCATCATCTCCATTTACCGAATCACCACCACTTATAGAATCACCATCCCTCAGCGCATCATCTCCATTTACTGAATCACCACCATTTACCGAATCACCATCCCCCAGCGCATCATCTCCATTTACCGAATCACCACCATTTACCGAATCACCATCCCTCCTCGCATCATCTCCATTTACTGAATCACCACCATTTACCGAATCACCATCCCTCAGCGCATCATCTCCATTTACCGAATCACCACCATTTACCGAATCACCATCCCTCAGCGCATCATCTCCATTTACCGAATCACCACCATTTACCGAATCACCATCCCTCACTGCATCATCTGCAACCTCTGAATCATCGCCACTTACAGAATCACCGGCATCACTTATCATCGAAATTCCGCCACGAACCGAATCTTCATCGTTCCCATCTTTCCCATTCTGCACCGACTCCGCTCCATGCTTATACCCATCGTTCATCGAACCAGTAGGTTTCTCAGCATCTTCATCGCTCAACGAACCACCATTGTTATTCACGTCATTTACGGTTATATCATCTAAATAACCTAATTCAAAATCAATAACTCTCTCATTGAAGCTTCTCATCCTGTTTATATCATCAATCAAATCGAACACAGTGTCATCCTCGCTAACATCTTCATAGTATTGTGACGTATCCTGATTATTGTCACCCCGAGGTGCTCTGCATGCCATCTCACGTCCTCTAATTGCTGTGTACCCATGGTTTATAATCAAGTGTTTGGACAAATAGCTCCTTCGAATGAATTTTCTGTTACAATTCACTTCAACACACTTCCAGTGTTCCACAACACTATGGCGTTCATTTTTGTGCCTTTTGAGATTACGTTTATACTTATACTTATTCCCACATTCACACTGGTACATTTTTCTGAAATAGAGAACACTTTTAAAACCTTGATAATCCTATTTGTACTAAACAGTTTGTATTTGACAGCGATATATCTACAGCACACTACTTCACTATATCCACGTGCAGTAAAATTGTACTAGGTTGACACGACTCCGCCAGGTTATACACATTTATGCACGGACTATTCTTTCATGTAAACAAGGTAAACTTATATATCGTTTGCTCCACTAGAGTACATATACACTAGTACTTGCACGAACTTTTTCGCTTGTAAACAAACGACTACATTGACACATGGATGACTGCACTTTTTAGTACAATAAGATATGGAAGCAACTTTGTGTAGTTGTCCTGCATTTTCACCAATTTAAACTGTGTTTCATTTCTATCACTCAAAACACATGATAAATTTATATATTTTTAACCTTTTTACAACACTTCATTTTACATTTTATACACAATTTTAATAGTTTGTTTTTTTATTAAACATTTCACAACATTTCACATTCACATTTATTTATATGTACACTTTATTCCTCTGAATTTTTATCTATTCACGTTTACATGTACATTTTACATGCACATTTATTTATGTACACTTTATCCTTCTGAATTTTTATATTTTTACTTTCACATTTTATAGTATTTTACAACACTATTGTTCATATTTTATAGTATTTTACAACACTATTGTTCACATTTTACATGAACAATTTACTCCTTCAGAATTTTCTTTATTTTCAGGTTTGCCGTTTTAGCAGCCGCTCTCTGTGGTCGTTGTCGGATTCCTGTTTCTATGGGTACTGTCGACAGCCGTTGCACAGAATTTTTGAACTTTTCAGCACTTTCACCAGATACTTCCACTGGATACAGTAAATTCAAAGGTCGTCCGATTATACGGCCAGACGGTAACGACAGTTTTGCCGAACGAATGCACCCATCACGACTGCTAACTAGACGAATCACTTTCCCAAGTCTCCAACTGCCACGAGGAATATCTTCTTTCA
Organism: Rugalucina vietnamica; assembly: GCA_964017185.1. Lineage (NCBI taxonomy): Eukaryota > Metazoa > Mollusca > Bivalvia > Lucinida > Lucinidae > Rugalucina > Rugalucina vietnamica. The sequence goes on along the minus strand of OZ024874.1, from coordinate 24,991,680 downwards.
CAAGTACAACGTCACCCTCCCCTGGCGAAAAATGAGACTGCTTGTGTTTAGACTTCAACTCACATTTTGTCCTTTCCCGAAGACTCAATAAGTATTCGTCTCGCCAGATTTTCCAAAAGACGTTTAACAGCTTCTGTCCCTTCTTCCATGTTTCCAGAAGTCTCTCTGAAGTGCTTTCATATGGCTGATAATCCTCGTCATTTGCATCATATTCTAGTTCTGGAATCCCTGTTTGTGGATTTAGTGTCAGGAAATGATTTGGGGTAAGAGTGATAGATGAAGCTATATCATCTGACACATACACAAGAGGTCTAGAATTGATAGTTGCTTCAACTTCTTTTAGCACGGTTTGAAGTTGGACGTAATCTAGTAGTTTCCGATTTAGTGTTTTTCGTAGAGCTCGCTTGACAAGACTAACAAGCCTTTCGTAAAATCCACCCATCCAGGGCGCTAATTCTACTATGAATTTCCTTTCCATTGTATACCTTTGTTGGAAACATGATTTTGTACCTCTTCACTCATTGTTACAGTTTTCCAAATCAAACTGAGAGCACTGTCTGCTGTTTTAAACGTTAATGAGTTGTCACTGATGATTTCTACGGGACAACCTCTCTGTGATACGAATCTCCGAAATCCAAGAAGGAACTCCTCGGTCGACATGTCTCGTAGTAGTTCAAGATGTACTGCGCGTGTCACAAGGCACGTGAGTAAACAAATCCACACTTTCTGTTGGGTATTGCCTGACCTTACAAACATTGGTCCCAAGTAGTCTAAACCGGTTCTTGAAAATGGCGTGGCTTCCGTAATGCGCGTCTTTGGCAGCGGAGCAAAAGAAGGCATCTTATATGGCCCTCCTTCATGGCGACGACACACTAAGCACTTTCCAATAACAAGCCTGACTGTTGCACGACCATGGGGAATCCAGTACTTGTATCTTACAGAGCTTAAACACTGTGAAACACCACTATGCATATTCTCTTTGTGAATCTTCTCTATCAGAAGGTGTGTGAATCTTTCTTGTTTTGGCAATAACACAGGCCTGCGAGCACTTTCACTTATCCTGGCTTCATCGATTCGACCTTTGCATCTTAAAATCCCTTCATCATCTATATACACACCAAGCTGCTTCTGTAAGTTATTTGATTTCCCATTAGCTATTGCCTCATGTGTATCACAGAAATTCTTCCTTTGAATATACACAACCCACATATTTTCTGCCTTTTTCAATTCAGAACTGGGCAGTGGCCCTTGTACACTTTCTGTTTTCCTTAGCTTGTTAATGAAACGGATGACAAGAGCCGTAACTCTAATCAACTTTGTGAATGAAGAGTAATTCTCACTCTTGATCTCAAATGGAGAACTGTTTCTAGAATTATCTGTCACCACATTCTCTGACACATTTAATACTTTGCTAGATTGAATTGCATCTGATTTCTTCAATTCAGCTCTGGAATCTATTTCTGCTCTTTGACTGAATTCTTTCAATGTTCCTGGCCATTCTGTATCTGGTTCTGTCAACCAGTTTGGTCCATTCCACCACAACTTATCTTGGCATAAGTTTTGGAAAGTAGCACCGCGAGATGCAATGTCGGCAGGATTCTCTCCGGATGTGACGTAACCAAACACAATATCACCATCACTTTTGATCTCTTTCACTCTATTTGCAACAAAAACAGACAAATCCTTTTCTGAGTCTATCCACTTTAACACGCATTGGGAATCTGTCCATAAATGTGATCTCTCGATGGGAATATTGAGCTGCTGCTTTACAAATCTGATACATCGGACACCTATAACCACTGCCAAAAGCTCTAAGCGCGGTATCGTCATTTCTTTCAGCGGAGCAAGTCTTGTTTTGCAGAATAAAAGATCCGACCTTGATTCAGAATTGCTGCTTTCTTGGAAAAGATACACTGTTGCAGCATAGGCATGTGCCGAAGCATCACAAAAGCACAAGAGAATATACCTTACTGTGTTGACATTTTCATTTAGAGCGATACATCGGTTAATTTGATGCTCAGGAAGTTTTGACAAATCCGAACTGACCGCGTTCCAAACTGAAATATCCTCACTACTAAGTGCATCGTCCCAATCCAAATGCTTATTCCAAAGAGACTGAATGAATATCTTTCCCTTAAGAAGAACAGGTGAAAGTAATCCCATAGGATCAAATACTGATGCTACTTGTTTCAGAACACTGCGTTTCGTTGGAATTTGAGATACTAGCGTACTGGGTGTTTTCAAAGAGATGGTATCCTGTTCAACACTCCATGTATGCCCTAACACTTTTACTGAATCACAAGTTGCCCTATCACTGAATGGAATGAACTGGTTCACTGTTTCGTTGTTCGTAACCCACTCACGAAGATTCATGGAAGCCTCCTTGAAAATATTTTTTGCACCGTGATACAGACTGACAGCTTCTTCAACACTATCTGTGCCAGTTATCAAATTGTCGACGTATATGTCGCGCTTCAGTTTTTCAGCTAACTCACTTTCATATGAGTCCAGATGGCATTCCACGGTTGCTCCCAGGAGAAACGGACTTGTTATTATTCCGAACGGGACACGACAAAACCTGTATTCTTGTACGTTATCACTATCTACTCTCAGTTGCTGATGGTCTTTCAACCAAAGAAACCGTGTAACATCCCTTTCAGTAGGTTGTAAGCCAATCTGTAGAAATGCTTTTTCTATGTCTGCTACAACAGCTACAGTGCGAAGTCGAAATCTCATGAGCAGCCCACATAAATCGTTGAGCATAACCGGACCTCGATACAGACATTCATTAAGGCTTTTGTTTTCTTTCCTAGTCTTGGCTGATGCATCGTATACTATACGAAGTTTGGTTGTTGGTTTCAGTGGGTTGATTACAGCATGATGTGGTAAATAATGCACGATATTTGTTGTCTCTGAATTATTCACTTTCTCGATCACACCTTTCTCAAGCTGGTCCTTTATGATTGAATCGTACGTGTCCATTACCTCTGCTTTATCTCTCATTCTAGTCACAACTGATTTCAACCGACCCAACGCGAGCTCTCGATTAACAGGTAAATCAGCAGTGTCATCTCTCCAAGGCCATGTTACTTGGTATCTGCTGTCTTCGAACGTGAGCGTTTCTTTGAAGTGCTTCTTAACAACATCATCATGTTTAGTACTAGGATCATCGAGAATACCTATGGCTTCAATATTCCAAAAATCTTCAAGATCTGGTTTGGTGGGTATCACCGAGTCGACAGCTGTAAAAACTTCTGTTTCAGTAATGTTGTTCCCGTATGTTAAGGTTAACATGGATGATTCTTTCACACTTGTTTCAGTTGCCTTTGTCCTACCTGTGAGTATCCATCCTAACTTTGATGCAAGAAGATACAAGCCAGGTTGTACCTCAATCTTCTGAGAAAGAATTATATCCAGATAAAAATCACTTCCTATCAATAACTCTACTGTGGAAGATTCTGTATATGAAGGAACACTATCTGCCATATCTAAACTTTTCATCAAATGCACCAAATTCTCAGAAGAATACAAGTTCAATGCTGTACGTTGAACCGAGCCACTGATGAAAGGCACAATGTTTGCACTGACTTCTAGGGGTTGACCTGTGTTTAACTGGATATTCAACTTCGTTTGTGTTGTTTTTACTGTTTTAGGAGTTTCACAACCAAACGTCACTAGTTTTATCTCTTCTGTTTTCTCCCTCCTAAGTTGAAGTTGCTCCGCCAAACCTTCCGTGATATATGTACGTTGAGAACCAGAATCTAATAGAATTCTCACTTGTTCAACTTTAGACTGATTTAAGTTGGTGACTTTTGCTTGAGCTGTCTGCATGAGCACCATTTCACCTGACGAAACAAGAGCATTTTCACCTTCACATATTTCAACTTCACTGACTTCATTGCACCCACTAATTTCATTAGATAAATGAGCACTGAATAACTTTGCTTGAAACTTCCTTGGACATAAACTCCGGTGATGTGAATTTACCTGACCACAGTAGACACATGATTTATTTTTCTTACAATCTTTCGACAGATGACCTGATTTCAGACATTTAAAACAACTATCTTTCAACTGCTTTTTTCGGTCTTCGATTGTGCGATATGTAGGGCACTCATCGCTCCAGTGGCGTTTGTCACAGTACCTACACTGGTCAAAATATCTAGTACCGGAGTGCTGTTTTGTGCTAACTACAAGCGCCTCCGCCGAACCTACTGTGTTTTGCTTTGCTCCGCCGAAGCCACCAGTTGCTCCTTTATCTGTACTGTTTGACATGTTTTGAGCGCCGCTCCAGTCATTTGCTCCGTTTCTCCAATTAGTACTAGGCCCAAACTTTGGTTTACCTTCATACCTCGGCTGATTGGATCTTAGTTGGCGTGTGTCTTGTGAACTGTCTTGCTTGTCAGCATGTTCTCTTGCTGTGATGTACTCATGGAGTGTGCGCCGTAATGCATCTACGGTCCATTTGTTCTTTGCTCCATGCATGATTTCTAATTGTAACAGGACTTCTTGGGGCAGCTTTGCACGTATCATTGAAACAAAAACATCCTGATTGACATTTTGTTTGAGTACCTCTAGACTCCGAAGGTGTCTTTCCATGTTATCCAGCAAATTTCTTAAACTACTGGTACTACTTGATGCATGTGGTAAATTTATCATTTGGTTATAATGGAGATTAATCACTTCTTGTGAATCACCAAATCTGTCCTTCAGAATATCAATCGCTATTATGTAATTTTCATTTGACAACGCTAAGCCTGAAATGGCTTTTTGTGCTTCTCCAGTTACTTTGCTCTTGAGGTAATTGAATTTTTCAATGTTAGATAGTTTCTTATTTCTATGTACTGAACACTCAAAACTATCCCAAAATTCCGTCCATTTTAGTTTATTTCCAGAAAAGGGCATTATGTCTATTTTGGGTAACTTTACTGTGGTAGCTAATTCTTTTTCCTTTTTGTCTTGCTTTTCAAGAAAATCATGTTGTTGCCTCATTTGATCTACAACAATGGCATTCATTTGCTTTTGCAATTCAACTATATGAGTCATCCCAACCTTTTCTTTCACATCGGCCTCTTTTGCTTTGTTTTCCTTGATTTCATCTTTCATTTGCTTAAGATTCAGTACACATTCTATAGCCTTATCACAGATTGATTCATTTTCAGTGACTAGCTGCTCAGACAACTCCTTGTCTGAATCACCGATGGCCTCCGCCAGTTTATCGGTCTGATTTTCAACTTTGTCACAATAGATTTGTAATTTTTCAACACAATTATTTATTTTGAGTGTCAACTCTGTTTCGTCAAACAAAGCGACATCATACGTGAGAATTTCCGAAGCACATTTTGTTTCCTTTTTCAAGATATTTATATATCTTGTCCGAACTCCTTTCAAGTATGGCAAATTAGAGCCCATGATTTTGGCACACAGAAATTAAAGTGAAACGTAACTTTTATTTACCTTTCTTTTTTCTTTCTTGCTCCCGGGTTCCGGCACCAATGAATGTAGCGGCGATCAACTATTTTTGCCCAAGGCTTGTTTCTCCGCCACAGTACAATATTTTATTCCAACAAAAACACAACTTGATAAATCAACTTATTTTTATTTTTACTTTTACACACAATATACACCTTTTAATTTCGCCTTATTTTGCCTTAGTTTGAAAAGAAAAATTTTGACTTTATATAGTGCCACGAAGCTCCGCTAACAAAACTCACGAGCTGCACGAAGTCATCGTGGCATGAATACCTCGTGACTTCATGCAGCACGTGAAGGCTCCATCGGAGCTACATAAAAACAAACAAACAACGTTGGAGCAAAACTGTACAAAATTAATCGCGTGCTTCGCGACACCGGCGTCCGTCCGTCCGTCGTCCACAATTTCAAAGATCTTCTCTGAAACCGCTTGGCCGATCTAGTTGAAATTTTATGTGGCGCCTCCTTGGGTAGTGGCATTTCAAGTTTGATCGCGAAATCCAGGTCACATGACCAAGATGGCCGCCACGCCCATATATGGTAAAAACCCTTCAAAAATCTTCTCCAGAACCGGTGGGCCGATTTCCACGAAACTTGGTATGTAGCATCGGGGACTTCAGCCCATCATAGTTTGAGAAAATGATGACCCTTGGATGACCTTGACCTATTTTACGGCAAGGTCAAATTTGGAAACATAGGCTTTTACATGGGAAAAAGTGAAAACTATGGATTTTTTGAAAACTATTGCAGCCTGAGGCCTGAAAAGTGGTAGATGCAAACAACTAATGGAGTAGATGAAGGTATGTGATTAATATAGGTCAAGGTCATCTCTTGACCTTGGCCAGTCTGTTGTCCATACACACTTTTCAAAGATCTTCTTCTCTGAAACTGCTTGGCCAATCAAAGTGAAATCCATGGGTAGGGGAGACGAAAGTTTGATCACGAAATCCAGGTCACATGACCAAGATGGCCGCCACGCCCATATATGGTAAAAACCACTCAAAAATCTTCTTCTCCAGAACCGGTGGGCCGATTTCTACGAAACTTGGTATGTAGCATCAAGGACCTCAGCCCATCATAGTTTGATAAAATGATGACCCTTGGATGACCTTGACCTATTTTACGGCAAGGTCAAATTTGGAAACATAGGCTTTTACATAGGAAAAAGTGAAAACTATGGATTTTTTGAAAACTATTGCAGCCTGAGGCCTGAAAAGTGGTAGATGCAAACAACTAATGGAGTAGATGAAGTTATGTGATTAATATAGGTCAAGGTCATCTCTTGACCTTGGCCAGTCTGTTGTCCATACACAATTTACAAAGATCTTCTTCTCTGAAACTGCTTGGCCAATCAAAGTGAAATTTTATGTGGAGCATCCATGGGTAGGGGAGACGAAAGTTTGATCGCGAAATCCAGGTCACATGACCAAGATGGCCGCCATGCCCATATATGGTAAAACCACTCAAAAATCTTTTCCAGAACCGTTGGGCCGATTTCCACGAAACTTGGTATGTAGCATCAAGGACCTCAGCCCATCATAGTTTGATAAAATGATGACCCTTGGATGACCTTGACCTATTTTACGGCAAGGTCAAATTTGGAAACATAGGCTTTTACATAGGAAAAAGTGAAAACTATGGAATTTTTTGAAAACTGTTACAGCCTGAGGCCTGAAAAGTGGTAGATGCAAACAACTAATGGAGTAGATGAAGGTATGTGATTAATATAGGTCAAGGTCATCTCTTGACCTTGGCCAGTCTGTTGTCCATACACACTTTTCAAAGATCTTCTTCTCTGAAACTGCTTGGCCAATCAAAGTGAAATTTTATGTGGAGCATCCATGGATAGGGGACACGAAAGTTTGATCGCGAAATCCAGGTCACATGACCAAGATGGCCACCACGCCCATATATGGTAAAAACCACTCAAAAATCTTCTTCTCCAGAACTGGCTGGCTGATTTCCACGAAACTTGGTATGTAGCATTGAGGACCTCAGTCCATCATAGTTTGATAAAATGATGACCCTTGGATGACCTTGACCTATTTTACGGCAAGGTCAAATTTGGAAACATAGGCTTTTACATAGGAAAAAGTGAAAACTATGGATTTTTTGAAAACTATTGCAGCCAGAGGCCTGAAAAGTGGTAGATGCAAACAACTAATGGTGTAGATGAAGGTATGTGATTAATATAGGTCAAGGTCATCTCTTGACCTTGGCCAGTCTGTTGTCCATACACAGTTTTCAAAGATCTTCTTCTCTGAAACTGCGCGGCCAATCAAAGTGAAATCTTATGTGGAGCATCCATGGGTAGGGGAGACGAAAGTTTGATCGCGAAATCCAGGTCACATGACCAAGATGGCCGCCACGCCCATATATGGTTAAAACCACTCAAAAATCTTTTCCTCCAGCACCGGTGGGCCGATTTCCACGAAACTTTGTATGTAGCATCGGGGACCTCAGCCCATCATAGTTTGACAAAATGATGACCCTTGGATGACCTTGACCTATTTTACAGCAAGGTCAAATTTGGAAACATAGGCTTTTACATAGGAAGAAGTGAAAACTATGGATTTTTTGAAAACTATTGCAGCCTGAGGCCTGAAAAGTAGTAGATGCAAACAACTAATGGAGTAGATTAAGGTATGTGATTAATATAGGTCAAGGTCATCTCTTGACCTTGGCCAGTCTGTTGTCCATACACACTTTTCAAAGATCTTTTTCTCTGAAACTGCTTGGCAAATCAAAGTGAAATTTTATGTGGAGCATCCATGGGTAGGGGAGACGAAAGTTTGATCGCGAAATCCAGGTCACATGACCAAGATGGCCGCCACGCCCATATATGGTAAAAACCTTTCAAAAATCTTTTCCTCCAGAACCGGCAGGCCAATTTTCATGAAACTTGGTATGTAGCATTTGGGACTCCAGCCCATCATAGTTTGTTGAAATGATGACCCTATGATGACCTTGACCTATTTTACGGCAAGGTCAATTTTGGAAACATAGGCTTTCACATGGGAAAAGGCGAAAACAAACTGTTGCAGCCTGAGACCTGAAAGTTGCTAGATGCAAACAACTAATGGAGTCAATGAAGGTAAGTAATTAATGAAGGCCAAGGCCATGTCTTGACCTTGGTCCAAGGTCATTTAAATATCAAAATTAAAATAGAAATTTTTCAAGTAAATTTCAGTTTACTGAGCATACTTACCATATTCTCTATTATTTGCTTACTTCTACTACCCTCGATCTAAAAAATTCAGAGGTGACCCCTAGGAACGAAGTGACCCGATGTCGTAAGTGGGAACGAAACGACCCTCAGTCCCGTTGAATAGAATTACAGAACGGGAACCAATCAGATTTTCTACCCAATATATACAAATATAGTATATATAAGGAAGGAGGGGTTGGTTTGAGGTGGGTCTACCATAGAGAATATGGTAAGTATGCTCAGTAAACTGAAATTTACTTGAAAAATTTCTATTTTACTGTATCGCATACTGACCATATTCTCTATTATTTGCTAGAATCACTCATTTGGAGGGAGGCTTCCTCTTAAAAGGGGTCATCCTCTGAAAGACTTTCCAGAGATATTTCCCAGGATCCAGAAGATCATAAAAAAATGATCCACAGTAAGATCCTGTATAAGAATAAGTATGAGGAAATAAATCTCCTAAATTCTAGGAATATATCTCTAGAAGTCAACATTTGACATCCATTTACCTTATAATAGTCCGGCATATTCTTGAGGATGTCCGATCCATCTCAGTAGTTTACTCATGTTGGGCCGTAGACTCGGGGCCCCCCCCACCACTTTTTGAGCCGTGACCAATGGACCCAAATTCTGGAGGTTTGTGGTTTGCTCCTTGAAGTCTCGTAGATAGAACTTGGCAAATGTGGAGCTACTTGACCAAACGGCCGCCTGCAATACTTCGTTCAGAGGAATGGAGTTGAAGTATGCCCAAGAGGCGGATAGAGCTCTCAATTCATGAGCTTTGATTTTAAGAAGTTTGATTTGTCTCTGAGAGATGGACTTATAAGCCAGCTTGATGGTAAATTTTACCCAATTAGAGATTGTAGATTTCTTAATATCATGATCTCCTTTTGTGGGAATGAATAGTCTTGTTCTAGAACCTCTTAAAGATTTAGTTCTTTTCAAATAGATTTTAATTGCTCTTATGGGACATAGTAGGCTATTAAAATCCTTGCTCTTACATGTGTTAGATAATTTAGGAATATGAATAGAATCTGGAGCTTTTGACGGCAATTGATTCTTAGCTAAAAACCCAGATTGCGTTCTAACAGTAACAGAACCATCAACATGGCTGAATCTAAAAAGATTCAGAAATTTGTCTATAGAAAAAGCATGAATCTCACTGACACGTCTAGCTGTGGCCATGGTGAGTAAAAATGCTGTTTTCATGGATAAGTGAATTAATGATGCCTCATGTAAAGGTTCAAAAGGGGCTTTACAAAGACAGGAGAGTACAAAGGCTAAATCCCATTTGGGAGCTAAGGATCTACTAACAGGTCTTTGGATTTCAAATGATTTGATAAGTTCAGAAATAACTGGATGTGAGCCAATATTGTTTCTTGAACTAAATTTTAAGGTATTGGATATAGTAGATCTATAACCTTTAATAGTACTGACTTGACATTTTTTATCCGAGAAAAGATAAGTCAGAAAATCAGCAACTACATAAGGAGAGGCCTTGACTGGATCAACTTCCCGTTTATTTGCCCAATCGACAAAGCATTGCCATTTGGCGTCATACACTTTTCTCGTAGAAGGTCTTCTTGCCTTAGAGATGTGTTCGGCAACTTGTCTTGAAAATTTCTGATCAGTGATTGATCGCTTGATAATACCCAAGCGTGTAGTCTCAGTAGCTCTGGGTTTTGATGTAGAAATCTTCCTTGTAATTGTTGTAGTAGGTTGGGAATTACTGGAAGAGATATTGGTGGTGAAATTAACAGACTTAGAAGGTCTGGAAACCACTGTCTGTTTGGCCAGAATGGTGCTATCAAGACTATTTGACATTGGGATAGTCTGATTTTGTTGAGAACAGCTGGTATCAGATGAAATGGAGGGAATGCATAGGCATGTATGAAATTCCAGTTCATCGTTAGTGCATCTATTGCAAGAGCCTTTTGATCCGGGATTGGTGACACGTACATTGGTAATCTGTGATTTAGGCGTGTCGCAAAAAGGTCTATGTTGGGAATTATAGTCATTTGAAAAATTGCATTGACTATAGATTGGTTGAGAGACCATTCTGTCGCAATAGGTTTCGAAATTCTCGACAGTTGATCGGCCAAGATGTTGAAGCGGCCAAAATATGTCTTATAACAAGTTCTATTTTGTTTTGAAGACACCAATGAAGGATGTTCCAAACTTCCAGGCAAAGATCTGGCGAGTGTGTCCCCCCTTGTCTGTTCAGGTAAGCCACCACAGTAGTATTGTCTGTGGATATCAGAACAGTTGAATTGTGTAGATGAACACTGGCCTGTTTCAGAGTCAATGAAATGGCCATCATTTCTAAAAGATTGATGTGGAGTTGTGATTGTTCTTTTGTCCAAACTCCATGAAGTAACAGTCCTTCCGGTTCCAGGTGAGCACCCCTACCCAGAAGACTGGCATCTGTGTAAAGTTGATGAGAATGGGGTTGTTTTCTGATTGGAACCCCTTCTCGAAAACGAATTAGATTGTTCCACCAAGAGAGATGATGTCGAAGGTTTGGAGAAATTGTGATGAGATGTGATAGTGGGAGAATGTCCCAAGAGAGATAGGAATTGTCTGGCTGAGACTGTCATTTTCTGAGAAAACTGGCACACTGACTGTATAATATTCAGAACTCTGTCTTGAGGTACTCTGACTATGTTGAGATGAGTTAGGAATTCCATCCCTATGAAAACAAAGGTTTGGGATGGGATCAGGTCTGATTTCTCCTTGTTGATGATCAGGCCTAAGGAAGAAATTAGCTGAATAATGAAATGTCTGTGTTCCAATAGAGTTAACTGATTTTGGTTTTTGGACAGCCAATCGTCCAGATATGGGAAAAGGGAGATTGCTCGCATTTTGAGAAACATAGCGATCTCTCTCATTAAAGCAGTGAACACAAAAGGGCTTGTCGAGAGACCAAACGGAAGAGCTCTCCATTGGAAGATTCGGTCTCCTACTGTAAACCTGAGATATCTGCGTGACTTTTTGTGGACTAGAACGTGAAGATACGCATCTGTCAGGTCTAACGAAATAGCCCAATCGTGCTTTTGAATGGCATTTCTTACTTTCCTCTGTGTTTTCATTTTGAAACTTTGTGTGAAAATATGCTTGTTTAGAGTGGAAAGGTCTATAATGAGTCTTAGTTTTCCATTCTTTTTTGGGACAAGAAAAACTCTTGAGTAGAACCCTGGAGATTCCGGGTAAATTTCCTCCACTGCCCTTTTTTGGAGAAGATTGTTTATTTCTTCTTCCAACTGAAGATTTTGCGTTTGTTGGAAGAAGATGGGTATCTCTGATAGAGGTGGATGATCCACGAATGGAATTTTGTAGCCTCTTTTTACAATAGAGAGGACCCATTGATTGTTTGTTACAGTTTGCCACACTGTGGCGAAGTGGGCCAAACGTCCTCCAACCGGAATCTGAGGTTGGGGGAAGGGCAGTGGAGGTAGGTTTTCAAAATTTCTTAGAAGAGGAGGCTCCTCTACTAGAGGGGAAGCCACCTCTGTTACCCCTGCCTAAACCCCTAAACGAGCCACCTCTACTGGGTCTGGAGGGATTAGGTGTATGTGACGATTTCGGTGAATTAACCGACTGTTTCGGTTTCTTAGGTGGTAAGGGTTTAGTGAAAGAAGGCTTAGAGCTTGTGGCTGTAGCCGAAGTTTGCTTTTTAGAAGTAGAGCAAAGAGTGTTTGTGATTAGCTCATTCCTTCTTATTTCAGCATTCCTTTGGTAAACTTCGTTAATTTGACCACCAAAAAGGGTTTCGTTAACGAATGGAGTACCCCTAAGTTCAGTTTTGGCTTCATCTGTCAAGATCTTGGATGAATGAATGGCTGCATCTCTCCTTGCCTGTTGCAGTTCAATGGTGAGGCATGAAGCAAGAGAAACTGAATGTTTAATAGACATGGCTAGGGATTCCAAAAGTCTACTTAACATGTTGGGGTTAAGAGTCTCTTGTTGAAGGCATTTAAATGCGGCAAGAGAAAATATGTCAGAGTGAGAAAGAACTTGCAATAGTTCCCTAAGTTGTTTCTCATAATTGTCCAAATTTTTTATCGGAATTTGGCAAGAACCAGACAAAGAAAGTCCAAGTTTGCTTGCATCCTTGTCAAGGTCAGTTTCTTTTGAAGTAGGTACCTTCTCAGAATGAACCTGATAATGTTTCATGGAAACTAAAGGTTTAATGTCTGCTCCAGAAATAGACCATCCATCAGAAATGTTTTTCTTATCAAATTTCTTCTGAATGTATTGAAAAGTCTGAGAAATCAAAGGTGATTGAGGTAATGATAATGATTTTTTCTCTTCCTTATTCAATTCTGCTTCAATTGAGGATTTAGGAAGAAGAGTATGAGAGTCAGCTTCTACTTTTCTTGGAAATTTGTCAGAAGGTAGAAGGTTATAAATTTCAATGACCTGAGAGAAAAGAATTCTTTCATATGAATTTTCCTCAGTCATAGAATGTTGAGAATGTAAAGTCTTGTCAGAAGATCTTTGATGGAGGTCTTCCTTTTCAAACACATTATCCTGAGGCTTTAAAATGATGCTAATATCAGGATTAGACAACTCAGGATCATCACGAATAGGACTAGAGTGGTGTCGCAAAGTTCTATCGGATGATACAGATATAGATTGTTCTTTACGAAAAGTCTTATTTTTCGAACGTCTATAATCTGAAGAGCAAGAAGACGACGACGAAGATCTAGGACGTTTGTGTCCTGTCTTCTTGTAATGATGTCTATGTTTATGATAGGAAGGAGACCGAGAGTGGTGTTTCCTCCTATGACGTCGACGTGATCTAGACCTCGACCGAGAAGAAGAGGTAGAAGTAGAAGAATATGAAGATGCATGTCTCTTATGTTTGTAACGATGAGAATGCCTCTTTCTGTATTTCTTCTGTGCCGAAGGAGATCTCTGTCTTGATCGACGAGGACTGACAGGTCTGGTAAGAGATTCATGATGCTGGTCTCTAGTTGGACCTTGGGGATCATTAGATTGGAACTGCGTAAAAACTGGAGAATTAATGGCAGAACCATCAGAGGGTACATGGATTTGAACAAAGCCTGTATTAGAGTGTCTTTGCTTTAAATCTGACCCCTTCTGGAACTCAAGTGTAGTCCTAGTATCAGTCCTAACGTCCGTATTTACCGGGGCCGGTACACGGTACCGGGAAATAGTCAAATCAGGAATAGGGTCCGGTAACTCGTCGTACCCGGTCGGTAGTTGAATAGGATCCCGGAAAGTAGTACCCGATTGATCCCGGGGATGAACTTCCGGTCCTACTTCCGGATCATTAACCAGTGGTCCGGTCAGCGGTAATTTCACTGGAACTGATCCACGATCCCGGGGAGTGGAGGCCGGACACCCTAGTTTGCCAGTTTGACGTTCTGGTGAACGCCCTGGTCTACCAGTTTGGCCATCCGGAACCTGCGTGTCGGAGCTGGAGCTCGACATCCCGAGATTGGTTTTATCTCTACCACCCTGATCCTGACTCCTTGGAGCGTTGGAGAGCAGGTGTGGCATTGAGACTTCCCCCGATCCTGGGGCCTGATCGGGGTCGAGGACTAGACTGTCACTAGCAGTTTGTTGTGGCGTCGAAACCCGAACGTGGCTACTAGTGGCGTGCCGACTGGCTCTAGCCCCCGATTTCTCCTTCGGTTTGTCCTTAGAAGATTTCTTCATGGGGAACGCGAAGAAATAACAAAATTGCACAGAAAAAAGCGTAAATAAAAAACGCTTACCTGATACAAATCAGGACAAAAAGTCAGGAAGAACTGACTTCGAATCCGAAAAGGTGAAATTCCTTCGCGAAAAAATTTTTCACAAAAATATGAAAAATATGAAAAATTATCCGCAATATGCAGAAAATAATAGTAAATATGAAAAATATAATAGATCAAGGGCTGATTAATCGATTTAAATAAGAAGTAGAAAGTAGGATGTGAGGAAAACACGTGGATATTTTCCTCTAAAATTTTATCCGTCTATCTTCTTGAATCGATCGTAGAAAATCTGATTGGTTCCCGTTCTGTAATTCTATTCAACGGGACTGAGGGTCGTTTCGTTCCCACTTACGACATCGGGTCACTTCGTTCCTAGGGGTCACCTCTGAATTTTTTAGATCGAGGGTAGTAGAAGTAAGCAAATAATAGAGAATATGGTCAGTATGCGATACAGTAAAATTATGGTTTTCTCAGAAATCACTGGGTTTGGAAACTATTGCAGCCCGAGACCTGAAACTTTGCAGATGCAGACAACTTATGAAGTCAATAAAGGTGTGTGAGTATTCAAGGTTAAGGTCATTTCATTATGACTTAATACTCCAAGATCAGGCTTCAGGTGAGCGTTCTCAGGACCAATGGTCCTCTGGTTTAAATCTAAATATGGCGGGGGACTAGTTACTCATTAACAAACCAAGGTAGGCTAAGGAATAAATGTGGATATGACCTCAGCTTCCAACATACCAACAATGAAAGAGTTCAAGGCGGAATGGATCCCTCATATGAGCTGCAACATCTTTGGGGATTCCAACCAGGTCCGACACAAAATGGCCTGTACAGTGACAGAAAAAGGCTAGAAGCTTGAAATTTTGTATTTAAGAAGAAGAGGGATAGTACTATCCATGCAGCAAAAAACAAAAAAACAAAGGCGCTGATCAGCTGTGCAGTTACTGCACAGCTGATCTGCGCCTTTGTTTTCAAATAGGCAAAAATCTGGTTTTCTCATATGATCTAGGGCCTTTGTCACAATGTTCATCCTCCCTCAGTGTAGTTCCAGTGACACAAGTTCCATTGGGTCAATACACATACTTGAAAAGACACCTGGCCTCCCTTTATCATGGGGACTTGGTCCCCTGACAGATCACTTGCTCACATCAATTTCAGCTGGTTTTCCTTCACTGACAAGTAAATCTTCTATGATCTTGACCACTTTCTCATCTGAAATCAGAAACTGAGTTGACAAAATCAAGCTGCATAGCTCATCAGGATAACATGTCCGTGAAATGTATACTCCCTTATACCCCAATTTTATACAGTTAAGTTGGGCTATACAGGACATACCAATTTTCCTTATTTTTGATCCAAAACATACATTGTGGGTACTCGTTAGAACCGCCTAGGTTGCAATCAATGCTTTGAGCAAATATACTAAAAATATCAAATTGTTTCTAATGAAATTTTCAATTTTTACAATTCCTTTTCTACTTATATCCAAAAGTTCAAGCTTCTAGCCATCCTCTGAGACTGTACAGGCAGGTTTGTGTCAAACCTGGTCGGAAACCCTGAAGACCAGTTTTCTCGCGCCGCAGTTCAATGAACCATACTTACTAGTTATATCAAGTCTAGGATTATCTAATTTCTTTGCCAAAACTGAGTCCAGCAATTTTCTCAGTTCCTTGAACATGACCCCAGTTTTAGCATAAGCACCATATTTCACATTGTCGTCAACAGTCACAAGATTTTCAGTGTGTTTCACTTCAATATCACCTCCGAACAGTAACAAGTCGTAAGGTGAAGCTAAACTGCAGTCTCTTATGTACACTCTTGATGACTTAACCTGAAGACAAACATGCATAAGTCATTACAAAAACTTGCCCATGCAATATATAGAGATTTTTTTTCAGCTGTAAAAATTGAAAATTTCATCTGACAGAAAATTTTTGATATTTTTTATCTTTTTGCTCAAAACATAGTTTGTGGGTACACATTGGAACTGCCTCGTCGAGGCGGTTCTAACGTGTACCCACAATCTATGTTTTGGACCAAAAATAAGAAAAATAGGTATACCTCATACCCCAGTTTTACTACATAAAAATGGGGTATAAAGGGGTAAATATTTCGCAGACATGTTTTCCTGATGTAACTAAAAATTGAGATAATGATAAAGACTGCTATCAAAACCTGTTATTTTAACAGTGAAAGTAACTGCTATCTAGAAAACTGCAACATTGTCTTTCTTGGCGTCAGTATGTTTCAAATGATTGATTGCAACTGTAATTGTGTGAAAAAAAAAAGATTGTTTTTTTTTTAAATACTTAATCTCACTGTCGGGAAACAAACTCCGTGTAAGCTATCATTTGCACACATAACGGTGACGTCACAGAGAATTTTAACAGTTCGAACTAAACCTAAGTTTGGTAAATTTGTGGTACCATTCGCGTACGTTATTTGTGAAATATTTTAAATATCCTATCATATGCAGCACACATTTTTGGTTGTATAACTGTAAAAACTTTCACAATTTATCATCTGGTCACTGAGAATACTCCGGAAACTTTAAAGTTCCGAAGTGTTCTAAATGTTAACAATTGTTTCAAAGAGAGAAACTATTGCTAATTAGTGTTTATATTATGCAGCATATAATAGGATATGTGTAAAACATTTTTCTTTCATATAAAAATAGCAACGTGCGATTTCCGAAATTAAGAACAGTGGGAACGCGCGCTCTGTCGTATGACGTATACACAAACGATAGCATACACGGACTTTGTTTCCCTACACTGAATCTGTAAACAATGAATTATTTTTGAAAGTCAGTGATACAATATATGAGCCGCCTCGTGAGAAAACCAGCAATGTGGTTTCCGAAAAGGTCCGACACAAACCGGTCTGTGCAGTAACAGAAGCAGGCTAGAAGCCTGAAATTTTGGATTTAAGAAGAAGAGAAAGTGTACCATTCATACAGCGAAAACAAAGGCGCTGATCAGCAACTGCGAAGCTGATCTGCGCCTTTGTTTTTGCCTATGCAGATTGTTGGTTTTCTCATGAGGCGGCTCATATTTTCTTCTGAAACTGAAATGATTTATTGCATTAAGGCTATTTCGAGAACAAAGTTATCTACAAACCTTCTGATGGTATACCAGCCATCCATTATCCTGTAAGAATCTATTCACAGAAGACGGATGAACACAGACTGGTCCCTGGGTTGTCTCCCCTATACATGCCGTCTGCTCAGAGTTCACTGCCGCATCAACTTTTGGCGTAAATGATATTTTTGCAACATTTGGGTACAATCCAGCCAATAACACAGCTTTAATCCTTGAAATCGTCCTGCTGTCTAACTTATTTGCTTCAACATATTTTGAGATTTCTAAGACGTTTCCTTTGACGTTTGGAGCAGTTCCTTTATTCCCTTTTGATTTGATGTTGTTAAAGCCTATACTCTGTATAAGCTTTATTAAATCAGACTTGACATTCTGAAAATGTAAATAAATAGTTGAACCCATTATGTTGTATTTGAGCCATGACGCGAGAAAACTGGTCTTCGGGGTCTCCGGCCAGGTTCGACACAAACCTGTCTGTGCAGGTATAGAAGATGGCTAGGAGCTTGAAAAGTAGATGTGGCTCATCTGATGATGCTGTCAGACATGATGTAAAACATATGTGGAATCTATGTACAAAATCCCTAGTTACCACAAAATAGGCTTAACTTTTAAAGACCACCTAATACACACCTAAGCAAAACTTTGCTTGCCCAACATGTGACACAAGCATCACTCACCAGGCCCACAAAAAAGGCATGATTTAATTACTATTAAGGGTGCTAAGAATTCAATAAGCATAAGCTGCTGAGCCTGCAGTTCAGTTTTTCATCTGGGGCAGGGGTGGATCCAGTATTTCAGGAGATGGGGTTCAAATGCATAAAGGGGAGTTCGTTTTCATACTTTCAGCTTTATTTTCTCAAGTTTCTCCATGAAAGTGAAATAATTTGGTCACAGAGGGGGTTTGAGCTAACCACCCGAATCCTGTCTAAATCCGCCACTGTGGAATTATACAGTTTGCCTAAAGAACTGCCATTGAAATAATAAAACTGAGAAAAATGCTTCATTTCTCAAAGCTTGAACAAACCACAAGAAGCCCCTTTGTGCTATACAGGTTAAAACTCACTTGTATTTCTAACAGTGTTTTTCTGTTCAGAAAGTTTTTATTACAGTAGGTCATCTCTGCTTGCCTCCCTTTGGACTTTGATTCTTCCCACCTGTGGATATGCAACAAAATACCCTTTCTTTCAAAGCTATAAAAAAATTGCTAAACACTTGAAATTGTTTCTTTAAAAACAGGTACATCATACTGTTATCCAAAAAACAACAAGAAAATAGAAACTTAAAGCAGTGTCTCTTAATACGAGCAGAAATTCTGTTCCTTGTTGTTTTTATATATGCATATGCATTAAGGGGTGTTGTAAAGGCTAATAATTTATGGCATAGCCAGCCTTTGAAAATTTTACTAAAATGTGATAACAGAAGTGTTTTGCATGATTTTGGAAAATGTTCACCTCAAGAGTTAGATAACATTTTCCTTCTACGTGTGAACCAAACATTTGAAGATTGTGCAAATTGGGGTTAAAGTTTATCATACATTACGAAATGGTTTTAGACGAAATGTCCTGCACTCATTATCTTCATCAGTTTAAGCACATGTTGGGCTAATCAGAGTAGAAATAATAGACTCAAATACTATAATTACCCTAGGAAGGCTTTATAGACTGTAATCTGATCTGAACATGCCACGGCCAGTGACTGTTTAGCCAGATTGGCCATGTCTTGTTTACCAATAGGAGCCACAAATGGTGACTTATCTGTCATAGCCGCAGCAATCACTGACTGGAAATTACAGAGACAATATGAGTCATACGCATGACAATCATCTTTGTAAAAAAAAAAATAGTGTCCTGCAAAAACTCAGGTATTGGACAAATGCACAACTAGTTAGCATTCAGGAGTTTTTGTGATATCAGTATCTATTCTATTTTGCTATTTTATTTATGCTTGTGTTTGTGACTTGTTCACAACAGATAATTTTGCAGATGACTGACAATATATGCAACCACTTATTACCTACATTATAGTGATTATAACGGTCTAAAAGTCAGTAAAGGGTTTGCAACAGAAGCATGATTACAGAAACCTCTAGAAATATTTGTCAAGATACAGGTAAAATGATATTATGACATATTTTATGGCTTTTTTGCCAGTCAACGGAGGTGAAAATGAATTACCACTGGTTCCAAACAATCAAACACAGCTCCATATAGCAACATCTTCCCTATTCTGACATGGACGGGCAGGGCAGCTAGGTGATGACCCAGGGGTGTCAGTTTCCCCTCCCTACAGGCACCTACACTGTGTAGCAATGACATGGCCCGGGCCAGGGTCTGGGGCAGTGGTGGGTCTAAGGCCGTGCTCAGGACCTCTTCTGGGTTTCCATATTCGCATTTCTGAAATACAAAAAGCTTTAATAATTAGAAGTTGACTTTCCAATTCTTATGTCTCAAGTGCAATTACTAATTTTCCAAATAAGTAGTATGTGTAATATTTTTTATCTAAAAATTAAGAAAAAGTATTTAAATATTGAATAAACTAATTAATGTCATTTTATCTAATTATACATACAGTCGCTAGAAGCTTATCTTTTTAACTTCCCATATTATGGATTGGAGCATTATAAAATCCAGTAATTCCTTTACTGCAAAATAAAGATAAAATACAGCTAAACCACCTTGGAGTGGTCAGTAAAGAAGTAAATGAAGGGTTCTACTCCATTTTATGGAGATCCATCACCAAAAACATCAGTTTCTAATTCCTGTCTTTATACATAATTATGTTAATAACAAAGGTATGATAAAATACCCAATACTCACCAAAATATTGAGACATAATTCCTCCAGTGGTACTCTGAGTAACTCTGGTATTGAAAAGTTCTTCATATTATCATACCTTCAAATACAAACAGAAGTGCTTCAATTGATGCTTTTTGGCCCATAAGAAAGTTACAAATACATGTAATCTATAAGTGACTGCAATTATTATTTTTTTGCAAAGTAAATTAGACAAGTACATGTATGTAGTTTTCTAAAAAAAGATCAGCCTAAGAAGTTTACTTTAAATAGGAAATTTAATTTATTCCAAGATTAAGCAATAATACCTGCCCCACAGGAAAAAAAAAGCTATGTTTTGAATTTTGCTGTCCAAGCAGATGGGTTGAATCCAGGACCTCGCAATCAGAAGTCTGCTACTACCCTGAACAAAAAGAAGCATGACTTACATTTTCTTTGTATACAATCTAAAGCAGAACCCCTCCCTCACTCTACCAGCCCTGCCCTGTCTCTGTTTAGCATTGGCCTTACTGATAAACACTTCTTCTAGGGCATTCATCTCACTGCTCTCCTTGTATCTGAGGAAACAAAATACAAGCAACTGATGTTTGGTTGATTTCCTGTTTTATGCCTCAGTCAACACTTAAAGTCTTTATATTGAAATGGGAAATAACATTTAAAAGTTGATCCAGTAATCCGCTTATTGTCCTCTTTCAATTAACTCAGTCTGAAGCTTCTGTTATAGCAATAAAAACACTGCAATAATCCAACCTGTTCTCCTTAACTTTTCCAGCATCAATGACAAACACAACGTCTGGTATAGTAATCCCAGTCTCAGCTATATTGGTTGCTATGACAATCTTCCTGACACCAGGGGGTGGGGTATTGAACACAGACTGTTGGTCAGCAGATGAAAGGATAGAATGAAGAGCTATTATCCAATGCCTGTCAAGAAAATCATAATGAATAAAATAATTGTTGTCATGGCAATACTGCTTGCTATGATGATATTTCTAATACAAGGGGGTGGGGTAATGAGCACATACTTTTGTCAGCAGATGATAGGATAGAATGGACAGCAATTATCCAATGCCTGTTAAAGGAAATAAATATGAATAAAATAATTGATGTCTCCACAATATTGGGATGCTATGACAATATTTCTGACACCAACAAACTTGATTTTAGCTGATCTGAAAAATATAACCGCCTGAGTAGGCTTCTAAGGCTTATATGTATGCATGGTCTGATAAATCCACCGGTTAACCAGTAAGCAGGTGGTTCTTCCGTCAAGTATAAGCTTTGCCTGGAGACACAAGTTGTCCATCTTTATCTCTCATAGCGCCCAGAGTTCTCTCGAAATTGCTAAGTCAAGTCCACATCTGCCTTAAAACTTGGGAAATACTAAAGGTACCTGTCATCATTGAACCTCTGATCACTCTGTAAGATTTCGTACAGCTCAGTGATGTCTGCCAGACCAGGCAGGAAGATCAGGACAGCCCCAGTTATCTCCCTGTAATTAGCACTCTTTTCAAGATGGACTAGTAATTCCTGAAATATGCAAGACAAAATTTCAGATGTAAGTGGCCAAAAATTCTTAAACTGAGTACTAAAATTATTTTATAATCAACCTGCAATCGGAAAACACTTGGGCTAACTATTACTTGCTGTGTCCATAATTCATGCCCTTTGACACTCTTGAACATTTTGTTCCAGCTGCAGCTGAGCCATCTAGGACAATTGGTAGTCTGACTAAATTTTAAGGTACTACTCTCCTAAGAGTGTCTTTCATGACTTATTCAGTAACAATTACATCACCATGATCATGAAAGTATGAGTAGTTTTAACAGGTATTGTTGCCCTTTTCTTGTACAAGATATATAGAAAACTGCTATACTAAATGTTAAACAAGACTGCCTGGTAGAAAGGTTTGGGACACCTGACACTCAGTGAAACGTAACTGCAAAACATGAGGAAGCTCACCACAATGAGATCCATATTAATTCTGTGTAGGTTCAGCCTGGTGACAGTGTTCCTGGTTTTCAAGCTGTAGACTTCTGAGGATAGACTAGTCTGAAATGGACATTAAGAATTGTCCATTATGAATGGATATGGTGAATAATAAAGTAAGAAAACACACTTTTGTTGGTTTATTCCCCTTTCATATAAAAACAACAAATGTAGTGAGATTGTGAGAGCATATCTAATCAGGAATGAGCAAGATTATTGAGAATAGACTACACTTATTAATGCAAAAATGTTGATAAAATACATATAATTTGAGCCAGGTCAGGCCTGATACAAAATTTGGCATTTTTAAACTTGAGGGACTATACTCTAACTAATGTGAATACTAAGATATTGGAACATATGCTATAAGAATACATAATCAATGGTTGAAACATCATCTTTTGTCCACATGAGATCCAACTTGGACTGGTTCCCTCCTTTTCCTGTGATCTGAACTGATGTCTCTTCTTCCTATACCCGTCAAATATAGGAGAAAAAGAACAATAAACGTAATTAATAATCAATAGCAGCGACATTGTCACATTTTTGTCCACTGTCACATCAGGAAAACATCCATGAAAAGTATACCCCCTTGAACCCGACTTTTATATAGTAGAACTGGGGTTTGCAGGGGTATACGTATTTTCCTTGAATATTCCTTGACCCAAAACATAGATTGTGAGTACTCATTAGAACCGCCTCTGCGCAAAAATATTAAAAACCTCAAAAGTTTTCTGATGAAATTTTCATCATTTTTGAAGGAGCAACCAGACACTGTCGTGATATGACAGATAATGTTGAAAGTGACGTTAAACCCGAACAAACAAACGAAAGAGACAATTACAGGATGACAGCATGTAACAGTGTTATAATGAGGCTACTAAGAAAATAAGTAACTTTGTGAGCCATGACATTGCTGTGTTATATTGAAAACCACATCATTTATAGTGAGGAGTGTCATAATCAAGCTGAACTGTTATTAGTTTTTCAGAAAATGTTTTCTGTAAACAACCTCAAATTCAAAGTAAGATGCAAATGCATCAGGATAACATGTCTGTGAAATGTATACCCCCTTAAACTCCACTTTTATATAGTAAAACTGGGGTATACAGGGGTATACCTATTTTTTCTTATTTTTGATCCAAAACATAGATTGTGGGTGCTCGTTGCAAGGCGGTTCTAACATGCACCCACAATCAATGTTTTGAGGAAAAATATTAAAATATCAAATTTATTTTCCAGTGAAATTTTCAATTTTTACTGCTGAAAATAATTCTCTGTATAACATGTTTTCGTAATTAACTGGTTGCAGATTCCTATAAGTCAGAAAGTTACGAACATTACCTGTACAAGTTGTCCCTGTTTCAACACATAAGGTGAATCATCATCGATGATATACTGAATTTCTTCAACTACATCTTCAATATGATAAACCTGAAAAGAATATGAAACCAATCTTTAGAATTAAAACTGTCTTTGAGGTTGCTGACAAGCCCCCTGCGGAAATTAAACAATTTTCATGCTTAACACAGGTGAGCATGCTTAAAGCTAAGGCCTAACTTCTTGGTCAATGTTTGTGGTGGGATTTAATTAGCATTGGGGGATTTTACTAGATGTAAGCATAGCAGCATTGATAATAATTATATCACTTGATTCTGGCACTTAATCGTTTCAGTAGCCAACCTAATTACAAACCTAATGTGCCTTTCAACTTTACAGATGATTTATAAAGTATACCAACCTGTACAGGGAAAGTTCTTCCTGGTATGTTGATAACAGGACAATGTTGAAAGTAGGTAAAGAATCTTTTAGTATCTATGGTAGTGTTCATAAGAATGACCTTCAAATCTTGTCTCAAGGTAAGCAATCCACAAAGAGGTTCTGAATGATGTGCACACTGTACAGTATTTTTGACTAAACCTACCTGTACAGGAAAAGTTCTTCCTGGTATGTTGATTACAGGACAATGTTGGAAGTAGGCGGAGAATCTGTCTGTATCTATGGTAGCACTCATGAGAATGACCTTCAAATCTTGCCTCAAGGTCAATAATCTTTTTAAAATTATTAGGAGGAAATCTGATTGGACACTTCGCTCATGTACCTGTGGAAGACAAATATTGCAGATTAAGTCTGGTACTAAACATTTCCCACGGATACAGTCTGTTCCTAACTGAGCCACCTCATGAGAAAACCAACATGGTTTTTGAACAGGTCCAACACAAACCAGACTGTACAGCCACAGCAGAAAGCTAAAAGCTTGAAATTTGGGATTTAAGAAGACGAGGAATTGTACTACATGTATATGAGTAGCGAAAACAAAGGCGCTGATCAGTTTCGCGGCTACCGCGAAGCTGATCTGCGTCTTTGTTTTCGCCTATGCAAATTGCTGGTTTTCTCATGAGGTGGCTCATTATTATTTTTGTCCAACCCTGTCTGAAAACTTGTAAGGTAAAGTGTGCCATGAATTTTATTTACCAGATTTAGTAGAGTGTCTACTTATAATAAATTTCTCTATTATGAATGCAATGCAGTTTCTTTAAACAAAATTGTATGACTTTACCTCAAGAAAGGGCTATGTGACTGGTTTAGACAAGCATTTACATGTACAGGAAGAATTTGTAAAAGATATGTACATGTCATCTTTGAAGACACAATCTAAATAAAGTTACCTCATCCACAATTATATGACTAACATCCTTGAGACCGGGATCCATCTGAAACTGCCTAAGTATCACCCCTGTTGTACAGTATGTCAGTCTGGTGGCTGGTCCCCGCTTTGACTCAAACCTGATCTGGTACCCACACACTGACTCCTGGGAACCAATCTGAGCCTCGCCCATCTCCTCGCTGACACGACGTGCCAGGCTGATCGCTGAGATACGACGTGGCTCGGTACATACAATATTGCAACTCTGTCCCATGGTACTTAGCAAACAATCCTGAAATATGTCAAAGATAATTTACAGTATAATTCTCTAATATATGAGCCTATGTGTGAGAAAACCAACAATTTGGGTTCCGACCAGGTCTAACACAAACCGGGCTGTACAGTCACAGAAGATGAATAGAAGCTGGAAATTTTGGACTTAGAAAGTAGAGGAATTGTACTATCTGTGTAGCGAAAACAAAGGCGCTGATCAGCTTTGCAGTTACTGCGAAGCTGATCTGCGCCTTTGTTTTCACCTTTGTAGATTCTTGGTTTTCTCATGTGGCGGCTCATATTTAAACATTATTTTAGTACATGTACCAATTTTAGTACATGTACTATCAAATGCTTAAAATAGCCTAATATGTGTAAGTTGTCAAAGTATAGCAGATTTTTTTTTGTCCACACAATGAGCATTTTAGTTGGCATTACTGACTATAGATATCAAAATCTGCAGGTAACGAAGAAAACTATATCAAATGAGCCATGACGCTAGAAAACCGGTCTTCGGGGTTTCCGACCAGGTCCGACACAAACCAGTCTGTACAGTCTCTGAAAAAGGCTAAAAGCTGGACATGTCGGATTTAGGAAGAAGAGGGATTATACTATCCATGTGGCGAAAACAAAGGTGCTGATCAGCTTCGCAGTTACTGTGAAGCTGATCTGCGCCTTTGTTTTCGCATAGGCAAAAATCCGGTTTTCTCATGGCGCAGCTCAAATAACACCACCTCTACCAATCATTCTATAATCTGAAATACATGCAGTTGGCTTTATGGTAGAATGTGCATTTAAATATGGATACTGCAAACAGTGTAGACCCTAGATCTGCACAAATTGCCAAAAAATGCTTTTTCAAAATCTTCTACAGTGTAATCAAATATGACCCTTCGCATGAGAAAACCAACAATTTGCATATGCGAAAACAAAGACGCAGATCAGCTGTGCAGTAACTGCACAGCTGATCAGCGCCTTTGTTTTTGCTACACGGATAGTACTTTTCCTCTTCTACTTATATCCAAAGTTTCAAGCTTCTAGCACTATTCTGTGACTGTTCAGCCTGGTTTGTGTCGGACCTGGTCGAAAACCCAAATTGTTGGTTTTCTCATGCACAGGCTCATATCCAACAGAGCACAATTTTAGCAGAAATTTTAAACATTTCACCCCTACCTTCAAAATATAGTGAGGTATCTGTGTACTTTTCCCACAGCCAGTTTCTCCGGCTATCAATATCACATTATGCTTTCTTAACTTCTCTAGTATTGCACTTTCATACTGGAACACTGGCAACTCTTCTCTCGACTTCACTAGTGACTTGTACTTTTTACTTTTACAGTTTTTCAGATACAAGTCTCTTACACTTGCAGTATTGTCTAGAAGATATCTTTTATTTTGCTGTGAATCAGTATTAGAGTTGGACTCCTGCAAATGAAGTGTATCACTGTTAACTCATATAGCCTGGCGTCCTTTTTGTGGGACATAATGCGGCGTAATGCGGCGTCCCATCAGGGGCTATTCTATTTGCATAGAGCAATTTCATCAAACAATGGAATTTCATCAAACAATGGAATAAAAATTCAAATTACACCTGATGCCCCTAATAATGCCAACAGACTCACCCAAATGAAAACAATGGAAAAGTCCATTCGTCATAAACGGGTTAATATAAGCAAGGCATGCTCACATCTTTTTATCTGACCTTATAGCTACATTTTTCTTAAGTTCTAAAAGTGTGTCCACTTTTGACTTGATGCTATTTTAAAGTGATTTTACTACAACTACGGAGAAACCTACTAAAAGATGCAGAAAAGATGCCACTGTCTTTCCTACAGAGTTGTTAGAATCAATGCGTGTACATCAGAATAACATGTCCGTAGCATGTATACCCCCTTGAACCCCACTTTTATGAAGCAAAACTGGGGTATGCAGGGGCATACCTATTTTCTTATTTTTGCTCCAAAATATACATTGTGCGTACTCGTTAGTATGCACAATCTACGCTTTGAGCAAAAATAACGAAGATATAAAAAAAAATCCAATTAAAAATTTCAATTTTTATACCTGAAAAAATTTCTGTTTATTGCATGGGCAAGTTTTCGTAATAAATATCATTTTACATGCAATGCACAGCTTTGAACTGCATTGTTTTATCATATTTGCTAATCTGTTATATCAAAATGAACGTATCAAACAAGTTGCGATGAGAATAAAAATGAAATACCTCATGGGCATCATCATCTAATGTTTCCCATGATTCCACTGTGTCGGCACCAGCATCTTTCACTGACTGAGTAGCGTCTTTCTCTGACACTTGTAATTTTTTTAACAACTTGGTCAAGTACTGATCTCTGGGCTGCAATAAAATAATGCTTATAGAAAAGGAACATTTGTTAAACTTCAGGTTTAATGTCCCAGTAAAGATTTTTGGTCATTTAAGAACAGCTAGACATCAGGAAAACATGTCCTTGACATACCCCCTTGAACCCCACTTTTATATAGTAAAACTGGGGTTCAGAGGGGTATACCTTTTGCTCCAAAACATAGATTGTGGGTACTCATTAGAACCACCTTGCCGAGGCGGTTCTATCAAGTACCCACAATCTATGTTTTGAACAAAAATATATAAAATATCAAACAAAATCTGATGGAAATTTTCCAGTTTTGCAGCTTAAAAAATCTCTGTATACTGCATGGACATGTTTTCGTAATGAGTTTTTAAATTCTGTCAAAGAAACCGAAGAAACTATTGGAACTCTAGAGCAAACACTGCATAAATTCATCAGCCTACATAAATGCCATATTGTCTAAAACTTTGTTTGCATATGCAATTTTGTTGTTTTGTTTTTTTTTTGGGGGGGGGGGGAGTTGGGGGGAGGGTGGTTGAGTTTGTTTGTTTGTTGTTTTTTTTTTCTTTCTATTTTATATTTTAAGGGAATACCAATCATTTCATTATAAGACATAGCCTAACCATGCTATTAAAAAACACTAATTTTAAATAAAGGGGAAATGTCAGAATCATACCTTATCTGGCATAGTGAAAAAGCAATATTTAACAAACCTTATTTTCTTCTGTTTTCTTTTCCTCTTTCTTCTGGTTTTCCGTTGCCAGCCACTCTAACCACACATCTCTATAGGGGGGAGGTAAAAGCTGGTGAACAGCCTAAAAATAGAAATCAAAGTACAAAAAGTACTGAAACTACTTTTTCTCCCTTCTGGTTCTCTGCTTCAAGCCAAACCACACATCTCTGTAGTGGGAGGGCAAGCTCTGGTGAACAGATTTCATGCAGAACTTAAAGAACTTAAATTTTGGAAGTCAAAGTGCTATCTTAATTTGTCATCTAAGCTGCCTTCTTATAAAACACATTATTTTCTATAATTCAGGCTAGCAGCTCTTTGTTTGCATCAAAACTTACTGCACTTTTAGCAATTCAAACTGTTACCTTACCACTGTTTCAGTTTTTGCTCAAAAACAATTAATTAGAAATCACCCCTAGTTTTCTATTCAGAATATTTTTGTTAAAGAGTAGTAAATATTTACCTGTCCTTTACAGAGATGATACAGTGCCAGGGTAGCAGCAAGATGTTCTGCTTCTTTCACATTCTCACACAGAATGTCGGGACAGACTTCCAACATACCATCCTTCTGTTTGTCTATCTTGGCTCTGAAAATGATTCATCATTTTTTTTTTCATTTCCATCCAAGATTTTTGACTTTGTTAATACACTTTCATTAAAAATCTCTGTGGCAATATGTTTTAAAATCAAAACTAACCTCAACCTAAGAAGGTCAGTGATGTTTTTTTATTTTCTCAAGTAAACAAGAAATATGCACCAGTCATTGGGAAACCCAACCCCCATAGGGCCTCGGATAGCAGCATTAAAGCCTGGTTTAACTTCCATGTTTTACTACTGCAGTGTGCCTGGGATGTCATGAAACAAAGTGGCTGTAAGTTTTGCAATTTGGCAGGACTTTGATGTTTAGAATGTTCCTATAGTGTTGAGCATATATCAGCAAAGAGAAAAGTCTATACTCCTACATATTATTCCCTTGCCACAGGTGGCTCATTGTTGAAAAAGGCTGGTGCATAATCGAAACGTAATCTATCGACCAAGAGTAATGGAGTTTTCACTATAAAATCCACTTGAAATGATCACAAATTATTTTTTGTTGTCAATGTTGTAAAAACACCTACTTGCACTTAAACTTGTTGGCTCTCTGAGTTATCTTCTCAAACTTTGGAGGAGGACTCTTCGGCAGATGTTTCCTACACCAGTCTATTAGGAACTGTTTTGGTGATTTACCAGTCCATTGTTGTCGTGTGTACTCAAACTTACGAATATCTTCTTTAACAATAATTGTCTTTGATGCTGGTTCTGTTCAAAAGATCAAATGAGCCGCGTCATGAAAACACCGGATTTTTGCATATGCGAAAACAAAGCCGCAGATCAGCTGTGCAGTAAATGCACAGATCAGCTGTGCAGTAACTGCACAGCTGATCAGAGCCTTTGTTTTCACTACACGGATCTACAATTCCTTTTCTTCTTAAATCCGAAATTACAAGCTTCTAGCCATCTTCTATGGCTGCACAGACCGGATTGTGTCTGACCTGGTTTTCTCGCGGTGCGACTCAAATGTGGCAGATATAACATGAAATTTCAGATTCTGATTGTTTCTCTGCATAAATTTTGGGCAAGGCACTCATCAGGATTGTCTATTTAAAGTTAATCCAAAAATTTCAAATATCTGTGTATCACGAAATGTCTGATAATGGGTTAATCAACTGTTGGTGATTTTGGGTTTAATGTCCCACAAACAGATTAGGTCATACAGAGAAGATACCATGGTTTAACGTTTCATATGAAAGACTAGCAAATCACAGTAAGTGACAACTACTTTTCAACATTTCATTGATTTCTGAAACATCTTTCGTCTCCATCATAAATTTGAAAAACTTGCATTATTTTCTCTTGAAATACCAGCATACCTGCCTTGGCATTGGAAACTGCTGAGTCATCTTGGAAGAAACACAGACCCAGTCCATCTTCTTCATCCTCTGAGCCGCCATTTTGTTGACTGGTTCTGGAATCTTCTGACTGAAGACTAGACTGCTTCTCTGGTTTTTCAGATTGACAGGTTTTAGAACTTTCTGAATGGTGAGTAGACTGGTTCTCTGGCTGTTTTGTCTGTGACCCAGAGCTTTCTGTGGTATCTATTTTAACTGCTGGATTAAAATCTGGGTGCTTTTCTAATGCTGATAATTCTGAAATTGTCAGTTTTTTTTCACATTAACATGCATATAAAAAGTATATTCAAATACACATGAACTTAGACCAATCTATATCTACAAAATTAGCGATATTGTTGGCAACATAAAACCTGATAATTCTCTTAATTTATCTGCAAATAAAAGTAAGAATACAATTTAATTCACTATGAATTACATATATAAAAGTAAAAGATCTAAGAAACTAATACCACCTACATAGCAAACCCAATATCATCTACTGCAACTTGAGCCGCAAAGCGAGAAAATCGGTCTTCGGGGTTTCCGACCAGGTCTCACACAAACCGGCCTGTACAGTCACAGAAGCAGGCTAGAAGCTTGAAATTTAGAATTTAGAAAGAAGGGGAATGGTACTACCCATATAGCGAAAAAAAAGGTGCTGATTGGCTGTGCAGTTTTCGCATAGGCAATAATCCCGTTTTCTCATGACGTGGCTCACCTTTATTTTCACTCATGAAAACTGCAAATATACTCTAGAGCTGCACAGGCTGGTTGAATAACACCTTACCTAACATATACTCCCTGATAACACCTTACCTAACATATACTCCTTGATAACACCTTACCTAACATATACTCCCTGATAACACCTTACCTAACATATACTCCCTGATTTTACTTGAGGTTTCTTTCTGCTCTTTTTTGTTGCCCGAAGTTTTGGACTGTGCCGCAAGCTCTTTGGCATCCAACAGAAGGGCAGTTAACTCTAGATATCTCTCATTCTACAAAACCAGAGAACCAATGGTCCTATAGACGCTCACCTGAGATCTGGGATATGCAACCTAAGCTGACCTTGCCATAAAATAGGTCAAGCTCATCCCAGGGTCATGATTTATACAAACTTTGTAGAGCTCCATTCACTGATGCTCTGAATCTGAATCTGAATAGTTTACTGGTGACACGCCAAATGACATTATTTCACCAGGGGGTTCGGATGGGGGAGAAATTAGTCCCTTGAACGCACGAGTAAAGCGAACTTGGACACACAATCATCTGACATTTCAGCAGTAGAAAACAGAGAGTCAGGGAGGTCATTCCAGTCCCTGATAGTCTGGGGAAAGAAACTACATTTATAGGCCTCTATACTAGCAGATGGAAGCTGAAATGCCTTGGAGTGGCTATTTCTACAACGCCTAGTCTTTGGGATAAGGTCATCTGTAGGTATTCTGGCTTTACCCTTCAGACCTTTGTATAGTAATATAAGTCGATTATCCGTCCTCCTTTTCTTGAGAGATTCCCATTTGAGTTGTTCAAGAATGCCAGTCATACTACCTTCCTCGAAAGTATAATTCCTAGTTACAAATCTAGCGGCACGATTCTGTACCTTCTCCAATTCCTCCTGGAGGCATTTAGTATGAGGATCCCAAACAGAACTTCCATATTCCAGGACTGGGCGCACCAGTCCTTTATAAGCTGCTTCTTTAACATCTTGGGGGCAAGAAAATAAGTTTCTCCTCAAGAATCCAAGTGTTCTGTTGGCTTTAGTACAGATATTATTGATATGGGTATTCCACTTGAGGTCATTTGTAATTGTTACACCTAGATATTTAATACTATCAACATTTTCCAATACCGTTCCCTCGAGAGTGTACGAGGCCTCAATTTTATTTATCCGCTTATTTGTCAGCTGCATCATGTTGCATTTGACAGGTTGAAATCTCATGCCCCATTTTCGGGCCCAGCTCCCTAAAAGGTCAATGTCTTTCTGAAGTTTCAATGTATCTTCTACTGTTCTAATTTCACGGTAACAAACACAGTCATCAGCAAAAAGCCTGATTTGAGAGTCAATGCCAACGGGTATGTCATTTATGTACAAGGAGAACAACAATGGACCGAGAACGGTGCCCTGAGGGACACCAGACACAACAGGGGCCCAGTCAGATTTAACACCATTAACTACTACCCTTTGCTGCCTGAAGCACAAAAAAGCATTTATCCATTCCAATGTCTTTCCACCTATACCATAACTAAACAATTTGCTTTTAAGAAGTTCATGTGGAGGGGTGTCAAAAGCTTTTTCAAAGTCCAAAATAAAAGTGTCAACCTGACCCTTTTTGTCCAATATTTTTGCCCAATCATTTATTACTGTAATCAACTGAGTTTCACAACTATGCCATTTCCTGAATGCATGCTGTTTGTCCGACAAAAGATTATACTGGTCAAGATGACCCATGATATTTGAGCAGACAATATGTTCTAGAAGTTTGCAAGGAATACAAGTCAAAGAAACTGGGCGGTAATTACAAGCAAGGGACCTGTCACCTTTCTTGAAAAGTGGACAAATATTAGCAAGTGACCATTCCTTGGGGATTTCACCCGTACTGATTGACTGCTGGAAGAGATGTGCAAATACAGGTCCTAATTCTTTTGCCAATTCTTTTAGGACTCTAGGATGGAGTTCATCAGGTCCTAAGGCTTTAGATGGGTTCAGACCTTTAAGGAGTTTTGTTACTCCTTCCTTTGTAACAACAATTTCATCCATGAATGGGGCCGACCTATCCAGAAGTGGGACTTGGGTGTGTACCGTTTTGGTGAATACATCTGTGAACTGTCCATTAAATTCTTCTGCTTTTTCGAAATCTGATTGAGCAATACCACTTCCATTTTTCTTTTTCAAAGGGGGAATGCCTTGGGTATCTTTCCTCTGACTATTGATATACCTATAAAAATCCCTGGGATTAGCCTTAACGTCCCCTACCAAGTTATTGACATAAAGGTCATGCTGCTTTCTTATATCAGCTTTGATTTCCCTTCTTAAGTTTTCAAATTTAGATCTAATTTTTGCACTTCCAGTTTTCTTAGCTTTTGCATGAGTTATATTTTTCCTGCAAATCTTCCTCCTTATCTCAGGAGTTATCCATGGGACAGAAGAGACAGAGCGACTTGTTTTTGATGGGATATGCTTATCTGCCGAGTCCTGAATGAAAGATGTAATAAGATTGAAATTTGCCTGAACCGAACGGGTATCCGAGTAGCCATTGAAATACTTTTCCTTTGCAAATTTTAATGTTTCTGCCCTCATAGATTCATAATCACCTTTCTGGTACCGATACACCTTCCTCCGAGGTTTCTTAATGGGGGAATAACAATCTTCAGGCAAAGTTTCAAAATCATAGGTCTTCCGGTTCTGAAGAATAAGATTTATAAAGGTTTTTGCTATTTATAGCCATGGCGGCCATCTAGGTCATGTGACCTGAACCATTTATATTAACTTTCATTCCCCTTTCCTAACGATGCTCCACATAAAGTTTGGCTTTGACTGGCCAAGCACTTTCACCGTTTCAGAGAAGAAGATGTTTGAATATTATGGTCATATACATGTATATAATCCCGGGGCAGGGGCAGACAACCCCCTGAGGACATATTTATTTTCATAGACATAAATCTTCTGTCCATTTGCATACTACCAGCCAGTTGCCCCTAATTTAATTACATTTTACTAATTTTCCCCATTCAAATGCATGGGCAACCTATGTTGGCCTTGCCATAAAAGAGGTCAAGGTCATCCCAAGGTCATGATTTATACAAACTTTGTAGAGCTCCTGTCCCTGATGTTTCATGCCAAGTTTCAAAATCATAGGCCTTCTTGTTCTGGAGAAGAAGATTTTTAAAGGTTTTGCTATTTATAGCCATGGCCGCCATCTTGGTCATTTGACCTTTCATATAAACTTTTATTTTCATTTCTTAAGGATGCTCCACATGAAGTTTAGCTTTAGAGAAGATCTTTGAATATTATGGTAATATACATGTATATTGCCCCAAGGTGGGGGCAGACCTGCCCCTGGGGTATATTCATTTTAAGAATAAATATTCAGTCCATTTGTCCATTTCCATACAGTTTTTCCCTTCAAATGACATTTTGACAATTTACCTCATTCAAATGCATGGGCGTCCTATGCTGACCTTGCCATAAGATAGGTCAAGGTCATCCCAGGGCCATGATTTATATAAACTTTGTAGAGCTCTTCCCCCTGATGCTTCATGCCAGGTTTCAAAATCGTAGGCCTTTTGGTTCTGGAGAAGAAGATTTTTAAAAGTTTTTGCTATTTATAGCCATGGCAGCCATCTTGGTCATGTGACCTTGACCATTTATATAAACTTTCATTCCCCCATCCCAAGAATACTACATATTAAATTTGGCTTTGATTGGTCATGTGGTTGCTGAGAAAATTAAGTTTAAAATTTAATTTGTAAATGACCTTTGGCCAAGGTCAAGAAATGACCTTGACCTTTAATACTCACAACACTTCATTAGTTCAACATGTTGTCTGTATCTACCAAGTTTCAGGTCACAGGCTACAAAACTTCCTGAAAAATTCAATGTTTTCACTTTTTTCCAATGAAAAGCCTATGTAACCAAAATTGAGCTTGCCCTAAAATAGGTCAAGGTCAACCAAAGGTCATGATTTATATAAACTATGATGGGCCAGAGTCCTCAATGCTACATACCAAGTTTTGTTGAAATCGGTCCACCGGTTCCAGAGAAGAAGATTTTTAATGGTTTTTACCATATATGGGCATGTGGGTCATCTTGGTCATGTGACCTGGACCATTTATATAAACTTTTGTTCCCCCTTCCAAAGGATGCTGCACATGAAGTTTGGCTTTGATTGGCCCAGCAGTTTCAGAGGAAAAGATCTTTGAAATTGTGGACGGACGGACGACGATGACGGACGGATGGATGACGAAGCATGGCCATCCTATAAGCTCACCTTGTCAGCCTTTGGCTCAGTTGAGCTAAAAATATCTCAATAAGTCATAGTCAGTAACAAATTTATCCAGGAGCAGAAGTTTGATTGGTAGAGTGTCAGATCAAGGGCATCTGAAATTCGGTTCCAACTTGTCTAAAGCTAGAAAAAACGCTTAGTTCTACAAAATATTGGGAGTGAACTCCCACCATATCGAGTATATCCACCATTTCGAGTATACCCACCATTTCTCACTTTACAAGCGTTTAAGTCGCTTTTTAAGTGTTTTGGTGGGCTTCAATGGAACTTCAGATACCCAGATACATATTGAAGCAGACCCAAGATTGATCCCATGACCCACAAATTTCTTTCATGATGATTTGGTCATGAAACTCTTTTGTCATTTGCTCTTTTCTGCGGAGTCAAGAAGAGCATATGTTTACCTAGAAAAAGTGATGCTAGCTATTGTCAAGAAATAAATCATTAAATCAAACAACCTTTTTATTAATTTCCTCAAAACATTGCCAGTGCATCAGTCATTGGAAACTCCTGCTCTATGCGGGGATGTAGCAGTGCTGTTAATTAGAACAGGTTTAGATTCCTGGCAAAATTAGCCATGTAAGTTTTTCATTTGTTGTCAGGAGGCATTCGTCAGAGTTTCGATTATAACTATGTCCCCACAGTGGAGGGCATATACCCAAACTTTGGAGAGTAAATATCTCTGCTATACAAAACTTACAGCCCGATGTGTCATGACTGTAAATAACGCAAGAATAAAATACCTACAGGATCATCTTGACTGTCCTCTTTTTCACCGAGACTGTCATCTGAATCTGACTCTTGCTCAGCATACTGTAATATCCAATCCTTCTGGGATACTTTCTTGGGCTTTGGTTTTGAGACTTTGGGCTGGAAGATTCACATTTTAATGGCCATTAATTCCAATGATAAGTATTTACATACTAAGAGGGAGGGAAGTAAACCTGAGATAAAGATAAAGAGATCTGAAACTGCTATTGAATATTGATATTTGCCTACGCTGTGTCTGTCGCTTAGGTAGACAGGTAAATCGGTGAAAAAAATCAATATTTTACCGGCCGCTGTATGTGGTCCGAATTTTTGTATATTAGCAAATATAAATCGTTTAAATTTTCTTCGCCATAATTCATATAATAGTAAAAGATTTTATTTCTGTTAAATAGAGCTTCAAAATTCCAACAAATAGATACTAAACACCGGCATCTTTGTCAGAAAGACTAGAGAGAGAGAGAGAGAGAGAGAGAGAGAGAGAGAGAGAGAGAGAGAGTCCTCTCTTTAGTTGTTTATCCATTATCAGTCGATTTTGCACAAGCTGTTGTTCTTTTTCCTTACGAATTACGCCCATAATTATGCTTTTTTTCTACGCTACTGGACACATACAACGATTCTTAACGGATTATCTTTAGATTAAAGAAAACGCAAACTGATTTATCTCGCCGTATCTCTAATCATACTTAACACCGTAAAAATAACGATAATTATTGAACAAGGTGAAAGCTTCAATTCAAATTAAAGCATCTTTTTTTAAGCTTTAGACCTGACAACAACGATTTTGATGTCCCTCGACGTAAATGGGCGTAATGAGATTGCCCTATATCAATTCTAGCCACATCTATCTATCACGTTCAATGAAGAATACCGCCAATATCCGAATATAATTCAATTGCACACGTTGGAGAGATACGTTTGGTTCAACAACCATTTTCGCTTTTTTCTATCTTCTTTTTTCCCCTTCGTTTTGTTGGCCATATTTTATACTTTTCTCTACAAAAGGGCAGTGGAGGAACGGATTATGTGAATTAAATGGAATCAGTCAGGCATGAATTTGAATATTCTTCTTTTTTTTCCTCCTCTATCTTTCGTACTTGCATTCATGTATATTCTAAGAAGTCGCCGCCGAAATTTCAAAAGAAACAAGAACTCCGCGGAGGTCGATATCGCACCTGCATCGGGCAGAGCAAAGACCGTGAAATATAGTTCAACGGCACCGGGTCAAGGTGCGTGCTTGAAGGGCATGTCAAGGACAATTACTATGCAAGGTTTCAGACTCGCAGCTATCTCTGATGTCGAGAAAACCAAACTACGACGTAAAAATTTTCAAAGTCAGTGGACCATAAAATATAGGCCAAGGGCACCGGGTTAAGATGTGTGCTTGAAGGGTATGTCAAGGACAATTACTATGCAAGGTTTCAGACTTGCAGCTATATCTGATGTCGAGAAAACCAAACTTCGACGTAAAAATTATCAAAGTCAGTGGACCCTGAAATATAGGTCAAGGGCACCGGGTTAAGGTGCGTGCTTGAAGGGTATGTGAAGGACAATTACTATGCAAGGTTTCAGACTCGCAACTATCTCTGATGTCGAGAAAACCAAACTTCGACGTAAAAATTTTCAAAGTCAGTGGACCGTGAAATATAGGTCAAGGGCACTGGGT
The DNA here is from genome assembly GCA_964017185.1 of Rugalucina vietnamica. Lineage (NCBI taxonomy): Eukaryota > Metazoa > Mollusca > Bivalvia > Lucinida > Lucinidae > Rugalucina > Rugalucina vietnamica. Next base: position 24,954,020 of record OZ024874.1, on the reverse strand, counting down.
TAAGGTGCGTGCTTGAAGGGTATGTCAAGGACAATTACCATGCAAGGTTTCAGACTCGCAGCTATCTCTGATGTCGAGAAAACCAAACTTCGACGTAAATGTTGACAAAACTTCGACGTAAAAATTTTCAAAGTCAGTGGACCGTGAAATATAGGTCAAGGGCACTGGGTTAAGGTGCGTGCTTGAAGGGTATGTCAGGGACAATTACTATGCAAGGTTTCAGACTCGCAGCTATCTCTGATGTCGAGAAAACTAAACTTCGACGTAAATGTTGACGGACGGACGAACGAACGAACGAACGAACGAACGGACGAACGTACGGACGGACAGAAATTTGAACTCCTATATCGCACCCTGCTATAAGCAGGTGCGATAAAAATGACACTTTTATTACCAGCTACCTGTATTGCACCGTGCAATACCTGTTGATTCGGCGACTTGTTTGATCTTCGAGCCGTTAAAGACGCACTTATGTCACGTTGCAGGCACGTGCCGCATTAATGACAAATACCTGACACAGTTTAATGTAACTTTATTGAAGATTGTATTCGGAAAAGTAACTGAAATAAATACATAATGAAAAATAATAATACACTCTAGGCCAACATGCAACCACACTTTTCTTGCAATGTTAGCTCTCATCATGCTATAGTCATACTCAAAATGTTGAAAAGATAATACTCTAGCTTTATATGTATACTTGCCCGTGCTAAGCAACGATTTCTTTTCAATAGATGCTATGGTGTCTGTTTTCAAGCGCGGTCTCGCAGTTTTCACATTGCACGAAAATGCATCAATGGGATGTTTTTCAACAGCATCAAAGTCAAAATGCAATCTGCATATCAGAGCGCCTTTCGCCGGATCCTATTTTTTTTCTTCTCGAATTCGGGCTTAACGTATAATTAAATTCCTGCATTTTGCAATGCATATGTCATTTCTTCTTTTGTCACTGTTTTTATTTCGAAAAAATGTGGAAACTAATTGTTCTGTTGTCCCTATCACATTTCCGGGCATGCGGCTATCCCAAATCCTGTCCCGGGCACGGCACATGGGGAGGGTGTGTGGTTTTAAATACAAAATAAACTATCGGCTAAATAGACAACCGATCACTGGAGATCATCTGTAAATGCATGATATGTCATTCTGCATTCAAGTGTAACTTTTTGGTCTTATTTGCAATGCCAACCATTGTGTAGAAAAATCTCCATTTTGACGCCAAAGCGGCGAAAAGCTGTGAAAAACAGCTGATACATTAGGGCGATTTGAAGCTTTCAAAAATACCCAAACCGCATCGAAGGGCAATAAAACGATTTGTAAGACATTGTTCTTTGAGAAAATTGATCTTGTTTGCCAAAGAAAAGTCATGCATAGAAGCCTTTTTAATAAAAACAATTACACCTCGTTTTGAGATCGGGCCAAACCGTTTTTGCTTAAATGACAAAAATTGTCAAGATTTATACGATCGTAAGACAAACACAGTCAGAGATTGTGTGCCTATCAACAAATAAAACGATTTTTATGCCTTTCTTCTTTCATATTTTGTTGTTTAAAGATTACCTAGCCTTTTAGTAACAACGCCTTTTAGTCAAAAAGTACCGACTATAATCCGCTTGGTCGCCATTTTGAAACGCTGAACAAGGAATTCGGTGTTTTGTCAACGTATATTTAACAATCAAAAATCCAATAAAATTCACTACAAACATCAAAATCTGGTTCCTAAATAAAATATTAAATGTTAACAGTTTCTATTGAATAAGATATTATCTCATTGGATGTATGAAATTGCCAATGAACGCCGATATTTATAGCATTGGTTTTGTCTTCGATCCATTATGGCGGCGGATCGTAGGTGGCGCCACAGGTACACGCGCGACAATCATAAAGTGGCCGCTAGGTGGACTTTCTAATCTCTTTATCTTTATCTCAGAGTAAACTTAGGGGTTCGAAACCTACCAAGATTTGGTTAAGTCTATGAGCAAGGCATATTTATTCATTGCATGGGGTTAAGTGCACAGGAAGCAGTACCGGTAGGTCAATACTAGGGCTGTCACGATAAACCGGTATACCGGTGTATTGCGGTTCCGACGTCCCGCGGTATCGAATCGCGATATTTAAATTACGTACCGGTATAATACCGGTTTTTAGTCAAAGCACACCAGATCAGCCAATGTGTAATTTGTAACCAAAAATGGCCATTTTTGACCAAAATATCTTATAAAAATTGTCTTAAGGACAGAACAGGCTGCACTGACCATTTCTCAGATATATTTTGTGTCAATCATTGCTAGAGAACAGCCGAAACGGTCGCCGAAAATACCGTTTTTAGCGCGAAAACTAATGAAATTCGCTACTTTGCTGAAGCTGTAAATGCGGTCTCAGTCCTCAGTTTTTGTCTTCCTTACTTCTAAAATGTGAAAAACAACTATCAATTAAATTTGGTTACTGCTACATCGTAAAATTACTGACAAAATGTGTGCCAAGAAACAAGAAACTTTCTCCCAAAACAAGTATGGACTTTTGCAAAAATTACGCATTCAATTTGCATGTGATAAATTAGACATGAAAGCTGTAAAATTTGGGGATCAAAATAAAAAAAGATAAATTAGAATGAAAGCTGTAAAATTTGGGGATCAAAATAAAAAAAAAGATACATGTACGTAATAAAAAAAAAAAAAGATCTAGGTATTTTAAGATGTTGTTGTCTTATTACAATTCCAATAAAAAAGTTTTCATTATTTTCAAAATCATTGTACTTGTGGCTTGCAAAGTGTTCCAAAGTGACCCTGAAGTCCTGAACTGTAGGCAGTGTGAACAGACAGTAAATGTAGTGTGGAACAACAACTTTACAATACAATTACATCTCAATTAGTACCACACAACATCCTGTATACAATCGCAGATCAGCCCTATGACCCCCTTGTATTTCTACAAAGATATGATGTAACGCAAATTTAGTGCTAGTGCTTGAATTTGTCTAGAAATATGAAGCTTTATTTGTGAATTCCAACAGTCTATTGGCTAAATAAATTTAGTTCAAACGTCTAAGCAAGCCAAAAGGATGATCATTTTTTATCCATTTTTTTCTTGTGTCACTCAGAAAAGCCCCTTTCTTGTTGGGACAATATATTGTGGTATTATTGCAATACACTTCCCATATATCGCAATATATCGCGATACACTTTTGGAATATCGTGACAGCCCTAGTCAATACAACTGAAATATTGCTTACTGAGACAAATGACAACAACAGAAGTGAGAAAAACATATTAAGCAGCTACATAACGAATGAAAACAAAATTTTTACATTATCTTCTAATGTAATTGCATCTTAAGGTTTTGCTTGCCACCTAGTAGGAGAAGAGTCTGGCAACTTTATTATGAGACACTGATGATTTTGAAAATACTTTATGTGAAAATTCCTCATAATCTGTTTTAGAAGGATTTTTACCTCATCTTTAGCAGTGTCCTTAGGTTTTGCCTGCCATCGGGTAAGTGCTGTATCTGGTATCTCAAACTTAGGACGCTGTTTATGTTTGGCTTCCTCTCTCTGTAAAGCCTGAGAAAAGTTGGTAGGTAGCTCATCTAAAAGTATTATAGAAATTTACGTAACTATGTATCTCCAATTAATGTTTTATTCATTTGGCAAAAGCTTCACCCCAACTTCAATACTTCTCCCAAATTTTCTCGGAGAAAGAAGAATCTTCTAACTAAATTTCATGACTAACTTGAACCTTGAACCTCGAAATCAACCTTAGCAGGGTTTTAAGAGTAACGATCACTGTCATTAGTTCTGTGGTAAAAAAGATGAATACAAAATCAAAGAGAGCCAGCTAATTTTATTCATACAATAAAAGGATTACAAACAGATATTTATCATTCAACCAGCACTACACAAACTGCTGTACAGATTCATCAAATGAAATAAGGATATACATGATTGCTTTACCATTTGACAGGTTAAGACAGAGCCAATCCAATGCATCAATAAGATCTCCACCATGTATGACTGTACTGTCCATGGCTTGCTCAATCTGTTTATGACTGAACCCAGCACTGCTCAAACTGCTGTACAAGTCCTGAAAATAAGATACAATCGATTGCAGAAAGGCGCGACGAAAGCCGCAATGTAAACGTGAGAAAACACGACCTGTTAATGAAATATTTTTAGGTCATGTACTGTGAATGCAGGGTCAAAATTTATACATCAAACAAATTCTTTCGATTGAAGTTTGTTCTTTGTGCCCTTGTTTTGTATTTCTAACATCCGAAATGGCCATGCCCAGAGAAAAGGAAAATATATCACTTGAATTTATCAATTTTCTATCTTGATTTACATCATTATCATAAGCTTAGAGGAAATCAATTAGATGAAGATCAATTATAGGGTAGATTTATTATAGAAAATTGGGACTGAATAGGATAAACTTCCTAGTCAAAAACGATTATTGGCAAATCAACATCTTTTTGTGTGACACAGCTATGTACTACTAATAGGACAAGTGACCTTTCCATTTTCAGAAAACAAGCTCACTGACCTTGGTTTTGATTCAAAATATTTTGGGTTGACACAATAAGAATCGTCGCGGTGAAAAGATCATGATTGTATAACATGGAAAAAGACAACAGAATTCTCCTTAGTTCCTTAGTTCAGCCTTTAATCTGTTGCCATGAAAACCAGATTTCTAATCCGACCTGCTTCAAAACCTAATGCAGGCAATCCACCACCCCAATGATGCTTCAAGAAAAATATGATTGAAATTGGCTGACTTGTTGCGGAGATATTTGTATTTGAAAGTGTGGACTCTTAGCATTCCCTTAGCAAGATTATTTCTGTTATGACGTACCATGAGCTTTTTGTTGGTCAGTCTGCCTGACACCTCCTTATCTATCTGTCTCTCATTGAAGTCTTTTGTTATTACATCAAGAATTCTCTTCTCAAGCTCACAGGGAATAGACACCTACCAAACATAATGATACAAAAGATTGTTAAAGTTTAACCGCCGCGTAAGTAAACCAACAATCTGCATATGCGAAAACAAAGGTGCAGATCAGCTGTGCAGTAACTGCTCAGCTGATCAGCGCCTTTGTTTTCGCTTCTCGGACAGTAAAATCCCTCTTCTTCTTACATTTGAAATTTCAAGCTTCCAGCATTCTTCTGTGTTTGTACAGTCCAGTTTGTGTCGGACCTGGTCAGAATCCCAAATTGTTGGTTTTCTCATGTGAAGGCTCAAATGATTTACCGGTGCAGTAAAGTGCATATCCATGATTTTGTTAGTCAATCTGCCTGGTCCGGACATTATAAACCTTTTTTCATGCTCAACTCAGCTAAGCTTGAAATTTCAACTGCTCATAAATACTGAAATAGCCCAAATTCATTGAGGTTTTGGGGTTATTCCATCAAAGCCAGTAATTTATCCAGCTAATAAATGTTAAAATGCCAACAATTGTTATGAGTTATGAGCAGGATAAATTTTAGTCTCAGCTGAGCTGAGCATGAAAAACTTTTATAACCTTGAGGCCTGGTTAATGGTTATGTCTATCTGTCTCTCATATGAGCCTTCTCATTAGATGTCAAAAGCATTCTCTTCTTAAGCTCATGAGGAATAGATATATGCAAACAAAATGCTTTATTATGTAACTTTAAATATATAAGAAAATGGCTAGCACCTTTTCCAAACAAGAACTCCACGGAGGTCGATATCGCACCTGCAACGGGCAAAGTCAATAGACCGTGAAATATAGTTCAAGGGCACTGGATCAAGGTGCGTGCTTAAAGGGTATGTCAAGGACAATTACTATGCAAGGTTTCAGACTCGCAGCTATCTCTGATGTTGAGAAAACCAAACTTCGACGTAAAAATTTTCAAAGTCAGTGGACCGTGAAATATAGGTCAAGGGCATAGGGTTAAGCTGCGTGCTTAAAGACAGGGCTGGACTATATAAAGGGGATTAGCATTCAGTTGTCATTTTCTCACTAGACTTCAGACCATTCACATCAAATTTCAGCCAACAGATGATATATAGTCCTAAATACAGTAATGTGATTGGCTTATTCCTGTCACCAAAAAATCAATAATTGATTACCTGTGTTTTACCTGTATTTTGACCCCCCGGCACAGAAACCCTGTCTTTAAAGGGTATGTCAAAGACAATTACTATGCAAGGTTTCAGACTTGCAGCTATCTCTGATGTCGAGAAAACCAAACTTCGACGTAAAAATAATCATAGTCATTGGACTGTAAAATATAGGTCAAGGGCACCGGGTTATGGTGCATGCTTGAAGGGTGTGTCAAGGACAATTACTATGCAAGGTTTCAGACTCGCAGCTATCTCTGATGTCGAGAAAACCAAACTTCGACGTAAAATTGTTCAAAGAAAGTGGACCGTGAAATATAGGTCAAGGGCACCAGGTTAAGGTGCGTGCTTGAAGGGTATGTCAAGGACAATTACTATGCAAGGTTTCAGACTCGCAGCTATCTCTGATGTCGAGAAAACCAAACTTCGATGTAAATGTTGACAAAACTTCGACGTAAAAATTTTCAAAGTCAGTGGACCGTGAAATATAGTTCAAGGGCACCAGGTTAAGGTGCATGCTTGAAGGGTATGTCAGGGACAATTACTATGCAAAGTTTCAGACTCGCAGCTATCTCTGATGTCGAGAAAACCAAACTTCGACGTAAATGTTGATGGACGGACAGACGAACTGACGGACAGAAATTTGGACTCCTATATCACACCCTGCTATAAGCAGGTGCAATAAAAACATAGGTAGACAATGGTTGTGATACAACAAAGGCACAAAATTAGGACAAAATACAAAACGGCAGCCCCATTGGCCGAGCAGTTAGAGCGCTGTTTCTTAATCACTTGATCATCTCATCGCTGTGTCTGGTGTGGGTTCGAGCCCTGCACTGGCCACGTGAGACAAGCCAAGTTATGTTTGCGGGTGTGCCAGGTAGTTTTTCTCCCTTTTTTGCCCACCTACTGATTGGCCCGTCTCATATGAGCTGAAATAATCTTGAAAGGGACATAAAACTGAATTTAAAAGAAAATGTGGTTCAAGACTTGAACTGCAAGTATAGACAATAACCATCAGATGCTGGTGAGGATTTTTTAAAAAGTCCTACCTTTTGAAGACCATCAGGAAAAGCTACATCACCAGATTTTGCTTGTGACAGAGAATAAGTCTTCTTTCCTGGAATGTTATATAAGAATACCAACAACATGCATGGGCAAAAACAAAGGCGTAGATCAGCTGTGCAGTAACTTCACAGCTGATCAGTGCCTTTGTTTTCGCTACACGGATAGTACAATCCCTCTTCTACTTAGATGCAAAATTTCAAGCTTCTAGCCTGCTTCAGTGACTGTACAGCCTGGTATATGTAAGACCTGGTCGGAAATCAAGACTGTTGGTTTTCTCATGTGAAGGCTCATATAATTTATACTGGTAGTTTTTCTATTCTTTTCTTACATCTATTCTATAAATTAATTCAAAACATTTAAGAAACTATCACAATGTCAAACTATGGCAATCTTTCTTTTGGAGCATCTTAGAAACTGAAGCTGAGGGTGTGTTACGGTCCTGTTAAATTGGTTTAAGACCCCGCCCCCTAGTAATTTTGCATCGCTGTTCCAGGACAGTACTACTGTTGTGGTTCTATATGTTTCGTATTCTAGTGTCAATTTTTATGTGCAGTTCACACAACTTATGTGCATATTCATATATATAAATCCGTTCAGGTAAATGAGTTGCCAGCTGCTCACTCGGCTTGTGATGTGTTCTCTTTGTACCAGTACCTAATTGCCTTCTTTTTCTTTTTCTTGCCTATGTTTTTAAGGGTGGGACATTGTTTCTGATTGCCCCAGTTCATGATCATGGCTAACTTTTACTTTCTCTTTCAAAAACGCAGTTCTTTTGTTTACCTTTCTCTGTATCTTTAACCCCTCCAGCAGCTCTACCATTATCTTTACTCTGCTTCTTCTTTCCCATTTTGCTTGCAATTTACCTGAAATTAACTTAAACTCCAAATATATGCTTATCCCTGAAATAAGGTTATTTGATTATGTAATAAATGTTTTGTTGTTGTTTTTGGTATAACATCCAAGGCAACAATTTTTCAGATAAAGTGGGATGAAAACAATGCTTCCTGGGTATTAACCAGTAGTCAGTAAGTAGTGCTATTAGCGAGTTGATGTGCCTTGCCCAAGGACACAGCTTACTGCCAGTGGTAACTGGTGAGATTCGAAAAATGTTAGAAAGACTTAGACTGGTTTCCCATCTCTGAACCAGATGAACATAAAACAAAAGTGCTAAATGCCATAGTAGTGAGTCATTTAAAACTGTGAAAATAACTTGAATCAGTTTCTCCAATATTTCAGCGGAATAGAAAGTGCCATTATAACTCTTAGATAATGCTGCTCTAGCCATAACTTGCAAAAAATCTTAATTGACTGACATATTAAAACTTCTTATAAATTTGACATAAGCAACGGGACTATTTGCATGCATTCCTGAAGGGTTACAGTATTTCATTAAAATTTATTTCCTCCTTGAAAAAAGAACTGACCAATCAGTCAATCACCATCATCTTAAGGAAACCTCCTTCACAAAAGAGTTTACCCGATCTACTGATCTGCAACCCAGTAAAAGAGAACCCTCGCCTGATCACCAGGAGCTAGTAAATAGGTTTCAGGTATGAAATGAAAATGGTCCTGAAGTCAGGACTCAGACCTTCAGCTGTTGTTTACAATCTCCATGTATACATAGTAGCATTCCCAATGCGTCATACAGCCTCAGTTCCATGTGTGTAGTATGTGGGAAAAAAATGTTTTCAATTTGAATTACACATCAATTTTTCAAACACGGAACTCACTGTGAAAAACAAAATCCTGCTCACCTGCACTTCGCATACTGGTTGTAAAGATAAATAAATTTTTATCGCCATATGCTGTTTCATAAGAGAAGTCTCTAATTTCCTGCTTTAAATCCATAATTTCTGTGAGATTTACTCATTCAGCTTTCGCATTTGCTCTTACTTTTGGGGCTCTGGCTAAGCTAATCAGAAAGGAAGACGTTAAAAGCCAACTTCTGAATCTGAATGGTTTACAGGTGATACGCCAAATTGACAATTGTTCACCAGGGGGATGCGTCCGGAGGTAAATTATTATTATTATTTTTTTTTAAATTCAGTTTTACATCCCTTTCAAGATTATTTCAGCTCATATGAGTAGGTGGGGCGAAAACGGGAGAACCCCCGAGAAAAACCAACTGGCACACCTGCAAGCAGAACTTGGCTTGTCTCACATGTGGCCAGGACGGGGCTCGAACCTACACCAGACACAGCAGTGAGATGATCGAGTGATTAAGAAACAGCGCTCTTAACCGCTCGGCCACGGGGGCCACCTAGGAGGGAAATCAATCCCTGGCTCTCCCTGTACGAAAATGTACAGCAATACTACAATACTTTAGCTGTAAAGTAAAGCAAGATTCTTGGCAGGAAATTTTCTTTTTCAAGCTATAATGACAACAATACTTCAGCTATAATCTTAGGTAAAATATTTAAATTAGCAAGAATCTATTGCAATAATGTATTGCAATAATTCTAGCTGAAATATTGCCAGGATTCATGCTATAAATTTTGGCCATAATTAGTGCTCAAATTATTGCAATATTTTTTCAAACAGCATGAACAGTATAGCAATATTTTTTCAAAAAATATTGCAATATTTTTACAAAAATATTGCTATAATTTGCTCATATACATATATTGATATTCGCACAAAGACCTTGACATTTAATTTCAAATTTTCAACACACTGACTATTTCATCAAATGGTAGAAAAAAGGTTTTTTACTTTGAGCACATTTCTACAGTCCTTAGACAGATTAGAACAGCATGTGTAGTTACTGTGTGTTAAACTCAGGTTAACCTCAAAAACTATGATGCAACAGGAAGTTATTATTCAGCACTTTGTTTTCTCTGTTTTATGGCAATATTTTCAGTGGTAGTTTTTCTCCCAATTTCTGGCTAAACTTTTATTCAAATTATTACAATATTTTTACTCTTATTATTGCAATATATTAGTATTGTTGTAATATTGCTATAAAATCAAATTTTAGCAAGAATCTTGTTGAAGTATAGCAATAGTATAGCTATAGTATTGTTTTGTTTTTTTTGTTGTTTTTTTTGTTTTCTTGTTACTCCCATCAATCATTTTCTGATTATTCTTGGGAGGTGTACATTGTACACTCCGGTGTGTTTGCAGGATGAGCCTACATGCATGAGGATATAACCTGTGTAGGGATCTTTAACCTGCACAGGGGATGACTGTCCCTGCACAGGGGGCCTCCAGTTAACGTCCCGATCCGAAGGATGGCGCACTTTATCATGTCATTCCTGCAAATGACACGAAGGGAAGCAAGTTCGGACCAACAAATTTTCCTCACCGCCGTCGGGGATCGAACCCTGGACCTCTAGCACAAGAAGCCAGTGCGCTAACCACTCGGCTACCTCGCTTCCTATTGTAGTATTTTTCGTACGGGTCACAAGAGATGCGAACTTGGACACACCACTTTCTACTACTACTTCTACATAGTAAACTAAAATACATATTTGAAAGTTTCAATGCTTTTTTCAAAAAGCTTTAACTTATAAAATTTCTTTCAACATTTTGCTTACAGAGCTTAAAACGGACCCATCTGGAAAAGAATGGTGTAGTTTATGGTGACACAGCCAAACAGTGCAATGTATACTAAACATATAGATATAAACATATATGACTAAAAGTTGAATTACTCAGAAAATCACAAAATATTTCTTACTTTGCCATGCCAAAATGTTTACACCGGAACCGGAAACAGGTGTTCTGTCAAGAGCAGCTTTGCAAAATAAGTTCGTGAACAAAGTTGTTAAGCCTGCTAAATAATTCGTGATTAGTATCTAGTCCAATCGCCTCACATCGAAGTTGTAATACAGGCTGTGTTTCAATTAATTTGGCTCAATTTTTGGGACGTTCTGGTCCTTAAACCAAAGTAAATACAAACATATTACTCAAAGTTCATATATTCAATAGTAAGATCTAAGATAAAAAAATCACTGAAGCATGAAATATGGGTCACGACACTGGCTATTCGCACGACGGTCGTGCCGATAACGCCGCTTATCGGCACGACCGTCGTGCGGATAAGCGGCGTTATCCGCACGACTGGGAAATCGATACAATGTTAAAAAATTTTAGAAAATAATGGATACATTTTAAGTTGATAAATATATTACACTGGCTTCAAACCTGAAACATAATATTACACCTATGCAGGAATGTTTACTATTTAATTAACAAAATTGTTATTTTGCTGAAATTGGCTTACCTGTGAGTTTACCTGTAAAATCAGTCATGCGTATGCATAAATGAGAAAGTAATTATCGTAACCTAAATAATAAATTAATGTGGTAATCCAAAAGAATAAACAGCCTATGATTTTAACAATGAAGTCTGGAAACATTTTAGCAACACATTTTTTTTTGCAATGGTTATATTTTTCTCTGCTCTACTTTGATTCCGTTTACATCTACTGGATTCATCAAATCAAACTAGTATTCTTATTCATAATTACCAAAAATGTTAATTTCGAATGAATTTCAATAGCTAAACACATAATTAATTTATTTAATGACAAATTAAAAGTTTAATGCATACGTAAGCTTGTTAGAACATCTTATACTCCCGTCGTGCCGATAGCCAATACCTGTTCTTGTTCTTGTTCAGAGTATGATCCGTACGACCGTCGTGCGGATAACGCCGCTTATCGGCACGACCGTCGTGCGGATAAGTACCTAGATTTATCTTGGCATCAAACAGTGATCCCTACAGACTAAAAATAATCCCAAACCGCATTTCTCATACATTAAATGGTGAGGACAAATAACAATTTCACTGGACCATGAAATAATGTCACAAGACCTGGTTTTATTCTAGGATCAACAATGGGTCCTACCTTCACATAACACAAAACCATCTTGTTGAATGATCAAACAGAGTCTTGAAGATTACAGAAAATCAATCTACCATAAGATGTACATGCATAAAACAATAACCTAGATTTGTTGGACCCTACTGATAATCTGTAACCAGACAACTACATTGTTCTTTCTTGAAGATACATGTATTGGGCAAAATCACAAAATAAAAAAAAAAATAAAAAATAAAAAAACATGTCACAATAACCTAGATTTTTATGGCTTCTAATTTAAAAAAAAAAATCAATACTAAAATGACCAACATCTTCATCTCTAAAGACAGTAGGAACGCACTATCCTCACTAAAAGGTTACGCGCGTAAGGTGGCATTTTTGTGACGTCGCACATAAACATTCATGTCCGCCGAGAATGAGTCCAGAGGAAAACATTTTGAAATGTAAGCATGTATTTATTAGTCGTGTTAGAATCGAAATAATTTCACTTTATGGTGAATTATCTTTCATTAACGCATGATGTTGTCGGGCAGATGCGATATTTAATTCACTCCGGCTACGCCGTCGTGAATTAATACATCGCAATCTGCCCTCCAACATCCCGCGGTAATCACGATAATTCCCGCGGTAATCACGATAATTCACCGTAAAGTAAAATTATTTCTTAATGAAAAGAACTTATAATATTGCAGCTAGTATATCTCATTGTTTAAACCCATCATCGAAGAGTAGAGTCTATAATTATATTATATTTGAGAATAATATAACCCCAGTATTATGCTATCAACAGGAAATTTATTCTTAATGAAGATAATTTACAATAATACAGATATTATACATGTATCTCCTTATTTAAAACCCCCATTTGACAGTTTCCAATAGATTTATGACATCCTGTACGAAAATGTACAGCAATACTACAACAATACTTTAGCTGTAAAGTAAAGCAAGATTCTTGGCAGGAAATTTTCTTTTTCAAGCTATAATGACAACAATACTTCAGCTATAATCTAAGGTAAAATATTTAAATTAGCAAGAATCTTGTCAAAACGTATTGCAATAATTCTAGCTGAAATATTGCCAGGATTCATGCTATAAATTTTGGCCATAATTAGTGCTCAAATTATTGCAATATTTTTTTTCAAACAGTATAGCAATATTTTTTCAAAAAATATTGCAATATTTTTACAAAAATATTGCTATAATTTGCTCAAATACATATATTGATATTCGCACAAAGACCTTGAAAAAATGGTTTTTTACTTTGAGCACATTTCTACAGTCCTTAGACAGATTTGAACAGCATGTGTAGTTACTGTGTGTTAAACTCAGGTTAACCTCAAAAACTATGATGCAACAGGAAGTTATTATTCAGCACTTTGTTTTCTCTGTTTTATGGCAATATTTTCAGTGGTAGTTTTTCTCCCAATTTCTGGCTAAACTTTTATTCAAATTATTACAATATTTTTACTCTTATTAATGCAATATATTAGTATTGTTGTAATATTGCTATAAAATCAAATTTTAGCAAGAATCTTGTTGAAGTATAGCAATAGTATAACTATAGTATTGTAGTATTTTTCGTACGGGATGTCTAACTGATATTACACAGGGAGCCAAAAGTCTCTATCTCGCAAAAAGGTTGGAGGTGACATTTCCTGCTATTGTTGTTTTGAATGCATTTTTTGGATAGCTCTGACCTTCCAAAAGAAGGTCTAAGTGGACTGCTCTGGAAATTTCTTTGGCCTGATGCTTTAATCAGACGGTATTTAGACGTACTATTTGTTATACAGCTGAAATGCAGTACACAATTACTACAATTATATTACGAACAGTCATATTTGTAGTATGTTTCTTCATTATCGTATACTATCCTAATGCCATTTTATCTCGTCTGATTGCAGCTGAGTATGTCTTACCCATGCATAAAGCTGTAAATGTGTCATTTGAGTAAACTATGTGTCATATTAAGGCATTGAATTACCCCGCCCACTTAATGTATATGTTAAACTTTATGTGCAATTATGAGAATCAATATATTTTTATCAGTACATTTTTATCAATAAATGTTGATGTCATCATTATTTTTATAATCTTTTTTATTGCTTTTTACTCTGTTTACATCCTTTTCAAAGTTTATTTACTCATGTAGAGACAACACAATGATTGGTAAATGCGGAAAAAAGTCTGCCAAAATTAATTTAAGCAAAACTTGGCTTCTCATATTGCCATTTGAAGTCTTTGGGGCGTGTTATCTATAGGACTTACCTTGCACCCTTAGAACGAATGCTTATAGGTGCCAGTTTGGTCAGAGGATCACTTTAATGCCCATTTGTGTCACATAAAATCACAGAATGCTCACCCCCACCCCTAATAAGCAGAGGAAGTAATGTGTTACCCCTATATTACCACATGTATCTTGGCTACTGATAGACCTAGAGAGCAGAAATAGGTATCAAATGATTGTTTTGACAATGCTCTATAACCATGTAATAAGATATAGAATCAAACTGACTTCCTGGTGTTTGAATGTCAATGAGAACTTTATATATTAGAAAAAAACACACACAAAAATGGAGTATACCAGCATAATTGCTTATACCTCAGCAATCAAAAGATCTAGAGAGCTCAAAATTGGTATCAAATGATTGCTATGACAATGTTCTATAACCATTTAATAAGATATATAAACAAGCTGGCTATCTTTTTTTTTAATTTAACAGCATTTCAATCAATACACACAATATCTATATTATGTTATGATAATTTGTATAATGTATATTGTTATACTATCAAGTCACTATACAAAAGGAGCCATGGATGAGTACTAAAGAATATTCAATCATGGTCATGGTGAAAGATTGTTAGGCAATAATTTTCACATGCATGCTCCCTTTTGTAAGTAACATCCTTCCCATTAAGTATGATGTCTAAACAAAAACCAATATACATAATAAACATATGAAAAATTATGGATGCATGAGGAAGGTTGAAAAAAACAACAACAATGAACCTTCAGGCAGAGCTGAATATTAACCTTTCAGTTATAGTTTACTTAGAATTGAGGTTTTGTTCAAAACATACATTTTAGAAATTTAAATAGTCAGTCAACACATAAAAGGCATACAAGTATTAAATATTATTTTTCATCCATGAATAAAAATAATTGTTAGATCCTTTGGAAGCAGTAAAACATTCAAAGCGAGAAGATGGGCCATATTGTACAATTTCGGGTAATGAACCTTCATCAGTGACCCTTTTCAAAACTGGCAGAGAAAGCCAGACATTTTAGCTGCAATATCAAGAATTTACATATTGTGTAGTCTAAATCAAAGACTCATATTCCCAAAGGGACCAAATAATCAAATTACTGTTAAGAAGATGATACTTAACATACAATTATTTTGACATACTCCAAATATATTCACTGATCCCAAAGGATCAAAAGAAAAATATAATCTGCACTATGGATGATGTACGGGGAGACTTTTTAGGGCCGCCACACGGCACAACACCAGCTGCAGTAATAGCAAATAAAAATAATTGTTAGATCCTTTGGAAGCAGTAAAACATTCAAAGCGAGAAGATGGGCCATATTGTACAATTTCGGGTAATGAACCTTCATCAGTGACCCTTTTCAAAACTGGCAGCGAAAGCCAGACATTTTAGCTGCAATATCAAGAATTTACATGAAGTAATGATAAATAGAAGACCACATTCCTAGAAACTTATCATATGTATTGTTTATTTTAGCTATATACATTTCGTTCTTGGATTTGACTTTAACATATGATTCAAAGCCTTTTATATTAAGAGTTTTATGATAAAATTTATTTTTATAGATGTAGTATTTCGCCAATACTATTAGGTAATTAAGCAATGAACACTTTGAAAAAGCTGAATAAATGATATCTTTATCACTAAGGTTGACCTCTGTATTCATTCTTTCGCCTACCCATTTTTTGAAATTGTCCCAAAATACCTTAACTGTATCACATGTACACAGCAGATGATGTATATTTTCAATATCTTTCTGACAAAAGGAGCATAAATTATTTTCTGCTTTATTAATTTTATATAGAAAGGAATTAGTCACCAATATTTTATTGTTAATTTTGAATTGAAAATCTCTTAATTTTATTTCATTTATATATTTTAAACTTGAATTGACTTTTCTTTGTGCCTCATTTGTTATTGGACCAACTTCTTCATTCCACTTGTTATTTGCAGTTTGCTCCCTCACTGGTATTAATTTATCATATATTGCTCTACATCCCCTTTTGTCTTTAAGTATTAACTTTAGGTATAGATTTATCTGTACATTATATTTCAAAATTTTGCACTTGTCATTATGGTCATTTATTGTTTCCAACCAGGTTTTAGGTATTTTTCTTATTAATCTTTGGTAATCAAGGAAAGTTCCCTTTAGACTGTATGTTCTTTGTAACTCTTCAAAATTATACAAATGTCCGTTTACAAAATTCACAAACCTAATCTTTGTGAATAACTGTCCGAGGAATGAAATCGCACGATTAGCTTAGAGATACACCACAGAGAAATGGATAGAGTCCTCAATAGCGGGTGTGGCCATTCCATGCTCGCCCAGTTCAACCACAGACTATCCGCCAATTGGAAATTGCTCTCAGGCAGGAATGGGCAGGCATTCCTCAGAACACTGTTCGCCGTTACGTTTTTTCAATGTGACGACGTTGTGTAGCTGTAACTGGTGCGTTAGGTGGCCACACCCGCTATTTAGGACTCTATCCATTTCTCTGTGGTGTATCTCTAAGCTAATCGTGCGATTTCATTCCTGGGACAGTTATTCTCAAAGATTAGTTTTGTGAATTTTGTAAACGACCCCTCCCTTAAATCTTACTTAATTACTGATAGTCGTTTGATTGAAAAAATTAAATGTTTGCATGAAATGGTAGAAAAATGATTTGTCTTAAATGTGGTATAAACCAGATTTCCATTGTGCACTTGTTTTACGGATTTTTATTCCCCAAAGTAAGTGTCGGGTTTCTTTTGTCGGTCAGTATAACACCATATAGGCGAGCAGAGGATATCCTCAATTCCTTGTGGTTTAACAGCTATGCAGAATAAATATAAACTATATGTTAAGTCCTTCCAAAATGGATTAGATAACTTTTTAGATATACTTTTAAAATGACAATCTCCTAAACTAATTATTTTACTGAAAACTATACCTGATAACATACTCCAATTATCTGTTTCCGAATTTAAAATTATACGTCTAAGCCATGTTATCTTTAGTGAATTTATAAAGGCGTGTATTTCAACCATTCTCAATCCTCCTGCCACTGTGTCTTTTATCATTTGCTTCCTACTAATTCTGTCAGGTCCTTTATTCCATAAAAATTTGAAGAACATTCTCTCTAGGTTCTTATTTAACTCTCCTGGTGGATTGGGTAAAGCTAAGAATAAATATGCAAATTTAGAGAGTATTAAAGATTTTATTACTGTGATTCTACCAATTAGTGTTAGTTTTCTTCTTGACCAAATGCTAATCATACCTTTAACTTTTTTATAACATTATCTAGATTGTGGTCCCAAATATCAAAAACTTCTGGGGAAAAATACACCTAATATTTTTAAAGGTTTCTGTTCCCAATCAATACTAAATTCTTTACACAGTATCTTAGATGACTTACACATCGATCCTATCCATAAAGCTTAGTTTTATCTAAATTAACATTTAAACCAGACATCTGGTAGAATTTTTGTAAAATAACTAATGCTTGTTTTAGTGATGTTTCCGATCCATCCAAAAACATTTGCGTGTCATCGGCATATTGACTTAATTTAAATTCCATGTTATTTATCTTAATTCCTTTAATATCTTTTGATTTACGAATCATCATTCCTAAAACGTCCACGCACAAAATAAAAATATATGGGGATATGGGATCACCCTGTCTACAACCGCGTTTTAAAAGGAAGAAATCAGACATAAAACCATTTTGGAGAATACAAGATTCAACACCAGTTTGAAACAATTTTACCCAACGCTGAATGGAAGGTCCAAAGTTAAAATAATTTAAAACTTTATGGATGAATTTCCACGAAATTGAATCGAAGGCTTGTTGGAAATCAATAGAGAGAAGTAAACCTGGTATTTCTTGCTTTTTTGTTTCAAATAAAACATCATACACTAACCTTATATTCTCTCCAATAAATCTACCTGTTATGAATCCTTTTTGATCCTGATTTATTAATTTATTTAAAACGGTTTTTGGTCGATTAGCTATTGCTGATGACATTAATTTATATATGACATTTAACAAAGAAATCGGTCGCCAATTTTTTTAAATGTTTCTGGCTTTATTTGGTTTTGAAAGACATGTTATAATACCCTGTTTTTGAGTAACTGATAATAAACCATTTCTGTATGCATAATTTATAGATCTTAAAATATATTTTCCTAAATCAACCCAAAAGAATTTAAAAAACTCAGCAGTAAAACAGTCATTTCCCGGACTTTTAGAATTTTTCATATTCTTCAACGCTGGCTATCTTAATCTCAATAATTAAAGAGAACTTCAGATATTAGAGAAAAATGACAGATAAATGAAGGGGGTATACCAACAACATTGCTGATATCTCAGCAACCAAACATTCTAGAGAGCTGAAATTTATATCAAATGATTGTTATGATAAAGTTCTATAATAATGTGATATAATACAGACATAATTTGACTTTCTTGGTGTTCAAATATTGATGAGAACTTTAAAAATTAGAGAAAAATCACAGAACAATGGAGGGGGTATACCTACAGAAACGTTTATAGCTCAGCAACCAAAAGCCATAGAGAGCTGAAATTGGTAACAAATAATTGCTATGACAACCACAAAATATGATACATAAATAATAATAACCTTCAGACTTTCGTGCTGTTCGAATATTGATGAAGACTTAAAATATTAGAGAAAAATCGCAGAAAATGGAGGGAGTATACTTATGGAAATGTTTATATCTCGGCAACCAAAAGCCATAGGGAGCAGAATGTATCAGATGATTGCTATGACTATATTCTATAATCATGTATTGAGATATATTAACAAGCTGAAATTGGTTTCAAATCATTGCTATAATAATGTTCTATAATCATGTGTTAAGAACCATAAATAATACTACTTTCTTGTTGTTGGAATATTGATGAGAACTTTAAATATTAGATAAAAATCTCAGAAAAATAGAGGGGGTATACTAATGGAAACGTATATATCTCAGAAACCAAAAGCCACAGAGAACTGAAATTGGTATCAAATAATTGCTATGACAATATTCTATAACTATGAAATAAGAAATATTAACAAGCTGACTTTCATGTTGCTCAAATATTTAAGAAACCAAGATATAAGAGAAGAAATCATTGGCAAATGAAGGGGTATACCAATAAAATTGAAAAATATCTCAGTGACCAAAAGCTCTAAAGAGCTGAAATTGGTTTCAAATCATTGCTATAATAATGTTCTATAATCTTGTGATAAGAATAATAAATAATACTACTTTCTTGTTGTTATCATATTGATGAGAACTTTAAATATTAGATAAAAATCTCAGAAAAATAGAGGGGGTATACCAATGGGAACGTGCATATCTCAGTAAGCAAAAGCCATAGAGCGCTGAAATTGGTATCAAATAATTGATATGACAATATTCTATAACCATGTAATAAGATATATTAACAAACTGACTTTCTTGTTGCTCAAATATTTAAGAAAACTTAAGATATAAGAGAAAAAATCACTGGCAAATGAAGGTGGTATACCAATAAAATTGAAAATATCTCAGTGACCAAAAGCTCTAAAGAGCTGAAATTGGTATCAAATGATTGCTATAATAATGTTCTATAATCTTGTGATAAGAATCATAAATAATACTACTGTCTTGTTGTTGGAATATTGATGAGAACTTTAAATATTAGATAAAAATCTCAGAAAAATAGAGGGGGTATACCAATAGAAACGTGTATATTCCAGCAACCAAAAGCCATAGAGAGCTGAAATTGGTATCAAATAATTGCTATGACAATATTCTATAACCATGTAATAAGATATATTAACAAGCTGATTTTCTTGTTGCTCAAATATTTAAGAAGACTTAAGATATAAGAGGAAAATCACTGGCAAACGAAGGGGGTATACCAATAAAACTGCTAATTTCTGTGACCAAATGCTCCAGAGGGCTGAAATTGGTATCAAATGATTGCTAGGATAACGTTCTATAACCATGTGCTAAGACACACAAACAATCTGACTTACTTGTTTTTCCAATAATGATAAAAACTTTAAATATTAGAGAAAAATCACAGAAACATGGAGGGGGTATACCAACAAAAATTTTTATAACTCGGCAACCAAACAGAAACGTTTATATCTCAGCAACCAAAAATCCTAGAGAGCTGAAATTGGTATCAAATGATTGATATGACAATAATGAACAATTAACTAGATACATTTGTAGTATTTCATAGCCGCTTGCTTAAAGGTGTGCATGATCCAGCCTATGGAACAATGAGAACTTACATCTGACATTTTATAGGAAACTGTAATCTGACCATGGACCTTGTCATGATAATGATAACACATGTAAATTTATAAAGAAACTGAATGACAAAAATAAACATAAATACATGTATAATGTTTATGAGCACATCACATATTCATTTGTTCTTCAATGTCTCACGAATCACTATGCATTTATTTAAATTTCATGATTCATATTATTATGTAAGTGGGTGGGGTAATTCAACATCATAAATACTAAAACAACAGCTGCAAAAGTATGAATTAAAGAATATAATAAGATTACTTCTTTATCTGTGATTCCTAGCATTGCTCTAGACTAGAAAATTAAGCAGTTCATGATCTGAAACACAAAGGATATGTTCATATATCTAGAAAAAGTTTGTAATACGTAGGCAGCTCAAATAGCATGAAACAATGTGTAATTTAACCATCGCGCCAAAAAAATTTCGTGAGCAGCCCACCCAGGCCTTCAATATGATGGCAAAGCCTAACAAAAATTGTATTCAAACCAACAATAGCAGGTGATGTCACCTCCTCTCCCCAAAACGGGGCTTGGCTCCCTGGGTATATACATACGTGTGATATCCACTTGTGAAGGCGATATCAATTGAAATCCACCTGTGAAGGCGATATAAATGACTTAACAGGACTTACGAACGCACAAGGCATGATATCCACTTGTGAAGGCGATATTGGTGACCACGAGATGTTGTGACCATACATGCTAATTGTTTTTATTTTTTCATTTTTTTTTTTATTTATTTATTTTCTTTTTTAAATAAATTTGATTTCATTAAATCTACTACTAAAAATTGGGGTTAATTAACTAAAAATGGGGTTATGCAACTAATATGGGTTAAAATTCAATACGAGTTAGCAGGTAGATGTCAGGATTTCTCGGTTCCAGTCAATTTATCAGGTTTTTACAGAGGACAACTTTTGTTACAGCCATACAACTGACATAGCACCTGTTTGCAATAAAAGGCATGCAGTTGTTGTAGCTTTGTTGTGGCTTATATATAATAAGATATAAACATATGTTGACGGCAGCATACTAGTGAATCATGCAAAGTCTTTTGGAAATGGTTGGTCGCTTCTTGTCAAAAAAATTTTTTGACCGATTTGCTGCATGCTGAGTTGATATAAATGTGTCCTTCAGTGTACTGGTTCATGAATGTGCATAATCCATCAGGAAAACATGTCCGTGAAAAGTATACCCCCTTGACCCCCACTTTTATATAGTAAAACTGTGGTATGCAGGGGTATACCTATTTTTCATATTTTTGCTCCAAAACATAGATTGTGGGTACTCGTTAGAACCGCCTATGTTTTGAGCAAAAATAAGAAAAATATCAAAATTTTTCAGATGAAAATTTTCAATTTTTAAAGCTAAAAAATTCTCTGTATATTGCATGGGCATGTTTTCGTAATGATGAATGTGCATAATCTACCATTAAAATAGCTGAAACAAAGTTCCTATAACACTGCATGAATTCATTTACAGCACTAGTAGACAGGTAAGGGCTTAAGTGACAGGAGTTTGCCAACCTAACACTTTTCCTAGGCATGCCAAGATATTTTAGCACTAACCAATACACAGATGTTCAGTTGCTTTGCAGCTGTGTAGGGGCACCCCATTACGAAAACATGCCCATGCAATAAACAGAGATTTTTCGAGCTTAAAAAATTGAAAATTTTCAGCAGAAAAATTTTGATATTTTTCTTATTTTTGCTCAAAACATAGATTGGGGCTACACGTTAGAACCGCCTCGCCGAGGCGGTTCTAACGAGTACCCACAATCTATGTTTTGGAGCAAAAATAAGAAAAATAGGAATACCCCTGCAAACCCCAGTTTTGCTATATAAAAGTGGGGTTTAAGGGGGTATTCATTGTACGGACATGTTTTCCTGATGTTGCCACTAATCTATTCGAGTCCCATTTAATTGTTCACACTATTTTTGACAGTTTTGAGACACTTTTGCTAAATTGATCAGGAAAGAATTTATCTAAGAAAAGACTGAAATTCTTATCTTAGCAGACTTGCATGAACTACCTTAAAGTGGCCAGGTTCAAATGAAAGAGATAACAAATATACTCACTAACATATTTTAATAAATACTTTGTGTTCTTCACATTATATTAAACACCACTTTGTACAATAACAATATGTATAATGTCTTAACATTTAGCATTATTTATAATAATGACTAACATATAAACATGAATTCCACTTTTGTGTCAAAATGCTTTATCACTTTTTCTGCATAAAATTTAACCCACCTATGTACAAATCAAATGTGAGAAAAAAAAATATTAAACAATAAAGAAAAATCATTCATTAGAAAAAAAAAATATCTGAAAAAAAAATCCATGCAGCTGAACTTTGTTTTTAGCTACATTGCACAATCCCTCTACATCTATACCAAAGAATTTCAAGGCTCCTTCTGTCTTCAGTTTGTACCAGTATGCCACCTCATGAACTTAACAGTACATGTATTGACTCCAATTTCTCTAAAAAGCAGTTAAAATCACTTTAACTGAAAATGAATAATTCGAGCAATAATTTTAAAGAAACTAACATACATGTATTATGAACTAAACAATTTTGATAATTAACTCATTTAAGCCTGGCGTCCCTTTTGTGGGACATAGGCAAACAGGATAGCCCCAGATGTGACGCCGAAGAACGCGGCGTCCCAACTAGGGCTATTCTGTTTGCTTAGGGAAATTTCTAGGGATGTCATTCGGTGTCAGATTTAGGGTTCGGACGTTCAGAAACAAACATCTGGATGGTTCGAACGTTCGCATTTTTTTTCGGATCAGGTCATAATTTACATTTATGTTAATCGAGAGTTTCCTTGAAAGAACATTCATAATCAAGAGTTACCAAGCTTGGCGTTGTTTCCGTTGATGTGGCGCAGAAACGAAACGCCATGCAATTAGGAAACTTCATTTACACCCACAAAAGTAAGAAACATTTACCAAGTTCCCATTTTGTCGAACTGGCGCGTTCATTTTAGTCACATTATACGAGTACGTACATGTAGAAAAGCTTATGGTTTTCTGAATTTGTTTCTTCTTTGCATAAACAGGTCAGCTTAAGATTTCGATTTGTCAAATTAAGATCATAGTAAGCACACTTGTTTTGTTCAATCCCAAAGCATATCTGTTAATCATCTGACATGTTGTTTTGCTGGGTGACGGTCTATATGATTATTATTTTTAAAACTTGATAAGTGTGAATCATATCGTTTTCAAAGGAAACAAAAAAGGCCAATTATCATCTTTATAAATCCTTTCTTTGTTTATTGTCGCTTCCCCTTGACCTGCATTGTCCCGTTAATCTGTTACACCTTAGTGATCTTTGACACTACATGTGTTTCCTATTCTGCTAAGTAGATATTGTGTATTTTGTGATATATTAATGGGAATTTATTACCTAAATATTTGACTCATGGACTGATTTTTTAGCGAACGTCCGGATGCTAAAATTTGGATCCGAACTTCGGTACGGGATCTGAAGTCCGAACGTTCGGACTCCGGTTGACATCCCTAGAAATTTCATTGAAAAATAAGAAAAGTAATAAAAATCACTCCTAACACCCCTTAAAGTGAAAGTGGACTCATCCAAATGATAATAAGGAGAGAATCTATTCGTCAAATGTGGGTTAAAGATGAAACCAAAATAAAAAAAAAGTTATGATGAAACTCAGAAATCCTTACCACAAACTATAACCAGAGGACCAATGGTCCTGTAAACGCTCACCTGAGATCTGCTGCATATACCAATAAACATGTTTGAATATTATGGTATTTAACTCCAGTGCAGGGGCAGATGAAGCCCTTGGGCCATTTTCTTTTTTCAGACAATATTCTGTCCATTTGCCAATTTCCTTCTGGCTTTTCCCTTCAAATGACATTTTAACAGTTTTCCCAATTCAAATGCATAGGCAACCCATGTGACCTTGCCATAAACTTGGTCAATGTCATCACAGGGTCTTGATCTATATATACATTGGAGTACTTAAGCCATCGATGCTTCACGCCAAGTTTCCTTGAAATCAGTTTATTGGTTTCAGAGAAGAAGAATTTTGATGGTTTTTTACCATATATGGGCATGGCAACCATCTTTGTCATGTGACCTAGATTATTTATATACACATTGATTCCCCAATTTTATAGATGCATCACATAAAATTTGGCTTTGATTGGCCAAGCAGTTTCAGAGGAGAAGACGTTTGAATATTATGGAAATATACATGTATACTGCCCCGGGGTGGGGGCACATGAGCCCCTGGGGTCCAATTTTTTTCAGAATCATTAATATTCGGTTCTACTTCCCATTTCCTGCAAGACTTTCGCTTTAAATGACATTTTAAAAGTTTTCCCCATTCAAATGCATTGGCGACCTATGTTGACCTTGCCGTCTAATAGGTCAAGGTCATCACAGGTCATGATTTATATACACATTGTAGTGCTTGAGCCATCGATGCTTCATGCCAAGTTTCGTTGAAATCGGTCAACCGGTTCTGGAGAAGAAGATTTTTGAAGGGTTTTTACCATATATGGGCATGGCGGCCATCTTGGTCATGTGACCTGGATTTTGTATCTACATATTTGTTACCCCTTCCTATTAATGCTTCACATAAAATTTGGCTTTGATTGGCCGAGTGGTTTCAGAGGAGAAGACGTTTGAATATTATGGAGATGTACATGTATATTGCCCCAGGGTGGGGGCACATGAGCCCCTGGGGTCCAATTTTTTTCAGAATCATTAATCTTCAGTCCTACTGCCCATTTCCTGCAAGACTTTCACTTTAAATGACATTTTAAAAGTTTTCCCCATTCAAATGCATTGGCGACCTATGTTGACCTTGCCGTAAAATAGGTCAAGGTCATCACAGGGTCATGATTTATATACACATTGTAGTGCTTGAGCCATTGATGCTTCATGCCAAGTTTCGTTGAAATCGGTCCAGCGGTTCTGGAGAAGAAGATTTTTGAAGGGTTTTTACCATATATGGGCATGGCGGCCATCTTGGTCATGTGACCTGGATTTCTTATATACACATTGGTTCCCCCTTCCAATTGATGCTTCATATAAAATTTGGCTTTGATTGGCCAAGCGGTTTCAGAGGAGAAGATCTTTGAAATTGTGGATGGACGGACGACGGACGGACGGACGGACGGACGGACGGAGGCCGGATCATGGCCATCCTATAAGCTCACCTTGTGAGCCTAACCACTCAGGTGAGCTAATAATAAAAAGTCTTTCCCCATGTTCAGCTTCAAATGTTTCTTACTTAAGGATGCAATCAGGTGAAATGCACAGTCTGACCAATTTATTCTTGTTGATCATTAAAGTTTATTCATGAAATTTCAAGAATCAAGCAATAGTCCTTTAAAAGGAACAGGTTGCTATGAAAAATTCTGAACAATCATTTTGCGACTTGCTTAAGCACACTGGTAAACAAGATGGTACTACCTGTGCTGTTGTCCAAGTCATTTGTATATTAATACAGGAAATCCTGCTGTCAATCACGTATATGGACTGCCTAATCATGACTAGATTGACAGCAAAATCACTTGTATCATAATCACACTGGTCAACCTATACGCTGATTTGGTGGGTTTTACGCAAGTTTGACGGTGCCTAAAACCTGGAAGTGGTTCTATTTCGTCTATATTTGCATATATACTCTATGGAAAAGCATGCCATATGCTATAAAAGGGACTGTAGAAATATGTATACTTTGTGAATATGCCCTGCAGCAGTTGATTTATGTATGCATTGAAGAATATATTCGATTACCGATCAAGGAGGTAGATGATTAAAACAAAACGACTTACCCTTTAGGTCTGTACTCGAAATCATCCCTAAATGCTTACATCAATCACCAGGTGAAAGTCGTATTCTTAAAACTAACATAAATCTATAGTCCCTTTGACATGCTGCATGTGTTTGTATACAGCATCAACACGATTTAAAATGAAAAATCCAAAATTTATTCACTGGTCGCCGCCATTTTTTGTCTCCAGTAAATCAGCGTAAATACCCGCAAATCATCGTAAACACCTCAAATCGACGTATAGGTTGACCAGTGTGATAATACATGTATATAATATTACAGCTGTAGATATACTTTGACCACATTAGCTTTTTGCATGTGATGGTACACAACAAATGATTCGGATGACAGCAAAGGTAGTAGCATTTGATTAACTCTTGTGTTATTAAAAACTCTGAAATAAATGTTTTCTCATGGAAATAAAAAGAAAATGAAAATACCAGTAAAACATAAAGTTGAAACTGCACAAAATTTCTATATATTATGCATTTCATGTGAGACAAATCGGCCACCTCGTGAGAAAACCAACAATTTGCATATGCAAAAACAAAGGCGCAGATCAGCTTCGCGGTAGCCGCGAAGCTGATCACGCCTTTGTTTTCGCTACACGGATAGTACAATCCCTCTACTTCCTAAATACGAAATTTCATGCTTCTAGCTCTTTTCTGAGACTGTACAGGCCGGTTTGTGTCGAACCTGTTCGGAAACCACATTGTTGGTTTTCCCACAAGACGGCTCAAATATTAAATCAAGTATTGTTACATACGGCATATCTAATACAATTCAGAAGTTCAGAAAAAGTGAATAAACAAGGACTGGTGAACGATAATTTGCATCAATTCTCTATAAACAGATTTTCTTGTCCATTGCCATTGTGGTGGTGTTGGTCATGTTAAACACACAAATCAACTGCTAAGGTCATACGGGGATGGGATCTCTCTTATTCAACTTGCTGAAGCAGCCCAGGATTAAACCTCTACCCCTTGTTTAAGGCCTACACATTAGCGAAAGTCTCTCAACGCAGACTTGCACAGACTATCGTAAAGGGTATATCTGTCATGTTTTGCCATTTCTGGTCATAACATTGTAGATGTTTTATAAAACTACTCTTTTAAGCGAACAGAACACGACGGATAACAATTTGTCCAGGACATCACAAAGCATGACAGAATAATATTTTTACGCAAGTCTGCGTCGATGGATTTTCGCTAATATGTGATGAGGCCTTTAAAAGGCAAGTGGCTTCACCAATACACCATGGAGCTTCTAGAAATGCCATAAATTAAAGTTCCAAATTCTAGCATACATAGACTGGTGTCTTACTTGATTGGAAAAGTTTTCTAACTGTGTTAATTGTCATTGCCTTTATACCAAGTAGACACACAACTTTTTCTTATATCATCAGAAAAACGTGTCCGTGAAATGTATACTCCCTTAAACCCAACTTAGAAAAACTGGGGTATGCAGGGGTACTGTATATTTATTTTTTATCCAAAACATAGATTGTGGATACTAGTTAGAATCGCCTCACCGAGGCGATTCTAATGTGTACCTACAATCTATGTTTTGAGCAAAATTATTAAAAATATCTAAAATTTTCTGGTGAACATTTTCAATTTTTAAACCGTATGAAAAGTCTGTATATTGCATTGACAAGTTTTTGAAATGGATAAGGGAGCAGCCCCATTAATAGCACTGATAGCATATTTGCATTGTCCTGTGATCCATATAGTTTGCCAAAGCCTGTCAATAAATACTCATAAATGTAAATACTGTCGGCTCTTACCCGATTTAAGGTGTTCTACTGACTGTGCCTATTTTTCTACAAGAAACAGAAATTGTGAGAGTGCTTGCTGGCTCTGCTAATAAGTTCCCAAGTCATATGTTTGTTCATACAGATTTTTACTGTAACTTTTACCTGTCTTAAACAGGCTACTAAAATAATTGTAAGCACTGCATAAGAAAAACAACAACATACATTGGTGAAAACAAAGATGCAGATCAACCGTGCAGAAACTGCATGGCTGATCAGCGTCTTTGTTTTCGCTACAGCTGATAGCACAATCCCTTTTCCTCTTCTTCTAAAATTCGAAATTTCAAACATCTAGCCCTCTTCTGTGACTGTACAGGCCGGTTTGTGTCAGACCTGGTCGGAAACCCAGGTTGTTGGTTTTGCTCATGCACAGGCTCATGTATGAGCATGACAAGAAGCAATGACAAGTCCTAATGAGCCGCATCGTGAGAAAACCGGATTTTTGCCTATGCGAAAACAAAGGCGCAGATCAGCTTCGCAGTAACTGCGAAGCTGATCAGCGCCTTTGTTTTCGCTACACGGATAGTACAATCTCTCTTCTTCTTAAATCCGAAATTTCAAGCTTCTAGCCTGCTTCTGTGACTGTACAGGTCGGTTTGTGTCGGACCTGGTCGGAAACCCCGAAGACCGGTTTTCTCGCATCGAGGCTCAATGATAACTACTATGGAAGGCTGTCTGATCGTCCAGTCTTGGATTATGTTGTACTGAGTTTGGCGTGAGACTCCCGACAGCCAAATGGTCCACTAAATTCTTCCTGTTTTCACTGTGCCTCGGGTGTGGGGGTTGCTCCTTCTCAGGGGTCATGCTTCCAACATCCAAATGGTCTTGCAGATTTTTGTGTTTGACTACTTCCTCTGTGTTTTCTTTGCTTGGAAGTCGATTTGGTCTTGACTTAGTTGGACTGTAAGAAAAGAAGATAACTATATAACTATACATGAAGCACCATAAGATAATCGTGTATACAAATAAAGTTTTGAAGGATAAATTAAATACAAAATTTATCAAATTCACCTATCTGTGCAACATTAAAATGCATTTAGATCAAATTAAGGCAAATGAGTCCTTGGTGCAATCATTTCTTAATAACAAAAGAATAAATATGTTGAAAACAATGTTATATTGGCACTTCTTTCACAGAGAAAAAAAATGTGTGGTGTTTGTATGGGGTGGGATCTCAAGGAACAAAATGCAAACACGTTCTGGCAGTAAAGGGGGGATACTAAACCTGCCAGTCCTGACCAAGCAAAGGGAGGGGTTATGAACGTAGCTACCGTGGGCATCAAAAATCCCAGCAAAACACCTGTACCAAAAGCAACCAATAAATGTTCCCTCCACTTTGGGAATTGACTATGTCTTAAAGGTCTAATCCTTGGAACCATTTTAATTGTGGGGGACTTTTGAAAATAACCGTCACTGTAATTTAAAATCAAAAATGGCTTTTATGGTAGTTTTGGATTTATAGAAAGAAACTGTTTCAAATAGATGGCAAAGAAAAAAGCAATAACAGTAGTCAGATTCTGTTTCTACACTGTCTTCCCAGGACTATAAGAGCCACAAAATGAGAAAACCTGTCTTTGATATTTTCGTAAAGGCCTGACACAAACCGAGTTGTGTGGCGCTGCACTATTCATGCACTGAAAATTTCTGTTTTCTATTCTGCGAAAGTACATGTAACTGTGCAGCTTTTTTACAGCCTTGTTTTGTATATGAAAACAGATTTTCTGACAATGCGGTTCATAATTATGTCTGAAATCTGAGGGCCCAAAAATCGAAAGGAAATGATTAAATACCAAAACTGAAACTTATGAAATACACTTACAGTGCCTTCTGTGTCACTAAAATTAGCCATACAAACCAAACTTTCTGAACAATTTGTATAGACATGAAAATACATCTACCGGTATCATGAAAAGCAAAGATTCCGAATCATCCTGATTCTCAGTGCAGCCAGGTAAATTTTTGATGTGGCCTTCCAGAGGATTGAACCTTAAATGCGGCAAGTCATGACAAAACTGGATTTTCCTCCAAGTGAAAACAAAGGCGTACATCAGCTGTGCAGTAACGGCACAGCTAATCAGCGCTTTTGTTTTCGCTATACAGAAAGTACAATCTTAAAACTTCCTAACTCTAAAATTTCAAGTTTCCTCTGTGACTGTACA
The DNA here is from genome assembly GCA_964017185.1 of Rugalucina vietnamica. Taxonomy (NCBI): domain Eukaryota; kingdom Metazoa; phylum Mollusca; class Bivalvia; order Lucinida; family Lucinidae; genus Rugalucina; species Rugalucina vietnamica. The sequence goes on along the minus strand of OZ024874.1, from coordinate 24,923,675 downwards.
TGTCTGTTTCTGTCGAAACTGGTAGGAAAACCCTAAGACCGGTTTTCTGGCGTTGCAGCTCAAATCTTATTAATCAATCTGGTTCTCTCCTTGCCTGTTGGTTTCTGACACACAAACTTATTTGAGCCTCGACGCGAGAAAACCGGTCTTCGGGGTTTCTGACCAGGTCCGACACAAACCGGCCTGTACAAGCTCAGAAAAGAGCTAGAAGCTTGAAATTTCGGATTTAAGTAGAAGAGGAATTGTACTATCTGAGTAGCGAAAACAAAGGCGCTGATCAGCTTCGCGGTTACCGCAAAGCTGATCTGCGCCTTTGTTTTCGCCTAGGCAAAAATCCGGTTTTCTCACGATGCGGCTCATTTGGCCTGTTGTTGTTGAGCAATTTTAATACACAAACATTGTCAACAGAGGACCCAAATATGGCTAAAGAAACAGGTCAGTATAAACTGAACCTTGCAGCTAGCTAACCTGATGCTTGAAATTTTGCATTTCATACAATATTATCCATCCAGGATCTATGCAAAGGTTTTGATTGCCAAAAAAAGGTTTTCTCTTGATTCTGTGTTCAATAATAGTGCACAGACAGAATTGAGCAAAGTCATGAGCAAATTGTTTTTATGCATGTTAAAACAAATATGCAGATCAGCTGTGCAGTAGCTACACAACAGATTAGTGCCTTCTTTTATTTTTTTGCTTCACAAATAGTACAATCCATATTCTTCTTAAATTCAAAATTTCTAGCCTTCATCTGTGACTGCACAGGTTGTTTTGTATCAGTTCCAGAATGATCAGGCCCAGAGGCTGTAAAACTTTTTCATGCTCAGCTCAGCTAAGCATAAAATTTAAACAGCTCATACATGACAAAATAGCCTAAATAAACTGAAATTTCAGGTTTAGATCACCAAAGCCTGTAATTTATCCTGCTTATAAATGTTAAAATGCCAACAATTGTGGTCATTTTAACATTGAGGAGCAGGATAAATTTAGCCTCAGCTGTGCTGAGCATGAAAAATGTTTTATAACCTAGGAGCCAGTTTTCTTGTGATATGGCTCAATTAATTACCTTGAAGCAGTTGCGGAGTGTTGTGGTGTGGTTTGATTTGATGACTGTGTAGACAATTCTCCATTAGATTTGTGACCGATATTACTATTAAGTGGTTGCAAAGAGTTTTCTCGACTACGGCTACCATCACTTGTGTCGCTGATGACATCATCATCATAGATTCTGTACCTGGATGAAATAGTCATCAAAAGAAACATGAAAAATATTTTGACATCAATAAAAGCATGAAAAATAATTAAAATCACTATCATTCATAAGGCCCATGGAAACTGTTGAAATCCAAGGTTTAGGGACCTTGCAAATGTGAAAGAGTGACACATTTAACATTTCACGATCATGGTTTGTCACTATTTTTTTAAGGTCAATGTCAGGCCTGATTTGTTACCAACTGAACACACTACCAATTGAACAATGAAACCCTTCTATTTGCATCCCACTATTATTGCAATTGATAGAATGACAGTTGTACCCAAACCCCAACCACACACTAGCCCCAGGGAGAAACCTTGTTCATCTAAGTTTTGGCTTGGTTATGGCTTAGGTAAACAGCTCCTTGTATCCCTTCCCAATCCTAAATAATATACCAAATGCTATTTTCCAATTCTAAATGCACATTCTCACACTATAAACTGACCTGAAGTGGTTTTCATCATCAAAGTCATGTGGATCCCCTTCATCACTGTCTTCATCTGGAGCTACAAACATCACCTCCAGGTCTATGGTCCCTTGCTGAAATATAAAATTTGAGCCACATCATGAGAAAACCAACATTTTGCATATGCGATAAACAAAGGCGCAGATCAGCTTTGCAGTAACTGTGAAGCTGATCAGCCCTACAAGGATAGTACTGTTCCTCTACTTTCTAAATCCAAAATTTCTAGCCTCTGGCCATCTTCTGTGCTTGTACAACTGGGTTTGTGTCGAACCTGTAGGAAACCACAATGTTAGTTTTCTCATGATGCGACTAAAATGATTCTCAGGATCAATAGTACTGAAATGTTCAACTGAGAGTCTAAGAACTATGATGTTCAGCATATACAATGCTTTTAAGATTTTCACAATTGGGTCCCAATTCCTGCATAAAATTTCCAGTCAATTTTTTTCAGTTATGTCGCTTCCTGAGTATTAATTGGTATTGCTCAAAAAGTACAATCCGGAGCCCCACCAGGGTTCAAACCCAGAACCTCTAGGACATCTTGGTCATGATACAATCACCTACCTGTTCTGACAAAACTTTGACACCCTCTGCATGCTTGGCATTTCTCAGATCAATACCATTCACGGCCAGTATGGCATCCCCAACGTATAGACCATTACATCTGTCCGCCGGCTGACCCTCGTGGATTTCTGAGATTAAGATTGGTACTCCATGTTCTTTGCCACCCTGTTATGGAAGAATCGAAACATTCTTTGGCATTCATGAACTAACTTTATTGTAAACATGCTTCTATACAAATCGATAGATGAGTGATACCTCTTAAAGATGCAAATGAAATGCAGAGGCATATCATTTATACAATCAAAAGAAAGTGGGGAAACTGAGAGACATGCAAAAACCTGAACTTCATTATCATTTATTCAAAATATGATCATTTTGTTCCAAAATTTTGACTTCTGAGTATTTACAAATAAATCATACCCATCATACGAGCCCCCTCATGAGAAAACCAGTTTTTTTGCTTAAGCGAAAACAAAGATGCAGATCAGCTGTGCAGTCATGGCACAACTGTTGAGCGCCTTTGTTTTTGGTGCACGGATAGTACAATCCCTCTTCTTCTTCAATCCAGAATTTCAAGAATGCAGCCTTTTTCTGTGACTGTAAGTTTTGTGTCAGAGCTGGTTGGAAACCCCGAAGCCCAGTTTTCTTACGTCGCAGCTCATACAATGTCAGAACTAAAGAAAGCTAAACACTGCAGAAACTAATATTTCACAAACTATTTGAGCCCCAACGTAAGACCAGAGGACCAATGGTCCTGTAAACGCTCACCTGAGATCTGCTGCATATACCAATAAACATGTTTGAATATTATGGTATTTAACTCCAGTGCAGGGGCAGATAAAGCCCTGGGGCCATTTTCTTTTTTCAGAATCTTCAATATTCCGTCCATTTGCCAATTTCCTGCTGGCTTTTCCCTTCAAATGACATTTTAACAGTTTTCCCAAATCAAATGCAAAGGCAACCCATGTTGACCTTGCCATATTATATAAACTTGGTCCAGGTCATCACAGGGTCATGATTTATATATACATTGGAGTACTTTAGCCATCGATGCTTCATACCAAGTTTCTTTGAAATCAATCTATCAGAGAAGAAGATTTTTGATGGGTTTTTACCATATATGGGCATGGCGGCCATCTTGATCATGTGACCTAAATTATTAATATACACATTGGTTCCCCCATCCTATGGATCCCCCATCCTATGGATGCTTTACATAAAATTTGGCTTCAATTGGCCAAGCGGTTTCAGAGAAGAAGACGTTTGAATATTTTGGTAATATACATGTTCTTACGAATATGAAAATTCGTAACTAAGAAATGATGCATAGTTTGAAAAAAATCCCACGTCCCTGATGGGATTCGAACCCCGACCGCCGGGGTAGAAATCCAATGCTCTAACCACTGAGCCAAAGAGTCAACTCCCTGACGCAGTATGTCAGAGATTGTACTTATATGATATATTGTATCGAATAGCTGTGCTATTTATAGAAGCTACGCATCATAGATAATCTCGAATGAATGAGTGGTGCAATGGGACATAACACACCCCCAATTCGAGGAAGTAATCATTTATGATTACGAGAATGTCATTATAATGACTAAATGACTCAAATGGTCCATATCCCGGACGAGCCCCCATCTTACGAATATGAAAACACGTAACTAAGAAATGATGCATAGTTTGAAAACCAGAGGACCAATGGTCCTGTAAACGCTCACCTGAGTCTGCTGCATATACCAATAAACATGTTTGAATATTATGGTATTTAACCCCAGTGCAGGGGCAGATGAAGCCCTTGGGCCGTTTTCTTTTTTCAGAATAATCAATATTCTGTCCATTTGCCAATTTCTTGCTGGCTTTTCCCTTCATATGACATTTTAACAGTTTTTCCCAACCCATGTTGACCTTGCCATAAACTTGGTCAAGGTCATCACAGGGTCATGATTTATATATACATTGTAGTACTATAGCCATGGATGCTTCACGCCAAGTTTCATTGAAGTCAATCTATTGGTTTCAGAGAAGAAGATATTTGAAGAGTTTTTACCTATGGACATGGCGGCCATCTTGGTCATGTGACCTAGATTATTAATATACACATTGGTTCCCCCATCCTATAGATGCTTCACATAAAATTTGGCTTTAATTGGCCAAGTGGTTTTAGAGGAGAAGATGTTTGAATATTAGGGAAATATACATGTATATTGCCCCGGGGTGTGGGCATATGAGTCCTTAGGTCAAATTTTTTTTCAGAATCATTAATATTTAGTCCTACTACCCATTTCCTGCAAGATTTTCACCTCAAATGACTTTTTAAAAGTTTTCCCCATTCCAATGCATTGGCAACCTATGTTGACCTTGTCCTAAAATAGGTCAAGGTCACCACAGGGTCATGATTTATATATACATTGTAGTACTTCAGCCATTAGTGCTTCATGCCAAGTTTCTTTGAAATCGGTCCACCAGATTCGGAGAAGAAGATTTTTGAAGGGTTTTTACCTTATATGGGCATGGCAGCCATCTTGGTCATGTGAACTAGATAATTTATATATACATTAATTCCCCCATCCCATAGATGCTTCACATAAAATTTGGCTTTGATTTGCCAAGCGGTTTAAGAGGAGAAGATGTTTGAATATAATACATGTATACACGTATATTGCCACGGGGTGGTGGCAGATGAGCCCCTGGGGTCCAATTTTTGTCAGAATCATTAATATTCAGTCCTACTGCCCATTTCCTGCAAGACTTTCACTTTAAATGACATTTTAAAAGTTTTCCCTATTCAAATGCATTGGCGACCTATGTTGACCTTGCCGTAAAAAAAGGTCAAGGTCATCACAGGGTCATGATTTATATACACATTGTAGTACTTGAGCCATCGATACTTCATGCCAAGTTTCTTTGAAATCGATCCACCGGTTCTGGAGAAGAAGATTTTTGAAGGGTTTTTACCATATATGGGCATTGCGGCCATCTTGGTCATGTGACCTGGATTATTTATATACACATTGATTACCCCTTCCTATTGATGCTTCACATAAAATTTGGCTTTGATTGGCCAACCGGTTTCAGAGGAGATGATGTTTGAATATTATAATAATATACATGCATATTGCCCCAGGGTGGGGGCATATATTGCCCCAGGGTGGGGGCATATGAGCCCCTGGGGTCCAATTTTTTTCAGATTCATTAATATTCAGTCCTACTGCCCATTTCCTGCAAGACTTTCACTTTAAATGACATTTTAAAAGTTTTCCCCATTCAAATGCATTGGCGACCTATGTTGACCTTGCCGTAAAATAGGTCAAGGTCATCACAGGGTCATGATTTATATATACATTGTAGTGCTTGAGCCATCAATGCTTCATGCCAAGTTTCGTTGAAATCAGTCCACCGGTTCTGGAGAAGAAGATTTTTGAAGGGTTTTTACCATATATGGGCATGGCGGCCATCTTGGTCATGTGACCTGGATTTCTTATATACACATTGGTTCCCCCTTCCTATAGATGCTTCATATAAAATTTGGCTTTGGTTGGCCAAGCGGTTTCAGAGAAGAAGATCTTTGAAATTGTGGACGGACGACAGACGGACGACGGACGGACGACGGACGGACGCCGGATCATGGCCATCCTATAAGCTCACCTTGTGAGCCTAACGGCTCAGGTGAGCTAAAAATCCCACGTCCCTGATGGGATTCGAACCCCGACCGCCGGGGTAGAAATCCAATGCTCTAACCACTGAGCCAAAGAGTCGAATCCCTGACGCAGTATGTCAGAGATTGTACTTATATGATACATTGTATCGAATAGCTGTGCTATTTATAGAAGCTACGCATCATAGATAATCTCGAATGAATGAGTGGTGCAATGGGACATAACAATGTATACTGCCCGGGGTGCGGCCATATAAGCCCTTGGGTCCAACTTTTTTTTAGAATCATTAATTTTCACTCCTACTACCCATTTCCTGCAAGATTTTAACCTCAAATGACTTTTTAAATTTTTTCCCAATTCAAATGCATAGGCGACCTATGTTGACCTTGTCATAAAATAGGTCAAGGTCACCACAGGGTAATGATTTATATATACATTGTAGTACTTTAGCCATCAATGCTTCATGCGAAATTTCTTTGTAATCGGTCCACCAGTTCCAGAGTAGAAGATTTTATAAGGTTTTTTACCATATATGGGCATGGCGGCCATTTTGGTCATGTGACCTAGATTATTTATATACACATTGATTCCCCCATTTTATAGATGCTTCACATAAAATTTGGCTTTGATTTACCAAGCGGTTTCAGAGGAGAAGACGTTTGAATATTATGCAGATATACATGTATACTGCCCCGGGGTGGGGGCACATGAGCCCCTGGGGTCCAATTTTTTTCAGAATCATTAATTTTCAGTCCTACTGCCCATTTCCTGCAAGATTTTCACCTAAAATGACTTTTTAAAAGTTTTCCCCCATTCAAATACATTGGCAACCTATGTTGACCTTGCCGTAAAATAGGTCAAGGTCATCACAGGGTCATGATTTATATATACATTGGTGTACTTTAGCCATCGATGCTTCATGCAAAGTTTCATTGAAATCGATCCACCTGTTCTGGAGAAGAAGATTTTTGAAGGGTTTTTACCATATATGGGCATGGCGGCCATCTTGGTCATGTGACCTAGATTATTTATATACACATTGATTCCCCCATTTTATAGATGCTTCACATAAAATTTGGCTTTCATTTACTAGGCGGTTTCAGAGGAGAAGACGTTTGAATATTATGGAGATATACATGTATACTGCCCCGGGGTGGGGGCACATGAGCCCTTGGGGTCCAATTTTTTTCAGAATCATTAATTTTCAGTCCTACTACCCATTTCCTGCAAGATTTTCACCTCAAATGACTTTTTAAAAGTTTTCCCCATTCAAATGCATTGGCGACCTATGTTGACCTTGCCGTAAAATAGGTCAAGGTCATCACAGGGTCATGATTTATATATACATTGTAGTACTTGAGCCATCGATACTTCATGCCAAGTTTCTTTGAAATCGATCCACCGGTTCTGGAGAAGAAGATTTTTGAAGGGTTTTTACCATATATGGGCATTGCGGCCATCTTGATCATGTGACCTGGATTATTTATATATACATTGATTACCCCTTCCTATTGATGCTTCACACAAAATTTGGCTTTGATTGGCCAAGCGGTTTCAGAGATGATGATGTTTGAATATTATGGTAATATACATGTATATTGCCCCGGGGTGGGGGCGGATGAGCCCCTGGTGCCCAATTGTTTTCAGAATCATTAATATTCAGTCCTACTGCTCATTTTCTGCAAGATTTTTCCTTTAAATGACAATTTAACAATTTTTCCCATTCAAATGCAAAGGCGACCTATGTTGACCTTGCCGTAAAATAGGTCAAGGTCACCGCAAGGTCATGATTTATATATACATTGTAGTACTTGAGTCATCGATGCTTCATGCCAAGTTTGGTTGAAATCGGTCCAGTGGTTCCGGAGAAGAAGATTTTTGAAGGGTTTTTACCATATATGGGCATGGCGGCCATCTTGGTCATGTGACCTGGATTATTTATATACACATTGGTTCCCCCTTCCCATAGATGCTTCATGTAAAATTTGGCTTTGATTGGCCAAGCTGTTTCAGAGAAGAAGATCTTTGAAAATGGCGGACGACGGACGACGGACGGACGACGGAGCATGGGTATACTATAAGCTCACCTTGTGAGCCTGACGGCTCAGGTGAGCTAAAAACTGGTCTTGGGGGTGTCAAACTAAGTCTGAAACAGACTGGCCTTTGCACCAACATAAGATGGCTAGAAATCTGAAATTTTGAATTAAGAAAGTAGAGGAATTGTGCTATCCATGTAGGGAAAACACAGGCGGTAACCGCAAAGCTGATCTGCGTCATTGTTTTCGCATATGCAAATTGTTGATTTTATACTCACTGTAATAGACATGCCAAGCCCCTCATCTTCTCCTTTTACCAATGTAACTCTCCGTAAATCTCCTAAACCGTGTCTCTTTCTCAGGGATACAAAGTCCTGAAACAAACAAAATGAATCATCAGACTAACATCCCCTAGAACATTATGATACGAAGGTTTGTATAGGCATTCATTTTTTCTCTGAAATTTCAGCTGGCATGTGAATGCTTATTAGAAACTGTCATTTTCAGGAGCTTTGAAAGAGAGTGAAACCATGTTTCAGCCATGATTGTGACCAAATCTATCATCTGAAAATGATATATTGTAATCATTTTTACAGTCATGCTATGATAAAACAGAGTATTAGTAAAAATTTAGTTTACAAAGGGCCATAAAAGCTAGCTAGCGATCTAGGTTTCAGACATATTATAAATATTGAAATGCCATTCTTTTCTGTGTCACACTTTTACATGTAATTAATCTTTTGACCACATAACGGCAACATACATGCCTTCTAAGAGGCATATATATGTTCCATGAACTTTCTGTGTAATTGAAGTAAAACAAATAATGTTTAAACTTATTTAAGCTCTCATATTTAAGCATGCCAAGTCTTTTCATATAAAAAAAGAAATAAATGTGAAAAATTATCATGTTAAATTAAGAAATAGATCAGCTCTAGCAGTGAATTGTTGAGTAATAATTCAGTTTGTCGGTCAGTTGTAAATAAGAACAAATCACGAGAGCGTAGCGCGAGTGATTTATCTTCTTACAACTGACCGACAAATAGTGAATTATTACTCAACAATTCACGCACTTGAGCTGATCTATTTCGATTCTAACACACAATAAACAGAATAAATGTTGCTGAAACCGTCAATATCGTTCAGCTTTCCGCCATTGCATTGCAGATATCCCGCCAAATATTTGACTGTAATGCTGGTATTTACACACACTTATTACGTTTGTTGTGCGCTAAAACAACGGTTCACCGTCTAACGCTGCTTTGTGGGATAGCTGACGTCACAAATGCCGCAAAGTAATGTCACGCTTATTTGCCCAGTGAAATTGTTGCACAATATAACACGTTTTTTACCATTGGCTATATAGGCGAGGTGTGTTAGAACAATCTATATAAGACCATGACCCATCTGGAGTAACAGATGTGGGGAGTCTTATGAGAAAACTAACAATGTGATTTACGAACAGGTCCCACACAAACCGAGCTGAACAAGCACTGGAAAAGGCTAAAGGCTGGAAATTTTGGATTTAGAAAGAAGAAAAATTGTTCTATCCATGTAGCGAAAACAAAGGTGCTGATCAGATCAGCTTCGCAGTTACTGCGGAGCTGATCTGAGCTTTTGTTTTCCCATATGCAAAATGTTGGTTTTCTCATGACAGTGCTCAGATGTTGAGAGAGTAATAAGTTTTTTGATCAACTAGATATGAGGTTATATTTGTCAAACAAAAACTCACTATGAATCTGAAATGAGATTTAACTACAAGGGCTACATAAACTGCAGAGGCAAACTACATGTACAACAGTGCATGTACTCAGTCCCCTGCAGTGAAGAAATGGAATGGAGAAACCGAATGGCTGATCTGCACCTTTGTTGATTGCATAACTTGCAAAGTGTTTTTTCATGGAGCTGCTTTCACTTTAATAAGTGATCTAAAAATTAGCAAACTCAACAATAAAAACTTGATTCAGTGAAGATCATCTGACTTGATAGTATTGAATTTTGCTACAGCTGTCATGAGACAGACTGCATCATAATTGTCAGCGACTATCAAACTATTGATTATATAGAAGATGAAAATAATACTAGTAAAACGGTTGAAAATCATATAAACTAGAATTGTCAGAGGATCTGACTATAGCCCCACTTCTGAGCTTTTTGCCAAACAATGACGGGCAACAACCCCAAGCTAGATCTTGTTAATGTTGATGCACATAAACAGATTGGTCAGATTCTGACAATTTGTTCTCAAGGTATTGAGCAGAAACAAAATTCTGACATCAATCAAGGGCCAAAACTCTGCCAAAAGTTTGCAAAAAATGACAGGCAACAATCCCAAGCTAGATCTTGTCAATATTGATGTGCATACAAAATTTGTCAGATTCTGTCAATTCATTCTCAAGATTTTGAGTGGAAACTATATTCTGACGTCAATCAAGGGCTGTTACTCCATCAAAAGTTTGCGAAAAATGACGGGCAACAATCCCAAGCTAGATCTTGTCAATGTTGATGTGCATACAAAATTTGGTAAGATTCTATCAATTTGTTTTCGAGATATTGAGCGGAAACGAAATTCTGACGTCAATCAAGGACAGTAACTCCGTCAAAATTTTGCAAAAAAATAAAGGGCAACAATCCCAAGTTAAATCATGTCAATGTTGATGTGCATACAAAATTTGGTCAGATTCTGTCCATTTGTTCTCGAGATACTGAGCGGAAACAAAATTTTGACGTCAATCAAGGGCCGTAACTCCTTCAAAATTTTGCAAAAAATAACGGGCAACAATCCCAAGATAGAGCTTGTCAATGTTGATGTGCACACAAAATTTGGTCAGATTCTGTCAATTCGTTCTCAAGATACTGAGCGGAAACGAAATTCTGACATCAATAAAGGGCCATAACTCCACCAAAATTTTGCGAAAAATGACTGGCAACAATCCCAAGCTAGATCATGTCAATGTTGATGTGCATACAAAATTTGGTCAAGATTCTGTCCATTCGTTTTCAAGTTATTGAACGGAAACGAAATTCTGACATCAATATAGGGCCATCCAAGGGAAATAACTCTTCTGCAAATTTGGGGAAACTGACATGCATTGATACATAAGTAGATATTGTCAATATTGATGCATATGCCAAATTTGGTTAAAGTCTAACAACTGGTTCTCAACTTATGAGTGGTAACAGAATTATGGACGGAATAACGGAGTAACA